>CM031375.1:62948808-63319188 GCA_018208015.1 Medicago ruthenica | reverse complement strand
AGAACATAAGCATTTCTTCCATCATGTTTTGTGAATATCCATTCTCCAGGAGTTAGAATTAAGTCCAACGACTTGCTTCGAGGATTGCCTAAAATGTAGACAATTTCTTTTTTGGGAATCCACAGCTTGATGAGTCCTTCCTTGTTAGTTTTGAAAGATCTTTCCCTCCTTTGTACCATAAGGTTGAAGCTTTGGTGCTGAGGACTATTAAGACTTTTGATTTAACAATTTTTGGTCTTGTATGATTCTTAGCTTCAGACTTTGAGTTGCTCAGAATTTGAGGTCTCTGTGTCTTAGGTTTTGATCTCACTAAGTTGTTTGTCTTTTCAGACTCAGACTCTTGCATGATCAGAACCTGTGACTTTTCAATCTCAAACTCTTACTCAACTAGGATACTTGACTTTAATGTCACATATTTTGGTCTTGTCAGCTCCTGGGACTCAGAGACTTTGGATTCTGAGTAGTTCAAATTCTGAGCTTCTGATCCTTTTTGGCATAAAGTGAGTGTGCAGATCTTCCTTCCTTTGATAAGGACTTGATAACTTTGTTGAATCTTTTGGGTTTTGCATTCCCTTGTGGCATCTTTCACCATAACAGATTTCTTCATGGTTCCTGCATATGTTGTAAACCATCATGGCTAGCCTGCTTTTTCCAATGGATCTGGCTAGGTAATCTTCAAAGATTGATTCATGATTTGTCAAGGTTTTTATGACTTTGTCTTCAGAAACTACCTCCAGTACTTCAATTTTATCTTCAAGCTCCTTGACGTGACCTCTCGTAGCTTGTTGATGTTCCATTGCAATGTGTACTCCCTTTCTAGATCAGTTTCTTCAGAACCATGATCAGCAAAGCTTTCATACTCCCACATGTCATTTCTGATTTGAAGGCGATCATACTCCCTATCCAAGAACATATTGCTTGCTTCTAACAGATCACATTTCTTCTTCAATTTAAAAAACTCTCTTGACTTGTGTACACATCTTCTGGTGAGTTCTTTTACAGCTCTTACTAATTCCTTATTAGTAAGGTTGCGAAGTTCCTTGTCTACATCATCAGAATCTGATTTAGACTCAGCATCAGAAGTTGTTGTGGCCATTAGACCCAAGTTTTCTCCTTCTCGTCTTTGTTAGATTCTGCCTCCTTATCAAATTCATCCTAAGTAGCCATTAGACTTTCCTTTAGCTTGCTCTTGTAGTTATCCTTTTTAGAGCTTCCTAGCTTGAAGCTTCCTTTTCTTTCCCTGTCCTTCTGTAGCTCTGGACATTCAACAATTAAATGCCCAGTCTTCTTGCAGTTGTAGCAGCCATCCTCGTCTTCACCCTTGGTCTTGAATCCTGATCTTTTGGAACCATTTCCTTTACCTGAAAATCTTCTTTTCTGGTTAGATATTAGAACCTCTTGGTCAAGTAAGCCATTTCCTCAAGATCTGAATCATTATCAGATCCTTCATCTGGATTCTCTTCCTCTGGCTCAGTAGATTTAAGAGCTTTGGCTGTTTTTCCCTTAGAGGTCAGAGCAATAGACTTGGACTTTTGAGCTGGTTCATCACAATCAAGCTCAATCTCATGACTCTTGAGAGAGAGCTTATCAAGTTCTACAGAGTCAGCTTATCCAGTCTTTTGCCTCTGTATGATTGTAACCTTTTGTCTGGATCTGGCAGGAAGACTCTTAAGAATCTTCTTGACATGATCAGCTACAATATAGCTTTTCTTCATAACCTAAAGACCAGACTGAATAGTTTGAAACCTTGAGTACATGGTTTCAATGTCCTCATCTTCCTTCATTCTAAATAGCATACTGATGAACCAATTGGTTAGCTTTTGCCTCTTTGACCTTCTTATTTCCTTCGTAGGTAGAACACAGAGACTTAAAGATTGCTTTTGATGTTGATCTGTTCACAATCTTGGTGTACTCTGCATGGGGTATTCATCCACTAGAATTCCTCTCACTTTGTGATGCTTCTTGCAGATCTTCTTCTGTGCAGGTGTCAGACACTTCCTGTCTGGCACGGTCCCTTCTTCATCAACTTCAAATGTGACACCTTCTTCATTGATGTCTCATAGCTCATCATCAATACCTATGATGTGATTATACATCTTACTCTTCCACCATGAAAATTACGCAGCATCTCCATTAAAAGATGAAGGCCTAGCTGAGAAACTATTTTTATTTGAGGTGGAAGTGTTGTGATTCATGTTGTTATCAGAAGTGGAAGTGGAAATAGACATGTCTTTCTCACTGGATCTTTGACTGTCGCACGGTTAAGTGGCAAAGCACAGACCGTGCTCTGATACCAACTGAAGGTGATAAAAACACAAGAAGTGGGGGTTGAATTGTGTTGTCTTTTTCTGGTTTTCTTTTACTGAGTGTTAAAAGTTGTTCTCAATTTGATGAGTATAGAGTCTGAGTGCAGCGGAATACATAACACAAAGATAAAAGATAGATAGATAGAGAGAGAGCAGACACAAGCAATTTATATTGGTTCCTGCCACAACACAGGAGTAGTCCAGTCCCCTTTCACTTCCAAGGGATTTCACTATAATCTCACTAGATTACAATTGATCAAGGACTCTTCAAAGAGACTTCACAATGCTCAAACAAACTTGCAAGAGACTTCTATGCTCAAGGTCACTACCAAGAAACTTCCAATGCTCGAGGACAACTCCAAGAGACTTATGATGCTCGAGCACGCAGATAAGAGACTTCCAATGCTCATGTCTATATATAGCTTTACACACACTCTCAAATTTACTGAATCAATTTACATATATCACTCTAAAGTCTCCAACCCTTTCTCTACTTCTTCTTGAGATTAACCACTTCTTTTTAAGAACTTTGTAGAATTTGAGGCATAGATTGTTAGGGTGCTATAGGAGTTGTACATTGGTTTCTTTCAAGGAACTTGATCTAGGATCAAGAGTCTAAAGGAAAAAGGCTCTCTTTTCACCTCCAAGGGGAATTGTGGGGGTTCACAACTTATCAAAGGTTTAAGGGGATCGAAGCTTCAGACATAGCAAAGACAAATTATTGGTGAAGTAATTCAAGGGATTGCATGGAAGCTTGAGTTTCGAAGACCTAGAGGCTCTCTAATTTCAAAAGGACTTGAAGATTGGTGGTAGTGTGGTTGCTTAGGATTAAAGATTAGGGAATCAACGATTTTTTTTTGTAATCATAACATTCTGTAAACATTTTTCATCATAGTGGAAGTCCTTGATAAAGACGTTTTCTATCAAGAAGAGTGGATGTGCCCTTAGCAAGGACAAACAAGGGGAACCATTATAAATCGTGGTGTTTCTTCTTCTCCCGATCCTTTTAGATTTCTGCATTTTAATTGCATATGAATTCTTTGCGTGGAGGCATCTTAACTTAATTGTGAATTCCTTTTTACATCACCTAATCTCAATTACTTTAATTGAGATTCTCTCAATTTAATTCTCACAATCAAGTTGAAAGTAAGCTTCAAACAAATTGATTCATATGCCTTGTGTTCATTAGTTGTTAGTGTGATTTGTTGTTAATAGGTTTGATTTGAGATAATTTAGTTTTGCAATTTGTATGTGTGTGTATTAATTATTGATTTGCTTTATAAGATTCATTATTTGAACTTCTCAATTCACCTTTGAATCTTAGTTTATTTTCATTGTCTTAATTTTGTTATCATCACCAAGCTCAAATTCAACAGTCATACTCTTGTTAATCCACACTTTTGCAAAATCTTTTGAAAAACGAAAAACGTTATTCACTCCCCTCTAGCGCTCTTCCTAGTTCGTCATATAAACTAACAGAAATAACCACTCAAGGTCTAAGTAATCAAGTACAGAAGTAGCCTTCACACGCAGCGTTCTGAAACCAAAGGTCATGTCCCCTTAGTCTCATCCTCGAGACTCTCGCATTAAATGCTGAGAGGACACTTGCATTAAATTTATGGACCGAGCAATCACCTAAGGCCCAATTATTACAGGCCCAAGTCAAACTAGCTCAATTTCACATTAGGCCATTTACTCTCACAACACCCTCTCCCAGTGAGGGGGTGCTCTCGCAACACCACAGGAGACCCATTCAAACCAAATGGAAACGTCTCCTCCCACATGCCTCATATTGCGCTCGACGATTCCGGTTCCCACGATTCCGTAACCGTCGAGTGCCTCGGTGTGCCTTACAACGGCTCATGCACGTCACCTCTACATAAGGGGACATTACACAGTCACCAAAGGTACGATCGATCCAAACCCTAAACCCCCATTCTTGCTCTCTAAACTGACTTGAACGTCAGAGTGTCTACAGGTAATCCTTCCTCCCCCGACCATTCCAGAGCATACAAACGCGCAGAACAACCGCACCAGACATTATCATTCTGATCAAGTACAATCAAGAGGTCTAAGACGTATTTAATCATGAGACATTTTTAAGGATGTAATATTCTTTTTTTATTGAAATGTTTTTCGATATACCTTTGTTAATATAAAATCATTTATTAAATTTATAATTGATTTCATTTTTTAAATTGATAATAAAGTCAAATGATTTAACTTTTGTTGAGATAATAATAATTCTATATAAGATTTCAGAGGAAGCCTTTTTAAAAAAAAAAAAAATGACAAATCTAAATCAATGAACTTGGTTACATTTAGGCAGGTCCTCTGAGGGTTTGCCGCCACTTGTCAGAATCCAACATTGAAATTTGAATCGGGTTGCAAAACAGGGTTGTATAAAACCGTGGAACTCTTGCTGTATACTCCCTCCGTTTCAAAATACATGTCCATTTTAGAGAAATTGCAGTAACCAAGGATATGCTAGTTTGACACAAAAGTTCCTATTATACACTTGTTTTTTACTTCCTCCATTTTACATTTATTTACCCCATCTCATAATTACTCTCAATACCAATGCTAAAATTAATTAAACAAATTAGTTCATCATTTAAACACCCTTGGTCATTTCTTGGGAGAGTTCAATAGTCATTTCTTGGAAAAGTGCATGAGTAAATCCACTTAAAATTGGGTCAACATTTATTAGTAGAAAATAATTATTGTAGAGAAAATCTAGAATCCAATTAATTGGTAGGCAAGGGTAAAATAGACAAAATGTATCCTTAAACTATCAAATGGAAACAAAAAATTTCTCCAAAATGGACATGTATTTTGAAACGGAGGGAGTATAAGATACACTCCCTCCGGTCTTTATTATAATAAGAAAAATAAAAAAACATCAAAATCAATAAAATCATTAACTAATATAACTTTTTAAATATTTTTACAACTATACCCTCATAAAAAACGGTAAAATATTAAATACATTTACAAATATTAAAAAGACAAACATTAAATTAGAGATAGAAAAGTTTTTTAAACAATAACTATACCTTAAAAGTTGTGACATTTTCTTATAAATATGACCAAAACGTTTTTTAAAATTTTTCTTATATATAAGATCGGAGTGATTATAAAATAATCAAGACCCTTCTAAAAAACTAATCCAGCCTTTTATATTTTAAAATTTATTTAATACTTTCTGTATGAGACTATCATATGGGAACTAGTTTTAGTCGACAAAATGGATAAAGCATGTAGAAATATTTTTATTTTTTATTTAGGAGAAGCATGTAGTACATTTTTTTTAGAGGAAGCATATAGTAAGTACATTTGATCAGAAAGAAAACACGTACTATATGAGATGAACAAAAAGAGATGTACAGTATTTTTTATTATTACTGCAAAATAGTATACCCTATCTATCTACGATATTCAAAGCCTAGGTATGAGATTAGATAGGCAGCAATAATAATCTGAATTGGTATAATTAAAAGTTTGACATGATTATGAAAATTCAACTTTAGAATCTCACCGTCTCAAGGAGAGTGTTGGCAACAAATTTGAAGTTAATCTCTTCGTTCATTTGTAGAGGTGTCCCAATGTCAAAGCTCTAGGTCCAGCCAACTTAATCCTTTCGGTGATGCTTTATCTCTTTCTTGTTTTTAATTACAATTGCTACAGTATGGATAATGTTATTCCATGTACTTTTTTGTTGTTGTTAAAAATGAGTTTTGATAATCAAACTCAAATTAAATTAGGTATATGTTTTGTTAAAAAACATTAGCCAAGAAGTTTTTTTAAACTAGTTTAATTGTTAGAAATTCTTTGTTAAGGCGAATATTTGAGAAATTCACCTTTACTTACTACAACGTCTTTGTTAACTGAGATATGCTCCGCAGAATAGCTTGTTAAAGTTTCTAACTCTTTTTTATTTGGTTTGATCCTTCATTGTAGTAAACATAAATAAGCCATTAATTTAGTTCTTAAACTATCATATTTTCTTCAATCTTTTTCACATACTATATGAATACAATAAATAAACTACACCATTTACATTTACTTCTCACTTGCTTAAATTTCAGAAGTAAGCTAACCGACGTCATTTAAATTAAATTCTTTTTTACTTATTCACAAATTTTAAAGTGTAAATGTCCTACCCCTATAATTTTAAACAGGCAATGGTTGATTTACTCATTTTTTTTTTTTATAGAAGGAGCTTGTAAATTCTTTAAAATCTCCAGTGTTCATATTTTGGAAACTGAAAGTATTAATTCTTTTCATAAAAAAAGTCAAGTATAAACGCAAACATACTGTAGAAATAAACGTAAAATTGTAACAAAAACAAAACGTAAATTAAAGTAGCTAGGACAAGACCGATATAAATCCCATCAAACAGTAAACAAAACAGAAGAGTTCAAAACAAATTGAAAGTTAGGAAGAAACTAGATTTGACACGATCTACTTTTTGACGTAATTTATTTACTTACACATCCGTGTTTGGCAACCGTAATGATCATAAATCATGATCAAAAATTTCTAAACATGCTTTTTCACTTTTTTAACAATAATAATAATAATAATTAATTAAAAACAAATTAACAAAAAAAAAACAACATAGATTTATTAATTCATCAAAATGGACCAGTCAAATACACACAAATGAAGAGAGAGATTTAACGGTTACCTTTACAAGACCAACCACTCATGCCACGGAACACGTCATCATCACCGCGTCGCGTGCGATTCCACGAGAAATTGACTAGCCGATAAATTGAAATCAAAATCCAACGGCGGAGAGAGACGTATCGAAAACGGAAACGTCCAAAACGTGTGTTAACCTTTTAAACCGGTAAACCGGTCACAAAACGGCGATTATGTTGTGGACCCCTTTTTTGCTATATACCACCGGTGTTCTTTAACTACCGTCCACCGCTATATAATCTTTAAAAAAATTTAGCATTTAAAAAAAAAAGTTTAAATGTTTAATTTATACTCCTTTCGTTTTCTACGGCTAAATTACACAAAGATCTTTTAATTATTTAATTATAACAAATTAGTCATTTAAGTTACAATATGCACTATTGTGTGTAACGTATTTTAGTCATATTTTTACTAATATATGGATACAAAATATTAGCATGTATGATATTGTTTGATTTGACTCAATAAATATTTTTAAAAATATTAAATTTCTTTTATTTTTTTATTATTGATAGTTTAAAGATATTAAACATCAAAGTTGTGAATTGACATATGTGAAATGATTAATTGCAACATATATTTAGAAATCAGAAAATATACAAAGTCTCATTCACAAAAGTTTGGACTTGCATATGTTGTCACATAGTTAATAGAATTAGACGAAATTTTAAGGGTTATCAAGGTCGAAACAATGGTCATTTACACATATTTATGGATCGTCCATCAAATATGTAATAACATTCACAATAGAAGTTGAAACCATGATTTTGCGAATGAGTTAACTCTCTACCAACTTAACCCTCATGAGTTAAATTATTTGTAAAAGTTTTGGACATTGAGAGAGTGAATATAAATTAAAGTCAAATTTAAAACATAAAATATTCTTAATTAAAAAACAAAAATAAGAAATTAGGAGAAAATGATTATTATTTAATCGGATATTAAGATATGATTTAAGAGGGATAAGGGCATGAAGAGGTTCTCTTTCTCTTCTCTTCTCTTTTACATTTTGCTCTCCAATTTTACAGAGAGATTTTCTCAAAGGACCAAACAAACACTAGAGAGAGAAAAAAGTGATTCTTTTTATGTGGAGTAACATGCAATTGATATTAGATATTAATTAATTATTTGTATAATACAAAATGAGAGAGAGAAATTTGAGTTGAAGATTGTTGTTGTTGTTGAATTTTGTAATTGTTCATCAATTACTACCCTTTTTCTGATTTTGAATTTTTCTGGTTCGTTTTGGTGATTCATTCAACACTGTAAGTATCTAGCATTGTTTATTTTTATTCAGTTTTTTTTTTTAGTTTTTTTGAATGAGTTAATTGGGTTTTTTTTTGAATGAAAGAGTTAATTGGGTTTGTTCTATGATATAGAGTTTTTAAGATCTTGATTGATATGTTTTTTTATGAATCATGGGGTGTAAAGAATAATGGGTTTTGTTCAAAATTTGATTTTTTTGTTTTGTTGGTGCATTGAACTGATGGATTCATTTTTGCATATGTTTGTTCAATTGAAGATTCTTATAGTTTCTGTTTTTTTTTCTTCATTGGATCTATCTATATGATATTCTAGCTCAAGAAGCATTCCTCCAATCACAGATTCCATCTTTGTTCCTATCATGAGAAAAAAATGTGATTTTTGTGGGTTTATAGTTGTTGAATTGAATGAATTACGATCTGAAATCAGTTTCTTTTTCTTTTGTTGGTGTTTCTGATTATTGATTATATCGGCCATGCTTTGAATCTTTTGATGTGTGTTGTTTAATTTTTCTGCAAAGGAGGAAAAAAATTGAATTTGTGAATTGAATTTTATTAATTTTGTTTGAACATGTTCTTGATTTTGCAGAGACATGTTGGAGGGTTGTTGCTGTGTGTTTCGAGGTGTTTTGTAGCACTTGTGAAACAGAGAACGATTGGTCTTACATGAAGTACATGCTGGATTTGGACATAAAAAATGGCAAAAGACCAATGAAAATTGATTCTGCTGAGGATGAACATCATCCTAGGAAGTGTACTAAGATGTTGGAATCTTGTCACATAGTTGAAACGGTTTTGTATTTCGTTGCAACATCCTAAGGATTCTGTTCTTCCTCAAACGGATCAGAAACCAACGAACCCTTGAATGTTTGTCAAGGAGTTCATGATGGTGGTGATTCATCAGATTCTGGTATTCAACAATACTGATGATGAGCAGCATCCCGGAGATTCGTCGGATTCTGGTTCTCTTTTACCCGAGGATGAACCGAGACAGCTCAATCGTGTGTCTCAGTCGCTGTTCAAGGTCTGATTATGGTTGCCCTTGCTTCGCTGAATAGAAGCTTCCGTGAAATAATCCGAAGCGGCGAGGTTTATAGATGGAGGAGACTAAATTGGTATCATGGAACATGGGGTTTATTTCTCGTGTGCTCTCCTTGAATGGGAAAGCGTATGACCCAATTCGCCAAAGGTGGATGCATTTGCCGAGGATGGCTTCAAACGATTGCTTCATGGTGTTCTGATAAAGAATCTTTAGCTGTAGGAACCGAACTTCTTGTGTTTGGGAGGGAGCTTAGATCTCATGTGATATATAGATACAGTCTTTTGACAAATTCATGGTCCTCTGGAATGAGAATGAATGCTCCAAGATGTTTGTTTGGCTCTGCAAGCCTCGGTGAGATTGCGATATTAGCAGGTGGTTGTGATTCGGAGGGACGTATACTTGACTCCGCCGAACTATACAATTCTGAGATGCAACGTTTGAACCTACTCCCGAGCATGAAAAAACCGAGGAAGATGTGTTCTGGTGTATTCATGGATGGAAAATTTTATGTTGTAGGTGGAATCGGAGGATGCGATTCAAAGCTTCTTACGTGCGGTGAGGAGTATAATTTACAAACCAGAACATGGACAGAAATTCCTAACATGTCCCCCGGACGAAGTAGTAGGGTTCTGAGATGCCTGCTGCAACTGAGGCACCGCCTCTCATTGCCGTTGTAGATAATGAATTGTATGCTGCTGATTATGCTGACATGGAAGTTAAAAGGTATGACAAGGAAGAAAATTGTGGATTATTGTTGGTAGACTTCCGGAACGAGCGATGTCAATGAATGGTTGGGGTCTTGCATTTAGGGCATGCGGAAATATGCTTATTGTTATTGGTGGACCTAGGACTCATGGTGAAGGTTTCATTGAACTCAATTCTTGGGTGCCTAGTGAAGGACCTCCGCAATGGCGTCTACTAGCTCGAAAACGATCTGGTAACTTCGTTTATAATTGTGCTGTGATGGGTTGCTGAAGCATTGAATGGTGCTAAAAATACACATTTTGAAGCTTCAAATTCACTGAGTTGCACAACTTTGGTTCATCGTCCATCGACACTGGATTCTTGCTAATTGGTACTTCCCCCTTTTCGTTCTTTCATTGATATTTTCGTTTCGAATGCAGGGGGTGAGATTAAGATGTTAATCAAGATTAGGGAGGAACACTTCAGTCTTTTAATCTTATGTTTAAAATTTAATTCACCCTTTTTTTTTGTTCCATTGAAAAATTTGTATCATCACCACATTTTCATTGACAAGATTTTTCAAAGCTTGGTATCATTGTAGCAAAGGAAATAGGTTAAATAATTGAAAGTTCCAATACAGATTTAGGTTACTGTTGTTGTGTTTGTTTAAGTTCTCTTGAAGGAATGAAATAATTTTCTGATTATGTATTGATTCAATTCTCCATTGGAATTCATGGATTTTGTAACTTGAGCTCTCTCTTGGTTGAAAATTGGAATATGACTGTTCCATTTATTCTTTTATTATTTGCAACGGGTACAACATGTGTTATCATAAATGACTTTTTTCCATCTTCATTTTTTTAACAATAGATTTATTTC
The DNA here is from genome assembly GCA_018208015.1 of Medicago ruthenica. NCBI lineage: Eukaryota > Viridiplantae > Streptophyta > Magnoliopsida > Fabales > Fabaceae > Medicago > Medicago ruthenica. The sequence continues at coordinate 63,308,308 of CM031375.1, read as the reverse complement.
ATTATATACAAATTGTATGGACACTATAGGGCAATAGTCTTTTATTGTTGGCATTGATGAAAATTTCATGGACACTATAGTTGCAGTTGAAAACTTAAAATTGAACATGGAAACATCCAATTTGTCCTAATCTTATTAAATACTATAGTTATTAGACCTTTCTTATTGTAAGTACATTGACAATGGTCCTCACCATAGTCTGAGAAACTCATATTAGACCCTGGATAGTAGATTTGATTTAAATGTTGGGTAGTTGAATCATAATTATTAGACATGAAAAATGTCCTTAAACTACCACAGTCCTTGCTATAATTTTTGTGATAGTAGAAATCTAATAATAATAATAATAATTGAGTGAAGTATATGTGTTATTCTGTTAACATATAAACAAGGGTATGAAGAATGTATTTTTCTAATTTTTTGAACTGGTGCAGAAGACAGGTAATTGTCCAATTTGCATAATAAAAATTGTAGTTAATGGCATTGGATTGTGTAATTCAATAAAATGAAGAAAAACATGGAACCTTTATGTAACATGCCTTAGGGAGTAATGAGAGGAAATGTAAACAAAATATCATGATAAAGTATAAATGTGAAAATTGTACTTAATGGCATTGGATTGTGTATTTGCTTATTTGTTGCACAATGTGTGTCTGTGTTTGTGATGTGGTCGGTTGTGTTGATTGGCTTGTGCTCATGAAGTACTTAGATGTACAGAGTCACTGAGTCAGGCTGCAAATTTGGTAAAAGTTTTGGGTTGACATATTATAGTCAGAGTTTGGAGATGTACTATTTAAACCAATATTCAATGGGAAAATCATGATATTGTCACATACGCCAATTTTATAACAACAATTTTAAAATAGAGTTTAAATGCTATACACTGATGGTGTAAAGTTATTTTACTTGTGCATACAATGATGTGTTGTCATGGTAATTAATGAAAGTGACAACTCATAGTTTAAAAAACCAGATCGGTCTTTAACTCGGTGGAGATACTTACTCATTGGGTCACAGGTCGAATCATTGAGTTACTGGTTGAACCGCATAACTGAATCAGATTGGACCGGGGTCACAGTGTCGAAACCATTGAGTTACTGTTTGAACCGCATATCTGAATAGATTGGACTGCACAACTCGGTCATCGGTCGTACAACTCGGTCCCTCAAAAATAAAAAATTGTCATGCATATTATCCTAATTTCACAAATGATTTTTTTAAAATAAAGTTAAGTGAGAGGCCAATCAACCAGTACCTTGTTCGTACAAAACCTAATAGTTGTAATATAACAACGATAGTCACTAGGTAATTTTTTGAATGACTAATGTTAGTATGTGTAATTTTTTGTTGGCACCCCACCCTAAACAGCCGCTATGATCAAGGTGTCATTTCTTTCTTTTGCTCCAATTGTTGTTGTACTTTCCTACTTCCTCTTTGGGTTTATCATTTTTCTTCTTTGTGAATTCTCTACTTACTCTGCGATGTAGTTGAATAGCTCCGCTCTCGCTATCCTCTGCTCTCGTCTCTCTCTCTCTCTCCTCTCTCTCCCTCTCCTCCTCTACCCTCTCACCTCCCCCCTCCCCCTCCCCCTCTCCCCCTCCCCCTCCCCCTCCCCTCCTCTCTCTCTCTCTCTCTCTCTCTCTCTCTGTGTGTGTATGTGCGTGTTTTGTGTGTATAGAAAACTCTCTCTATCTCTATCTCTATCTCTATCTCTCTCTCTGTGCGTTCTTTTGTACATAAAACTGGTCTGTTTCATAAACCCACCTAGTGGTCTGTTTGGTTGAAAACTGGTCGGTTCGCACCGATTCCCTACGGGTTAATTAACTAGACTGGTCCGGTCAGATTTTTAAACTATGAAGTCATGTGTTTTCATGTTCATTAATTGACGTGACAATACGTCATTGGATGTATGTATAAAATAATAATACATGCACGCTAATTAAATTCTTAAAAATAACCGACCAAACACTAAATTCTCATTTGATGATAGTGTAAAATTAATTTACATTGATGGTGCATGTCTCATTTTCTCTTATTGTTTTGGGCGAGTTTAAAAGAGTTTATTTATTGGAATGGTGCACTATCACCTCATCCTAATTTTTTTTTATTTACCTTGTTAATTTTATGGCATAACTAAAGGATCAAGTGAAATAATTTATGACATGTTTATACATTGTTTTAAGTTTATTCAGAAGATGTCTTATAAAAACAAGAGATCGATAGATATATTGTTGGTGTAAAGTTATTTTACACTTACATCTAATAAGAACTCTTCAATTTATCACTTATATTTGACATATGTAATTTTTTTTTATTGTATTGACAACTTGTGATTGATTGTGAGCATAAAACAATTTACCCAAATAGTGCATATTTCATTTTCACTTCAAAAAATTTAGTTATATATGAAATCTCTTTTTTTTCCTCAAACAAAATTACTTGTATGGAATCTTTTTAATCACGTTTCCTCTTTATGTTTTATAGCAATGACTTATATGTTATTATAGTTTCTTTGGGAAAGTTATATATGTGCTTATATAATAAGCTCTTATTTAATAAGCACTTAATCTAGTTTTTTTTTGCTAAAAAAAAATAAGCACTTAATCTACTTTTTATCTAAACACAATCTAAGAGTTTCGTCCAACTAGATTTGTCGTGGGATGTGATATCACTACACACTATGGTTGTTAGAGCAATGTTCTCTCCTTCTAGTTGCCTTATAATTTTTTTTATTGTTGTTATTTTTATATAGCTTTCAGCCCTTCCGACATGACCCATATTTCCTTTCTTCGTCCACATAGTTACGAATTCATTTCAAATATGTAGCTTCTTTTCCCATCTTATTTATTTTGCACGCGTCTTATGAATATTGGATTTTATAATCTGAGCAACGTTAACATCATCCAAACCCTCCAAAAACATGTTTAAACACCTTCAGAAACCCTCCAAGTTTTCGAATTTTATAATCCAAATAGGGCGCGCGAAAAGAATGGAGGGTGAAAAAATAAATAACCTTTCAAATATAGGTATTCATACACAATATGGTCTTTAATATCAAATCAAATATAAGCCCATCCAATTGATAAGAACAAAAATATAAGCCCATCCACCCTAAAACGAGAAGCGGCCCGTAATTCACTAAGGTCGTAGATGCAAATAACTGTTTCTCTTCCCACGTTCTTCACTTCTCACGTGTCCTTCAAAATTTCTAAAATATCTTCGTTAGAAATATACAATCCGAACTCCATTTTAGTGTATTTCGGATTTTAAAATCTGATTCGTGTTTAACCATTTAAAAAAAATAGTGGCATAAATTATTAAAACGCCATAAATGAAAATGACAAAAATGAGCATACATGATACAGCTTGTCAAGAATTGAACATGTTTTATTATTTGATCAATAATTCATAATACATTTACATTAACATAACACTTATTACAACAAAACATTAAACACCTAATGCTAGATCTGCAACACAAGAAGATTGAGGGGGAATGAGGGAAATACTTGTTATCCCTCTTGCACATCTTCAGAAGGGAGAAGAAGGGACTACAAGGTGAAGGGTGGGAAAAGCAAGCTCTGATGAGCAACCTCAAATCAAGAACCCATTGACTATTCTTATTATCTTTACAAGATGCATGAACCTTTGTATGAAAGGCCAACGATGTAACATTGACATTATAAACTACGCAGAAGAAATGTATGAAAGAGAATGAGAGAATGTGAGTTAAAATGAGAATTTGTGATGAGTGGGTATTTATAGGCAAAATGCAAACATAGAGTGTAATGAAGTCAAGAGAAGCTAAAAAATGTGGTCAATCTTGATGACCAGTCAAGGGAGGTTGAAAAACATGTCAAATGAGTTTGTAACCAGCCATACTTGCTGACTGAGCCACCGTCCATATTCTTGTTGGTTCAGATTGTATAATTCGAAACAATGCCCATAATATTTCAGATTATGTATTCCGATAAATGGGAGGACTATGTAAAAACTTGTTCGGATTGTGTAATTTCAACCAGTCAAGTACATGATTTTTGTGTGGTCCACATTGCACCAACAGTTTCTATGGTCTACAACGCACAAAAAATTCTATAATTGATGTGTTTTGTTCATTTGTAAACCACACCAGAACCATGAACACTTATCTAGTTGATGTAAACACCAATCTAGCTATAGTGTACTGAAGGTGAGAAAAACACAAGAAGGGGAGTTTGAATTGCGTTGAACTCTTTTTATGATTTTTTCGACAGAAGATTGATAATGACAGTAAAGAGATAACACACATATTTGTCCTGGTTCACCCCACAACTTGGAATCACGTATAGTCCCCATGCACTTCCAAGCGATTTTTCCACTATAAAAAAATTAAAACAGCATAGTCCTAGATTTCCTTGTCTCAACCTATAGCACTTCCTAATCTCAATCCTGAGATTTACAACAACACTTGTTGATTACAATTATAAAATAATAAGTTCAGTCGCTTTTATGGAGTACATTGCTATTACGGTATTTTGTTTATGATTGTTTAAGGAAACATTTCATGGATATGCTACAAATCAGTTCAGTCATTACAACAATACCTAAATTATGGAATGTTATGAGTACTACCCTAAATGGATGGGAGAACCCAATTTTCCACACAAGAGGACTGTTTACCACCGATCAAAAAGACTCGTATAAAGGAAATTGATGAAAACAACCCAACTCAATATGGAAGAAGTGGAATGAATTCAACAAAAATCCATCTAACATGGGGAAGTAAATTTTAGAAGAATTGAGATGATGGCAGATAATATGGCTTCACAAGTAACAAAGGTTTGCCAACAACATTCAACTACCCTTAAACGTCTAACAAAAATGGCAGTAGGGCTAAGAATAAAAAATAAATTGGCACATTTGGAGGTTAAGGAAAGTGAAGCGTCCTTAGAAACACGCAAGGAACATGAAGAGGACAGCCTAGGAAAGGAAGAGAAGAAGAACACCATTGTATCTGAGCCTCTTATTGACAAAGATTCCATCTTGAGGATGAATAGATGACATATCTTGGAAGAAAACAAGAATCTATTGGCAAGATCAGATAATCTATTTCTCTAACCGGAAGTTGTAATGCTATATTTCAAAGATGGTTCCCTCCAAAGAAGAATGACCCAGGAAGTTTCAACTCTGTTGAGAAGTTGTCCATGAAAGAAGCTAAGTGTAGTCTAGACAGAACAATTAAACATCTATTAGAAGTAGTGAAGGACATGGTGGTTCATGAAGACAAGACTTTCTTCCCATTAAACTTCATGTCATCGGAGATTTAAAGGAAGCTTCTCGTACAACAAGAGTATCATTTTTCTATAAGAAGGGAGAGCATAAATTCTCACAACTTACTGATGGGAGCACGAGAACACATACTTCTCTATGCCAAATTCATGGAACTCCTACAAAAAAAAAAAGGAATATGAAGGATAATGTGTTCTTTCTATCATATAAGCCACCCTAATAGTGGTTGAGGTGTCGAGCTAATGACGTTAAACAAGAGTTGAATGGGAGGCAACCCATTAGTTCATTTTCTCTGCTATTTCCCTTTTCAGTACTTTAAGATTGATATCAAAACGATAACTTGCTTGAATTATTGTTATTCCACATAACTCTGTTTATTTTAAATTTTGCATAAATTATATAACCTTTCCATTTCAAAAATTTCAAATTGTTTGTCTTAGAAAGTCTTTTCAGACCATTATAGCAGAAAACTAGCTTACCCCCGAAGTGCAAGAGCAAAATAACTATTCGGGCTTGCTGCGGAAGATACTCATCAAAATCACCATCTCTTTTCTGTATATCATAACCGGTGAGACTTTAAGGCAAATATATTCTAGTCTTCTACTATAATTCTTTCTATATGTATGTTCCATGTTTAAATGCCATTTTTGCTTGAAATTGCCGTTGTTCTCTATGGACTATCAGTCATATTATTTTACACACAAGACAATTGTTTTGGTACCTGAGCCTTTTCAAGCCACCATTATTATTATTATTATTATTATTATCCTTTGGTAAACCCCTTTGAGCCTCCATGCAACATTTCTTTTGTTGTTACTAAGTGACGAATCATGTTACAAGTTTGAACTTATAATGTCATCTATTTGATCTCTTTGGAGTTAGATAGAATATTTTTAAGAACTTGGTGTGATTTGAAACTAAGTTTGGGGTTGCTATTTAGAATTAGCAACATTCTAAGTTCGGGGTGGGGTACCAGTAGAACTGGGCTATTAAAAAGAAAAGAAAAAGAATGAAAAATGTAGATAAACCATAAAAATGGGACCACACAAAATAAAAAATAAAAAATCAAGAACCAAAAATTGGTCTCTTTTAAAAAAAATTAATAAGCCGTTCTACTAGTACCCATCTTGTTATGGTATAAAGAAGGAAGGTTGGTAATACTCCATTGTTTAGGGATCTGTAGGTTAAAATCTAACTCCAAGTTGCATTATTAGTATAAAAGATTCACAACAATTTTTTTTTGAAAAAGTTTTGTTTCAAGTACTACCATCAAAAATAGAAGAAATGAGTAAATAGAATAAATGAGATTTTTAGATAAAAAAGCAAAAGACTTCACTTGGGAAGAAAATTTATTAATGGGGTGGAGCCCTGTTTTTTGTAACTAAAAAGCCTTATAAAAGACATGAATTTATTCATTTCTTTCCCCTTATCAAATACTCCCCAACTTAAATCTTTGTTTGTCCTCAAACAAAGGACGCAACAAAAGGATACAAGCTTAAAACAACGAGTAAGATGCAAAACAGCAAAAGCAAGGGTTTAAACAAAAATTCAGATTGCATGATTCATATGAGATTTGCACAGGCAATTTTGATGTTCCCATTAATCTGAGATCGCACTAAAAATTTGAAATAATACGAAACACAAAATTTATATCAAACAGCTCAAGTTAACAACATATTTATCAATGAACCACACCTAACACACTTCTTTATTAAGTAGATGAATAAATTGAATATCAATTGTGAGGGTATTGAACACTCATCCGGCAAGTTTGCTAACATTCCGATCAAGTTATGTGTCCATCTAATCATTGTTTCTAAAAGCACAAAAGCATCGATCACAAGGTCTTTGAGGGTTGTAATTTGGCTTGGTTACAAAAGAATTGTCATATGTGGGAAATTGAGTTCAAAAGGCCAAGCAAGAGGAACATTCTTTCTAATTACACACTTCCTCCTTATTCAAACATAACTCTTGGTGATTTACAAATATTTTTCTTTGATCTTGACAACTTTTTGATTTATTGCAATTTTTTCTCTTTTTCTCTTTTCTTTTTCTTGGTTTGCTTTTCTTTCTTTTTTTCTTTTTCTTTCTCTTTTTCTTGTTGTCAAGATTAAAAAATTCACCCTTTACTTGATACACATAACCTCCCTTTTCTCCCCAACTTAGTTACAATGATACCCTAATTGAATGTTCCATTTTTTCTTTTGGCAAAGGACAATAATCATGATGGTTAAGGGTTCAAAATGAAAGTAAAATATCAGAATTCAATAATGATTTAACTATGAACTGAATTTTTTACAAACTCCGGCAATTTCATTAAGCAATTGAGCTTATGAAAGTTGGCAGTTCATAGTTAAAAATTCTGATTCATTAGACTCAAAGGGGTTAACAAATACTCACTTCTCACAGGGTAGGCTATTTGTGGTCAAGTGTTTCTACTCATATAAAAAAAATGCCTTGATCATATCAGTGCTTTCATACAATTTAAAACAATTTTCAGATTTAACATAAAAAGATCGAGTTAAACAAAAAATGCCGGTCTCCTGCATATATACAATGATTTTGAGGATTCCTCACATTTTGGCTAGTTCTAAATGGTTCACAGAATAAACATATTAACAACGCAAACTGTATGGTGTAACTTTTGTACTAAGTACATATTCTCATTCCAAGTTTAATCCTCGAAAAATAGGAAACATGTACCTTAGCTTTGCGCAAATCAATCAAATCTTATCATCACCATACATCTGTGGCTGAATCATTCAGCTTTGGATCAATCCATTTTTGAGAAGATTTGTCATTTTTTAGTAATGATCCATAGTGAAATCAGAATTTTTGAGATTTAAAGCATATTCAGAAATTTAAAATTAACAGGCACTAATTATGATTCAAAAGTCAAATAATAAAAGAGTACTTAATATAATTAATAATAAAACAGAGTACAAAAACATTAAACACATAAAGTTTTAAAGAGTACAACGGAAACATAATAATATATAAAGAAAATGAACAACAAAAGCATCAAAAGCATAAAAAAGGAGCAACTCAAGGAGTGCGAGCCTCGTCATCCTCGGTGTCCTCATCATCGTCATCATCATCAGCATCATCATCTCCAAGCCCTCCAGCAGCTGCACTGCCACCGCCCCCCTCTGAGTAATCAGGCCTGTTCCCAGGCCAAGCTACATGAGATGCAAACATCTCAGGTGTCCCGATCTGGAACGCAGGATCCGCTGGTCTGCCCATCTGCAACTGAAGCCTGTACATAGAGTCATGCATCATAGCCATGGCCCTATGGTTTGAAGCATTCTGCTCCCATGAAAATGTGCAGGTATGGTGGCCCTGTGGTGCAGGTGGGGCTCGGGGTTGATGTGCTCTCAATGCTCTCCTTCCAGTGCAATGCCTCCCAATATAGTCATCCGTAATAGGATTCTTAATAGTTTCAGAAACGTGGGGGGGGGGGGGGGGGATCACTACACGTGCATCCCGGCAGAGACCCATGATTAGGCCCGGGAATGCAAGAAGGCACATCTTCTTAGCTGAGGTTTGATGCCACTCTCTACCACAATTTTAAGCTCTTGTGCGATCACCCTAGCTACATCCACTTGTTTGTGAGCAAGGATGTAATAAATCAGTGGGGTGACATCTAATGTCGTGGAGGATGTGTGGCTCTTGGGTTTAATGTTGTGGACAATGAGATGGAAAATGACCTGAGCAGGTGTAATGAGGTTGTTCTTTATAGCTTTGCTGGGCTGGACGGATGAGTTAAGCTCGTAACTTTTCCCGGATTGAAATATGGTTTGGGTTATAAGGTCATGATTCCAGTTTCCTCGGTTTTGGTGCCTATGAAAGGCACACAACTCATCATGGTCAAGCTGGAGGGGGTTATGGAGGTAAGTGTTTATGGCCTCGCGGTCGAATCTAATGACACGACCACAAACCATAGTCTGATAAGTAAACTCCCCCTCAGGATCAGTAGGGATGGAATTTGCGTAGAACTCCCTAATAATGTTGTAGTTTAGGTTTAAGGTAGGGTTTACCAAAATTCCCCAGTTGCGGGAATTTATCAAACGCGCTAATTCCCGGTAAGTGCCATGCTCATTTATTATGAATTTTGCCTTTCGGCCCAAAATGTTCTCCTGAGCAGCTCTTCATACCTCTCCTGGTTGCGGAGGCTGAGGAATCTAGAAGCGTCAAAGGCCCCTTGTGGCCTCGATCCGGATGATTCGGCTCTTGGTCGCTTTCCGGTTGGTTGTTTTGCTGCCATCTAGGAGAAAAGAAAAATAAAATCAGCAAACAAAAGAATAAACATAGGCAAGATGAGATAAAACAAACTGTATTGAAAAAGAAGCATAAAAAAATAATGATGTTCTGTTCTGTCAAGGTCGCTCTGCGACCTTGGGTTCGTAGAGCAAAGTTGAACGCATAATTCTGGGTTGCCCAGAACAATGGTCGCACTGCGAAGTTGAACTTTGCTCTGCGACCATGACAGAAAAATGCAATTTTTCACAGAATTCTACCCTAAACCCTTGGATATGTTTCATTTTAAACATACAATGTGTGTAGATAGATGATTCAGAATCATGACTGGTACAAAATCACTTAACAGAACGATTTCTTTCAATTTTTACAAATGGGTAAACTGAATTTTTACAAAATCACTTGAAAATTGAAAGAAATAGGTCTGTTTCATCTACCCATATTGCATTTTTAAACTAAATTGCAACGTAACACAGCAAACCAGAAATGAAACGAAACTTAAAGCAAAACTTAACCCTAAATTGAAATTTCAAAAAATCAAAACCCTAAGTCACATACAATCCTTCTATTGAATCATAAATACGAAAAGAGAGAGGGCAGAATTCGTACCTTGCTTGTTTGCACAAATAGGAAGAATTAAAACACGAATTTACTGAGAAATGGAAAGATTTGTGAAAAATGGGTAAGTTAAAATTTTGGGGTTTATTTTGAAAAGTTTATGAAAAAAAAGAAGGTTTTTAGGTTTTAGGGTTAATGAAAAGTGAGTAACGGTTGGATAAGGGAGTGGAATGGGTGGTTGGGGGGAGTAATGGAGGGTTAGTGGCTTTGAAAACTGAACTGACAGAATTCGCAGACTTTGCACTGCGAAGTACCTTGGCTCTGCGAACTTCAGAGTTAGCTTCGCAGTGCGATGTAAATCTTTGCTCTGCGAAGTCCTCAGATTCTGAAATGTTTGCAGTGCGAAGATACTTTGCTCTGTGAAGTCATCAGACTCTGTAATTTTTTAAAATTGCTACTTTTCAACAAATTTGTCATTTTTATCTTCACCTATGGTTACTAAAAAGCAGTAATAAAACATAAATTATTGATTGCCTTTTTTAAATCCCTATAAAGCAAAATGGTATGCAAAATTATTTTTATGAATGCAAATGTATGGTATGCATAGGTATGGTATATGAATGTTCAAAACTTCCCCCCATCCTCACATGTAGGCTCTAGAGATGAAATTTTCTAAAAGGTCCCTAGAGTCACGGATTCTACAAGGACTTATAATTGCTGTTGCAAATACTCGCAATACAACCATACTTCCAAGAGAATCTACTCTAGGCGGGTTTCTCATATCGATTCCTACGAGACATACGTCAAGAGGGCCAATACTACACAAGCCCCAAGCCTGTCTTAATTTTCTCTCAAAGCTCGGGTAGAGAGCCTCACACGTTCGGCATTAACCCGAACAATGTGGCGTAACATCGCTCATGTGACAAAACCCCACAGTTGATATATGAACATAAAGCAATATGAAACATATAAATATAAAGCAAGAGAAGAAAAGAAAGATATAGATGATAAAACAAAAGCATGCAAGCAAAAATAAAAACATTTAGCCTAAAAGCTAACTAGGATAGGCTTGACTCGCTATTTGGGAATAAACAGAACCAGTGTGTATCCCCAGTGAAGTCGCCATTTTTGTCACGTCGAATTTCGGATATCAAGCTATTGACAAGCGTTGAATCACTAATTTTAAATCATGACTGAACTTTTAATTTTTCGGGGAAAAAGGGAAAAAGTTCGAAATTACCACAATGTTAGAGATTTTGGGTTCGGGAGTCGATTATGCGAGGGGAAGGTATTAGCACCCCTCACATCCGTTGTACTCAACGGGAACCTCCTAGTTATCTAAGGCTAGAATGTTTTTCAAAGTTTTGCTTGCATGCTTGAATATATTAAAGGGAAAAAGAAAAAATATATAAAGGGGAAAAAGAAAGTTCTTTTTATTAATGTGCTTGACAAGAGTTTAATCCTGCTCCTACGTATCTCCCGGTGCGATGGAGAATTCAAAGCTTACGTAGTTCTTTGTAGCAAAAGTTTGTTTGTTGGTTGATTTTAATTATGAAAAAGATTTGATCGCGTTCGGGCGAAAAAGTTTGATTAAAAGGAAATGTGGTCTACTATCGTTGTATGCATAGCTTAATGAAGACCGACAAAAGGTTTTACCTACTACCGTTATGAGGGTAGCTTAATGACGGTAAAAACGGTTTGATTAAAAAAGGGGAACAGACTCGCGCACGTGCGATGGTATCCGTTTTGAAAACGCGCATGGGCGTGAAAAGTTTGAATTGACCACGTGGGCCAAGAAAAGGTTTGAATTGGTCACGGAGGACCAAGAAAAGGTTTGATACTTGATTCGTTTTATGTTTTGAAAATAGAATGACGATTGTCCGAACGACGAGACATACGTCAAGCGTTCGTGCAACCGAGGAATGGAGAGACATACGTCAAACCACTCCTTTTTCATTCAAGTTTTGAAACTCAAGAAATCTCAAAGAGAGCAAAACACTTGGTAAAAAAACCTAAGAAAAAGTTTGTTGCTCAAATTAGTTGTTGCAACCTATGAGCAAATGTTGTTCAAATTTTTGAAAGGATGAACAAGTTTGTTCCAAATTTATGATGCAAAGGTGGACAAACATTGTTCACGTGTGTTGGAACTCAAAACAAGTTTGTTGAAAATCATGAACAAATTTGTTGTTCAAGTTTGTTGAAAATAGTGAACATAGCTTGTTGCTTAAGTTATTGGAACTCAAGAACAAGTGTTATTTAAGTTTGAAAAATGAACAAGTTCATGAAAAGATGCACAAGTTTGGAAATGCACAAGTTCGGCTCAAATTTAAGCTTGATTTTGAAAAATGAACAAGTTCGGCTCAAGTTCACGTTTGATTGAAAATCATGAACAAGGTTGTTGTTCAAGTTGGTTTTGAAATTTATTGAACCTAGCTTATTGCTCAAGTTTGATTTTGAAATTTAATGAACGTAACTTGTTTCTCAAGTTATCCAAAAATGTAGCTCAAACTTGTGAAATTTCCAATATCATGCAAAACTCTTGTTATGTTTTGAACAAAATGGGTTTTAATCCTCTTAGGTTCTAAATCCTTAGGTTAGAACCTCAAAAATTGGCTTTTAAAAGCTTGAACTCAGAATCTGAGTTCTGTCAAGATCGCAGAGCGACCTGAACTTGGCTCTGCGAACCTAAGTTCTGTCATGGTCGCAGAGCGACCATGACTTTGCTTTGCGAACTCTGCGAAAAATTGAAACTCAGAAGCTGCTTCTGAACTTCTGTTCAGAAGCTGCTTAGAGCAAGCTTCAGAACCTTAAGGGGATTGAAAAGCTTTGGAAATTAGCAAGAAAAGGAGTACAACAACTCAGTTTAGTGTTTTGCAAATTTGTGATTTCTTTGGAGTTTCAAAAGTGGCCTTTTTTGTACAAAATGAGTTTAAACAAAATTAATGATGCAAGTAGCAATGCAAAATGGAAGGTAAAGGATTCAGAATACTTACAGAACTCCTAGCCAATGCTTGTATTGCAAGAGAATGAAGGAGGCTTGGATGCTTGTGATTTTTGCAAAGTGAAATGTTGGAGATTTTGGATGACAAATAACACTAATGTTTCAACTGGCTTTTGCTATGTATTGAACTCTGTTCTTGCTCTAGAAATTCTGTGTGTTTGAACTGTTATTCAATTGTGTGAAATCCTTATGCATAGCATTTCTTAAATAGGCAAAAATGAGATCCAATGTAATGATGGAAAATCTCTAGAGCCAAGCTGTTTTGTGGGCTAAAACCAGGCTATTTGCTTTGCATTTAATGCAAAAGGGAAGAGGTGACATTGCCTTGTAACCTTGGTCAAGACTTTGGCCAAAACCAGCACCCAAAGCAGCTGATTTATGACAGAAAAAGGATGAAAAGTGGAAAAACAGGGCTGTTTGCAAATTGAGTTGTTGCTTGGGATTAATCCTTGCAATCTTGAGAGGGCAAGCAAGAAAAACGTGTGCTGCCATGTACAGAGGTTGGGGGAAACGAAAGGAACATTTGGGCTGATGTGAGAAGGAAGGAAAGGCTGCTGAAACAGGGCAGCACAATTAGCTCTTGGGCAAGCAAAAGCATCTATGTTTGATTGGTTTTGGTGGAGAAGGAAGGAAGAAAATGAGCAAGCTGCTTGCTGGAAAACTTAGGGTCAGTAGCAGGTCATTGGGAGGGATGAGGGCTGCCCAAGGGCAGGCCAACTTGCTTGGCACATGCTTGGTTGGAACAAAAACCTTCTCACCTCAATCTTTAATGGCACATGCTTCATTTCTCTCTTTGTTGAATCCAAACAGCCAAAATTGGTAATGATAATAATAATAATAACAATAGATGATAATAACAAAAACTATAATGAAAACAAAAGAAAGATAAATCAAAGAATCAAAATCTGCAAAAAAATCGCAGAGTTCGCAGAGCGATTGGAACATCGCTCTGCGAAATCCTTAATTTTCCCTTTTTTTATTTTCTTTTAAAAATAAAACAAATAATAATAAAAATAAATAATGAAAATAATAATAAAGATGATAATAATAATAATAATGATGAAAGAGATGATAATAGTAGGAATGGTAATAATAATAATAATGATAATAATATTAATAATAAATAATAATGATAAAAGACATTGATAAAAAGATAATAATAATATTATTAATGAAAAAAGATAACAATAATAGTATTAACAATAATAGTAGTGATAATAGTAATGATAATGTTAATAATAATAATAGTAATGATAATGATAATAAATATTAATAAATAAAAATCCAAAAATAAAGAGGAAATAATAAAGATAATAAAAGGTAAAAAATAAGAAATTAAATATTATAATGAAGTAATAAATATGAAAAAGGTAATAAACAAAAGAAAAATATGAGTCAAAAAATGGGGTATGACAGATGCCCCTATTTAAGTTTCTTCGCCACGGAGATTTAAAAGTGAAATTTTGAATTTGACGGGTCGAATAGACTTAAATACAGAGTACATCATTTTTTGACTAAATTTTTCTTGAATTGAAAATGCTATGGATGTATTCATGCAAATGTTGTGAATGCTCGTAATGCAAGTATGAATGCAAAGACGGCAAAGATGACCCGACTGGGGATGAAATGAAACAAAAGGATACCCGAGTTTGTTAAAGAAACGGGATCCGACTCTACTGGGGATAACGGGGTTCCACTGGGGAAAGGATTGTCTACTACCATATTGATTCAAAACGATAGCTTAATAAAGACAACAGACCAAGGTTACCTTGGTGGCTTCACCAGGGATTTTACGTTGTCCTTATCGCTACTATCGTGTAAATGATAGCTTAAATAAGGTAAAAGAAAAAGATACTGTCCACTATCGGTGTGCGGATAGCTTAATGAAGACAGATGACATCACTGGGGAATATGACAGGTAAATATGTGGTTGATAGCTTAGAAAAGGTAACATAAAAAGAAAAGACTTCACCTACTATGGCCTCACTGGGGATCCCATTTTACCTACTACCGTTGTGATGGTAGCTTAATGAAGGTAAAATGTAAAAGAGAAGACAAAGTCTACTATTCACTAGGGAAATTATTTTACCTACTACCGTTGTGACGGTAGCTTAATGAAGGTAAAATACAA
Source organism: Medicago ruthenica (assembly GCA_018208015.1). NCBI lineage: Eukaryota > Viridiplantae > Streptophyta > Magnoliopsida > Fabales > Fabaceae > Medicago > Medicago ruthenica. The sequence goes on along the minus strand of CM031375.1, from coordinate 63,293,093 downwards.
GAAGAAAAGACAGGGTTTGTGACATCGCTGGGGATATAAGGATCATTTTGAAAATTGATCGATATCCAGCCTCAGGGAATGAAAGAAACGCATGGGGTGTGCTCTATTTGGAGAATTCCGTTTGAAAACATTCTACCTACTACCGTTGTGATGGTAGCTTAAAGAAGGTAAAATGTAAATGTCAGCTGTTCGGGATGTTGCCGAGCTGCCACTGACGACAAGAAAAAAAGGTAGATGTCAACTGTTCGGGTTGTTGCCGAACTGCCATTGACGACAAGAAATAAAGGTAGATGTCAATTGTTCGGGTTGTTGCCGAACTGCCATTGACGACAAGAAATAAAGGTAGATGTCAACTGTTCGGGTTGTTGCTGAACTGCCATTGACGACAAGAAATAAGGGTAGATGTCAACTGTTCGGGTTGTTGCTGAACTGCCATTGACGACAAGAAATAAAGATGAATGTCAGCTGTTCGGGATATTTCCGAACTGCCATTGACGACAAGAAATAAAGATGAATGTCAGCTGTTCGGGATATTGCCGAACTAGCCACTGACAGTACTGGGGATGCTGCTGACAAGCTGTTCATTACAGAACTGCCCCTTCAACTGGGGAGAAAAGATGCACAAGCTGTTCGTTAAAGAACTTGCCACTTGGCACAAAGACAAAATAAAGATACACTCAAGCTGTTCATTTGTTGAACTTGCCACCTGGCGATAACACTGGGGAGTATGCACAAGCTGTTCGTTCGAACTGCCACTTGGCAACAACACTGGGGAGTATGCACAAGCTGTTCGTTTGTAGAACCCGCCACTTGGCAAAAAGAGGGTGACATCTTTGGACCAGACACATTGAGGATGACACTTGGGGAAAGGGAGGTTACAAATTGTTTATGATTGATTGGTGAGACTCATGGTGGTTAATGCAGCCATGTATGAATGATATTGTTGTATGTTGTATGCATGAATGTGTATATGCATGAATGTATGCATGACAACATGACTTGTATGACTTTCACTAGGAATGTTGTGTGAAGGATTGACTTGCACTGGGGATACACAAGCTGTTCGTTAAAGAACTGCCACTTGGTATAAGGATATGATGAAAGATGCACAAATTGTTCGTTAAAGAACTGCCACTTGGCATAAAGAGGGTGACATCTCTGGACCAGACGCTTTTGGGATGACACTTGGAGAAAAAGATTGACTTGATTGATTGTATGACCGATAAACTTGATGAGACAAGATTGGACCGGTAAGATGAAAAGTGGACCGACGTCGCATTACAAACACTCGGTAATCTTCATCGGGGATAAGGTCACAGGGGACACATCCAAATATTGACGGGGTAAAGCCGCGATAACTGATGAAGAATAAATACCTCATGGGGAGATCGTTAATCCACTGGGGAAACCGTGCTAATCCACTGGGGAGAAGAACTGGTGACTCCGCCGGGATGCTTATGTTTTGGTTGGCTAATCTTTGTCTGAATCGTCCTTTCGGGCTCTCGATTCATTGGGGATATTCCATTTTGATTTACTGATGAATTTGCTTGGGAAATCCTTTTAGCAATTGACCATGCTCGGCCTGCGAAGTTTTATCCGTTCTCAAGACAGATATTGACGTACACTTTAATTATTCCTGAGTTCAGAGAGAATGTGTTTGTTGTTTATGTTTTCCAAAAGTATAAAAGATTCAGAACAATTTTTTTTTGAAAAAGTTTCGTTTCAAGTACTACCATCAAAAATAGAAGAAATGAGTAAATAGAATAAATGGGATTTTTAGATAAAAAGGCAAAAGACTTCACTTGGGAAGAAAATTTATTAATGGGGTGGAGCCCTGTTTTTTGTAACTAAAAAGCCTTATAAAAGACATGAATTTATTCATTTCTTGCCCCTTATCACATACTCCCCAACTTAAATCTTTGTTTGTCCTCAAACAAAGGACGCAACAAAAGGATACAAGTTTAAAACAACGAGTAAGATGCAAAACAGCAAAAGTAGGGGTTTAAACAAAATTTCAGATTGCATGATTCATATGAGATTTGCACAGGCAATTTTGATGTTCCCATTAATCTGAGATCGCACTAAAAATTTGAAATAATATGAAACACAGAATTTATATCATACAGCTCAAGTTAACAACATATTTATCAATGAACCACACCTAACACACTTCTTTATTAAGTAGATGAATAAATTGAATATCAATTGTGAGGGTATTGAACACTCATCCGGCAAGTTTGCTAACATTCCGATCAAGTTATGTGTCCATCTAATCATTGTTTCTAAAAGCACAAAAGCATCGATCACAAGGTCTTTGAGGGTTGTAATTTGGCTTGGTTACAAAAGAATTGTCATATGTGGGAAATTGAGTTCAAAAGGCCAAGCAAGAGGAACATTCTTTCTAATTACACACTTCCTCCTTATTCAAACATAACTCTTGGTGATTTACAAATATTTTTCTTTGATCTTGACAACTTTTTGATTTATTGCAATTTTTTCTCTTTTTCTCTTTTCTTTTTCTTGGTTTGCTTTTCTTTCTTTTTTTCTTTTTCTTTCTCTTTTTCTTGTTGTCAAGATTAAAAAATTCACCCTTTACTTGATACACATAACCTCCCTTTTCTCCCCAACTTAGTTACAATGATACCCTAATTGAATGTTCCTTTTTTTCTTTTGGCAAAGGACAATAATCATGATGGTTAAGGGTTCAAAATGATGGTAAAATATCAGAATTCAATAATGATTTAACTATGAACTGAATTTTTTACAAACTCCGGCAATTTCATTAAGCAATTGAGCTTATGAAAGTTGGCAGTTCATAGTTAAAAATTCTGATTCATTAGGCTCAAAGGGGTTAACAAATACTCACTTCTCACAGGGTAGGCTATTTGTGGTCAAGTGTTTCTACTCATATAAAAAAAAATGCCTTGATAATATCAGTGCTTTCATACAATTTAAAACAATTTTCAGATTTAACATAAAAAGATCGAGTTAAACAAAAAATGCCGGTCTCCTGCATATATACAATGATTTTGAGGATTCCTCACATTTTGGCTAGTTCTAAATGGTTCACAGAATAAACATATTAACAACGCAAACTGTATGGTGTAACTTTTGTACTAAGTACATATTCTCATTCCAAGTTTAATCCTCGAAAAACAGGAAACATGTACCTTAGCTTTGCGCAAATCAATCAAATCTTATCATCACCATACATTTGTGGCTGGATCATTCAGCTTTGGATCAATCCATTTTTTAGAAGATTTGTCATTTTTTACTAATGATCCATAGTGAAATCAGAATTTTTGAGATTTAAAGCATATTCAGAAATTAAAAATTAACAGGCACTAATTATGATTCAAAAGCCAAATAATAAAAGAGTACTTAATATAAATAATAATAAAACAGAGTACAAAAACATTAAACACATAAAGTTTTAAAGAGTACAACGGAAACATAATAATATATAAAGAAAATGAACAACAAAAGCATCAAAAGCATAAAAAAGGAGCAACTCAAGGAGTGCGAGCCTCGTCATCCTTGGTGTCCTCATCATCGTCATCATCATCAGCATCATCATCTCCAAGCCCTCCAGCAGCTGCACTGCCACCGCCCCCCTCTGAGTAATCAGGCCTGTCCCCAGGCCAAGCTACATGAGATGCAAACATCTCAGGTGTCCCGATCTGGAACGCAGGATCCGCTGGTCTGCTCATCTGCAACTGAAGCCTGTACATAGAGTCATGCATCATAGCCATGGCCCTATGGTTTGAAGCATTCTGCTCCCATGAAAATGTGCAGGTATGGTGGCCCTGTGGTGCAGGTGGGGCTCGGGGTTGATGTGCTCTCGATGCTCTCCTTCCAGTGCAATGCCTCCCAATATAGTCATCCGTAATAGGATTCTTAATAGTTTCAGAAATGTGGGGGGGGGGGGGGTCACTACACGTGCATCCCGGCAGAGACGCATGATTATGCCCGGGAATGCAAGAAGGCACATCTTCTTAGCTGAGGTTTGATGCCACTCTCTACCACAATTTTAAGCTCTTGTGCGATCACCCTAGCTACATCCACTTGTTTGTGAGCAAGGATGTAATAAATCAGTGGGGTGACATCTAATGTCGTGGAGGATGTGTAGCTCTTGGGTTTAATGTTGTGGACAATGAGATGGAAAATGAACTGAGCAGGTGTAGTGAGGTTGTTCTTTATAGCTTTGGTGGGCTGGCCGGATGAGTTAAGCTCGTAACTTTTCCCGGATTGAAATATGGTTTGCGTTATAAGGTCATGATTCCAATTTTCTCGGTTTTGGTGCCTATGAAAGGCACACAACTCATCATGGTCAAGCTGGAGGGGGTTATGGAGGTAAGTGTTTATGGCCTAGCGGTCGAATCTAATGACGCGACCACGAACCCTAGTCTGATAAATAAACTCCTCCTCAGGATCAGTAGGGATGGAATTTGCGTAGAACTCCCAAATAATGTCGTAGTTTAGGTTTAAGGTAGGGTTTACCAAAATTCCCCAGTTGCGGGAATTTATCAAACGCGCTAATTCCCGGTAAGTGCCATGCTCATTTATTATGAATTGCCTTTCGGCCCAAAATGTTCTCCTGAGCAGCTCTTCATACCTCTCCTGGTTGCGGAGGCTGAGGAATCTAGAAGCGTCAAAGGCCCCTTGTGGCCTCGATCCGGATGATTCGGCTCTTGGTCGCTTTCCGGTTGGTTGTTTTGCTGCCATCTAGGAGAAAAGAAAAATAAAATCAGCAAACAAAAGAATAAACATAGGCAAGATGAGATAAAACAAACTGTATTGAAAAAGAAGCATAAAAAAATAATGATGTTCTGTTCTGTCAAGGTCGCTCTGCGACCTTGGGTTCGTAGAGCAAAGTTGAACGCATAATTCTGGGTTGCCCAGAACAATGGTCGCACTGCGAAGTTGAACTTTGCTCTGCGACCATGACAGAAAAATGCAATTTTTCACAGAATTCTACCCTAAACCCTTGGATATGTTTCATTTTAAACATACAATGTGTGTAGATAGATGATTCAGAATCATGACTGGTACAAAATCACTTAACAGAACGATTTCTTTCAATTTTTACAAATGGGTAAACTGAATTTTTACAAAATCACTTGAAAATTGAAAGAAATAGGTCTGTTTCATCTACCCATATTGCATTTTTAAACTAAATTGCAACGTAACACAGCAAACCAGAAATGAAACGAAACTTAAAGCAAAACTTAACCCTAAATTGAAATTTCAAAAAATCAAAACCCTAAGTCACATACAATCCTTCTATTGAATCATAAATACGAAAAGAGAGAGGGCAGAATTCGTACCTTGCTTGTTTGCACAAATAGGAAGAATTAAAACACGAATTTACTGAGAAATGGAAAGATTTGTGAAAAATGGGTAAGTTAAAATTTTGGGGTTTATTTTGAAAAGTTTATGAAAAAAAAGAAGGTTTTTAGGTTTTAGGGTTAATGAAAAGTGAGTAACGGTTGGATAAGGGAGTGGAATGGGTGGTTGGGGGGAGTAATGGAGGGTTAGTGGCTTTGAAAACTGAACTGACAGAATTCGCAGACTTTGCACTGCGAAGTACCTTGGCTCTGCGAACTTCAGAGTTAGCTTCGCAGTGCGATGTAAATCTTTGCTCTGCGAAGTCCTCAGATTCTGAAATGTTTGCAGTGCGAAGATACTTTGCTCTGTGAAGTCATCAGACTCTGTAATTTTTTAAAATTGCTACTTTTCAACAAATTTGTCATTTTTATCTTCACCTATGGTTACTAAAAAGCAGTAATAAAACATAAATTATTGATTGCCTTTTTTAAATCCCTATAAAGCAAAATGGTATGCAAAATTATTTTTATGAATGCAAATGTATGGTATGCATAGGTATGGTATATGAATGTTCAAAACTTCCCCCCATCCTCACATGTAGGCTCTAGAGATGAAATTTTCTAAAAGGTCCCTAGAGTCACGGATTCTACAAGGACTTATAATTGCTGTTGCAAATACTCGCAATACAACCATACTTCCAAGAGAATCTACTCTAGGCGGGTTTCTCATATCGATTCCTACGAGACATACGTCAAGAGGGCCAATACTACACAAGCCCCAAGCCTGTCTTAATTTTCTCTCAAAGCTCGGGTAGAGAGCCTCACACGTTCGGCATTAACCCGAACAATGTGGCGTAACATCGCTCATGTGACAAAACCCCACAGTTGATATATGAACATAAAGCAATATGAAACATATAAATATAAAGCAAGAGAAGAAAAGAAAGATATAGATGATAAAACAAAAGCATGCAAGCAAAAATAAAAACATTTAGCCTAAAAGCTAACTAGGATAGGCTTGACTCGCTATTTGGAAATAAACAGAACCAGTGTGTATCCCCAGTGAAGTCGCCATTTTTGTCACGTCGAATTTCGGATATCAAGCTATTGACAAGCGTTGAATCACTAATTTTAAATCACGACTGAACTTTTAATTTTTCGGGGAAAAAGGGAAAAAGTTCGAAATTACCACAATGTTAGAGATTTTGGGTTCGGGAGTCGATTATGCGAGGGGAAGGTATTAGCACCCCTCACATCCGTTGTACTCAACGGGAACCTCCTAGTTATCTAAGGCTAGAATGTTTTTCAAAGTTTTGCTTGCATGCTTGAATATATTAAAGGGAAAAAGAAAAAATATATAAAGGGGAAAAAGAAAGTTCTTTTTATTAATGTGCTTGACAAGAGTTTAATCCTGCTCCTACGTATCTCCCGGTGCGATGGAGAATTCAAAGCTTACGTAGTTCTTTGTAGCAAAAGTTTGTTTGTTGGTTGATTTTAATTATGAAAAAGATTTGATCGCGTTCGGGCGAAAAAGTTTGATTAAAAGGAAATGTGGTCTACTATCGTTGTATGCATAGCTTAATGAAGACCGACAAAAGGTTTTACCTACTACCGTTATGAGGGTAGCTTAATGACGGTAAAAACGGTTTGATTAAAAAAGGGGAACAGACTCGCGCACGTGCGATGGTATCCGTTTTGAAAACGCGCATGGGCGTGAAAAGTTTGAATTGACCACGTGGGCCAAGAAAAGGTTTGAATTGGTCACGGAGGACCAAGAAAAGGTTTGATACTTGATTCGTTTTATGTTTTGAAAATAGAATGACGATTGTCCGAACGACGAGACATACGTCAAGCGTTCGTGCAACCGAGGAATGGAGAGACATACGTCAAACCACTCCTTTTTCATTCAAGTTTTGAAACTCAAGAAATCTCAAAGAGAGCAAAACACTTGGTAAAAAAACCTAAGAAAAAGTTTGTTGCTCAAATTAGTTGTTGCAACCTATGAGCAAATGTTGTTCAAATTTTTGAAAGGATGAACAAGTTTGTTCCAAATTTATGATGCAAAGGTGGACAAACATTGTTCACGTGTGTTGGAACTCAAAACAAGTTTGTTGAAAATCATGAACAAATTTGTTGTTCAAGTTTGTTGAAAATAGTGAACATAGCTTGTTGCTTAAGTTATTGGAACTCAAGAACAAGTGTTATTTAAGTTTGAAAAATGAACAAGTTCATGAAAAGATGCACAAGTTTGGAAATGCACAAGTTCGGCTCAAATTTAAGCTTGATTTTGAAAAATGAACAAGTTCGGCTCAAGTTCACGTTTGATTGAAAATCATGAACAAGGTTGTTGTTCAAGTTGGTTTTGAAATTTATTGAACCTAGCTTATTGCTCAAGTTTGATTTTGAAATTTAATGAACGTAACTTGTTTCTCAAGTTATCCAAAAATGTAGCTCAAACTTGTGAAATTTCCAATATCATGCAAAACTCTTGTTATGTTTTGAACAAAATGGCTTTTAATCCTCTTAGGTTCTAAATCCTTAGGTTAGAACCTCAAAAATTGGCTTTTAAAAGATTGAACTCAGAATCTGAGTTCTGTCAAGATCGCAGAGTGACCTGAACTTGGCTCTGCGAACCCAAGTTCTGTCATGGTCGCAGTGAAGGGAAATCGACATATAAAGTGCAGCGGGAGTTTAAAAATTTTTGATTTCCTTTCCTTGGATCATTACGAATATCACATGAATCAGTGATAGAATTGTTACCTCTTAGTGCAGAAACTGTTTCTTTGATCACAGCTGAGCAAGTAAGCAAAGCCTCTACTCGTCCACACGAATGGCTTCCTCTGGTTCCCGGTGCTAGCCAAGCGATCAGAGGTTAGGGAGAGAAGTGGGAACACGCTTTTGCTTTAGGGTTACACGAAAAAGCATTAGCTGATTTCAGCACTAGAGCTTCTATTTATAGAACTCCTTGCTGCACAAAATCAGCTTGAGCTTCAAAAGCCCATTAGCCCATCAGCTTTCGCTAACTAATTAGCGCCTATTGCTAAACGTACCCCATCATATAAGTACTACTTATATTTCTCCTTTTTACCGTTCTATTGTGTGTGACCCTATAGGTTCTTGTAACGTTGGCAATAATATTAAATCCCATTAATATTATAAACAGTGAGCGGTATCTAGCAACACATCACTGCTACCCAAGTGACAAGAATGTCAAGTGATCTGACGAAACCTTTCCATGATAATATTAATGTGTGCGATTACTCCTTTGTCCTAATATCTTTATTGAACACAAGGCATAGATTACGTCACCCTTGCTTAGCTCAATATTTATATTTCTTGATCCCGAAATATACTGAACAACGAATAAGTCCAATATCTCATATTGACTTAATTCGGCATGGCCATGCATTTTTCCAGTCATATTCCATCAAGAGGCCTAAAGATATATCTCCTGTTATGAGGAGGGACAAATCCCATCTAGGACACTCATGTCCCTCAGCATGATTCGTCGAGTGCCCATTAACCAACGTTATAGTCATCTTGTTACAGACAACGTTTGAATGGCAATAAAACACTTGAGTCCACATCTAGGGATCATAGTGGTTTCAGGTCTAAGAGTGATATATACACTATTATCATTGTGAGAATAACTTATGACGATTTCATAACATACTATGTAGTATTCTCACGATGGGTCAATCCAGTATAAATATTACTCCTAATATTTATACCTATGTATAGACTTAATATCTCATATTCATGACCCATGAGATGTGGTCATCAGTCTACATACATAATAGTCTCTACGCTTTATTATTATCCCAATTCATATTAAAGCTTGACTACGGATACATTTAAGAATAGTGTTCTTTCGTTGATGTAATCTCACGATTAAGTCACACTTAATATTCCATCACATGAACTAACTATTCTAGGGACTTTATTTGTCTTATAACAAGTGTAATAAAGAACGCCATATCTTATTCAATAATAAAAGTCATGATACATATAAAAGTTTGACATAAACTATTGGCTTCTAGGGCTTATACCAACAATCTCCCACTAGCACTAGAGCCAATCAGGCATAGACCTAATACCCATAGATCTAGTATGACCATCATGCTTCTGCTGAGTTAGAGCTTTAGTAAGTGGATCAGCAACATTGTCTGATGTTGGTACTCTGCATATTTTCACATCTCCTCTATCGATGATTTCTCGAATGAGATGATAGCGCCTAAGTATGTGTTTGGATCTTTGGTGAGATCTAGGTTCTTTAGCTTGTGCGATTGCTCCATTGTTATCACATAACAGTTCAATGGGATCCACAATGCTTGGAACTATACCAAGATCAGAGATGAATTTCTTGATCCAAACAGCCTCTTTTGCGGCATTAGATGCAGCAATATACTCGGCCTCAGTTGTAGAATCAGCGACTGTTTCCTGCTTTGAACTTTTCCAGCTAACAGCACCGCCATTTAAGCAAAACACGTATCCAGATTGCGATTTGAAATCATCATGATCTGTCTGAAAACTAGCATCTGTGTAACCAATTACAGAGAGCTCTTCTTGACCTCCATAGATCAAGAAAGTATCCTTAGTTCTTTTCAAGTACATAAGGATGTTCTTAACAGCAACCCAATGACTGTTACCTGGATTAGACTGGTATCTGCTCGTAGCACTTAAAGCATACGAGACATCTGGTCGAGTACATAACATAGCATACATGATAGATCCAATTGCGGATGCATATGGAACATTGATCATTCGATCCCTTTCTTCAACAGTTGAAGGGGATTGTGCTTTTGACAAACTTATACCTGATGACATAGGTACGAGTCCTTTCTTGGACTCATACATATTGAAACGTCTCAGGACTTTGTCTATGTATGTACCCTGACTTAAGCCAAGCAATCTTTGTGATCTATCTCTATAGATCCTGATTCCTAATATGTAGGAAGCTTCACCTAAGTCTTTCATAGAAAAGCATTTCCCTAACCAAGATTTAATTTCTTGTAGTGTAGGGATGTCATTTCCGATAAGCAATATGTCATCCACATATAATACCAGAAATGAGACTATGCTCCCACTAACCTTCTTGTAAACACAAGGCTCATCTTCATTTTTAATGAATCCATACTGTTGTACAGTTTCATCAAAACGAAGATTCCAACTTCTGGAAGCTTGCTTCAATCCATAGATTGATCGCTGCAATTTGCATACCTTTTGGATGTTATTAGGAATGCCAAATCCTTCAGGTTGTGTCATGTACACATCCTCAAGGAGATTTCCATTAAGGAAAGCAGTCTTAACATCCATCTACCAGATTTCATAATCATGGTATGCAGCGATAGCAAGTAAGATCCGAATGGATTTAATCATTGCCACTGGTGAAAAGGTTTCATCATAGTCTACACCATGAATTTGTTTGAAGCCTTTAGCAACCAACCGCGCTTTGTAGGTGTTTACCTTTCCGTCCATGTCAGTTTTCTTTTTGAAAACCCACTTGCATCCTATAGGATTAATTCCTTTAGGTGCTTCGACCAAGTTCCAAACTTGATTTGTGTACATGGAATCCATTTCAGATTTCATGGCTTCAAGCCACTTCTCAGATTCAGGACCAGTAATGGCCTCTTGATAAGTCATAGGCTCATCTTGATCCATGAGCAATACGTCACATTCTTCTGATATGAGATACCCATATCTCTCAGGTTCTTGACGTATCCTATTTGACCTACGTGGTTCTTGTGTTATTGGAGTAGGATTTTCTGTCACAACAGCTTGTGTATCCTGCTCTTGTTCCTCCATTGGCGTACTACTTTGTGGGTCTTGAACTTCTTCAAGATCTACCTTTTTCCCAGTAATTTCTTTGGAAACAAATTCCTTCTCAAGGAATACTCCATCTCTAGCGACAAACACTTTGCCCTCAGATGGTTTGTAAAAGTAGTATCCTTTAGTTTCTTTAGGATATCCCACAAAGAAACATTTGTCAGATCTTTGTTCAAGTTTAGTGGACATTAGTCGTTTCACATAAACTTCACAACCCCAAATCTTTAAATGTTTCACATTGGGCTTTCGACCACTCCATATCTCATATGGTGTCTTTTCTATCGCTTTGGATGGAACTTGGTTAAGTGTGTAAGCTGCAGTTAATAAGGCGTGTCCCCAAAAGGAGTTTGGAAGATCAGCATGACTCATCATAGATCGGACCATGTCTAACAAGGTTCGATTTCTCCTTTTGGAAACACCATTCCATTGTGGTGTTCCAGGAGGTGTGAGCTGGGATAAGATCCCACACTCTTTTAGATGATCGTCAAACTCTTGGCTTAAATATTCGCCACCTCGATCAGATCGAAGCATTTTGATTTTCTTGCCAAGTTGGTTTTCTACTTCATTGTGAAATTCTTTGAAGAAAGTAAATGATTCAGATTTATGTTTCATTAGATACACATATCCAAATCTACTAAAGTCATCAGTGAATGTAATGAAGTAATAAAACCCTCCTCTAGCAGGTGTGTTTAGTGGTCCACATACATCAGTATGTATGAGTCCCAAAAGATCACTAGACCTTTCACCTGTTCCGGTGAATGGGGTCTTTGTCATCTTTCCCAATAAACAAGACCGACATGTCTCATATGATTCTAAATCAAAGGAGTCCAAAATTCCATCTTTATGGAGTTTGGAAATGCGATTTTCGTTTATATGGCCTAAATGACAATGCCAAAGATAAGTTGGATTCAACTCATTAGGTTTCATTCTTTTCGTATTTATGTTATAGATTGGCATATCAAGATCAAGAATATAAAGTCCATTACTCATAATGGCATTAGCATAGTGAATATTATTCAAATAAATAGAACAACATTTGTCTTTTATTGTAAAACAAAAACCGGACTTGTCCAAACAAGAAACGGAAATAATATTCCTGCTAATTGCAGGTACAAAATAACAGTTCTCTAACTGTATTAAAAGACCACTAGGTAAAGTCAATTCATAAGTTCCAACAGCTAAAGCAGCAACCTTTGCGCCATTGCCAACTCGTAGATCGACCTCCCCTTTTGCCAATGTTCTACTCGTTCTCAACCCCTGCACATCAGTACAAATATGAGAACCACATCCAGTATCTAATACCCATGATGTAGAAGTAGACATGTTAATTTCTATAACAAAAATACCTGAAGAAGTGGAAGCAACCATTCCATTCCTTTTATCTTCCAGATATTTTGGGCAGTTGCGCTTCCAGTGCCCGGTCTTACCGCAGTAGAAGCACTTGCCCTCCTTAGCCACACCTCCAGTAGGCTTCAAAGCTTTGGTTGATGGCTTAGCAACTGCTTTGCCTTTGCCATTTCCCTTAGACTTTTTAGGCTTCTTGTTATGCTTTTTGACCTTTCCATTGTTAACCATCAAGATGGTCTTACCCTTTCCTTTCATGTTCTTTTCAGCAGTTCTTAACATTGCTGCAAGCTGTGGAAGAGTTTTGTCCATGTCATTCATTAGGAAATTCATGACAAAGTGGCTAAAGCTTTCCGGCAACGATTGCAAGATAAGATCAATAGCAAGTTCCTGCTCAAGGGGTAAACCCAATCGCGCGAGGTTCTCAACGTACCCAATCATCTTGAGTACATGAGGTCCTACAGGACTTCCTTCTGACAGCTTAGTTTCAAAAAGGGCCTTGGAGACATCATACCTTTCATGCCTAGCTTGCTCTTCATAAAGAGTCTTAAGGTGTTCGATCATATCGAACGCAGCCATGTTCTCGTGTTGCTTCTGAAGCTCAGAGGTCATGGTTGCAAGCATGATGCAAGCGACTTCCACGGCATCATTGACATGCCTACTATAAGCATCTCTTTCAGCCCTGGGAGCATTTGCAGCTGGTGCCTCTTCAGGAACAGGTTCATCAAGCACATACAGCTTTTTCTCATGTGTGAGGACAATCCTCAAGTTACGGTGCCAGTCTAAAAAATTTGTTTCATTCAGCTTATCCTTCTCAAGGATTGATCGCAAAATGTTGTTTGAAGTGTTATTTGCCATCTACAATTTAAAATATACAAAATAAGTATCATGAAAATAACATATTTAATTTGGCCTTTAATTAAATATGCTCCCACTATTTTATTCAAATCAAATGACCTTCAAAACATTTAATTCGGAAAATCCCGTTGGAAGATTTTCTAGCGGGTTGAAATCCTTATTTCACCTTGTTTTGAGTCAGCTAGGGCTGATCACCCAAAACTCAGCTATTTAGGTAGGAACATTTCCAATTGTATCTCATACAACTTTCAAATCAATTGGGCGAGTAACTCTTACTCTGATCTATCATATAGATATTTCCCAATTCTTGCTTCTAAATTTATTCTAATCATATTAAAATTAATTTAGTTAAGTTAGACCCAATAGAATAACAATCGGGTAAATGAAATTACCGCACCGCGACTTACAGACATAGAACATGTGCTTCGCTAAGGCAGAACCCACACATTCGATATTAGTCTTGAAGGGTGTTATTCTTTTGGAAAGCATTAAACTTAATATATCACTTTGAAGGATTTTATTTAGTTTGATCTCACCTCACCACGGCTTATATATCATATATATTCGCACTCCAATCATTCAAGCATGCATAACAATTATACAAAATAAAAGTGACATGATTATGGCCTCCTAACGCTATGATTCTCTCAAGCCAATGAAAGAATCTAAACTAATCCTAGAAACGACCTTGCTTCTCCAAGCTGGACTTCTAGGGCTAATCCAACGTCAATGGTCCTATTACCTTGTATTCTAATTACATTACATATAAAGAAACTCGTTTTACATACGAGGGATTGGATGAGAAGAGAATGTACATATAGAATTCAAGAGAGAGGCACGACACGCAGGCCGTATTTCAAAATCCAAAAGAAAAGAAATAATAAGACTAAGGCCATAATCATTCACACAACAACAATAAAACACCTTTTATTATTATTAACACCTCATAATTAAATAAATTAAATTAAAACTCGGCGATTGATCACACTACGCAGATTAGTCGGGGGTTCCGCTGCCCGGTCAGCGGACGCAAACAATTTTATAGGCAGAAGCAAACAATTTGCTGGGCACAAAATCGTGTCACGATTCTGGAATCGTGTCACGATTTTATAGGCAGAAGCAAACGATTTGCTGGGCACAAAATCGTGTCACGATTCTACTAATCGTGTCACGATTCTGAACCAGGTTTCAGCCTTTTCGTAACCCTAATCATGACGGCACAACACTTGCGGCGTTATGAACCCCGTTGTAACAGTATGATCACACCAATCAAAGTACTCTGATTGTTTATCCAATATGGTGATCGAACTTAGAATGCTTCACCTGATACGGTTCCGAAGCTCCAGTTTACAATCATCCAATATGAACAAATATCATCTGACTCAATTAGTGAACGATCATCTTGAGTATATCACATATACTTCTGTTACACAGAATTTTATCAATCATATTTCTGTCGATATGGATAATCGAAAATATTGATGCTTCACCAGAAAACGGTTCCGAAGCTTCAAACAATTCGAAAAGCCATGCACAGAAAAGTGATACGATTCAATTATGTGCGTATGTGATCGAGCAACACATCTCCGTCGATATGGATAATCGATATATTGATGCTTCACCTGATACGGTTCCGAAGCTTCAAACAAACCGAAAAGCCATGCACGGAAACGTGATGCCTTGCCAATTTTAATTCGTCTTTATTATTTAATTGTATTCGATTATGTTTAATCCAATTAAAACATAAAGCAGTAAACAAAACAATCCGATTCATGGTTTCGTAATTGGCTCTGATACCACTGAAGGGAAATCGACATATAAAGTGCAGCGGAAGTTTAAAAATTTTTGATTTCCTTTCCTTGGATCATTACGAATATCACATGAATCAGTGATAGAATTGTTACCTCTTAGTGCAGAAACTGTTTCTTTGATCACAGCTGAGCAAGTAAGCAAAGCCTCTACTCGTCCACACGAATGGCTTCCTCTGGTTCCCGGTGCTAGCCAAGCGATCAGAGGTTAGGGAGAGAAGTGGGAACACGCTTTTGCTTTAGGGTTACACGAAAAAGCATTAGCTGATTTCAGCACTAGAGCTTCTATTTATAGAACTCCTTGCTGCACAAAATCAGCTTGAGCTTCAAAAGCCCATTAGCCCATCAGCTTTCGCTAACTAATTAGCGCCTATTGCTAAACGTACCCCATCATATAAGTACTACTTATATTTCTCCTTTTTACCGTTCTATTGTGTGTGACCCTATAGGTTCTTGTAACGTTGGCAATAATATTAAATCCCATTAATATTATAAACAGTGAGCGGTATCTAGCAACACATCACTGCTACCCAAGTGACAAGAATGTCAAGTGATCTGACGAAACCTTTCCATGATAATATTAATGTGTGCGATTACTCCTTTGTCCTAATATCTTTATTGAACACAAGGCATAGATTACGTCACCCTTGCTTAGCTCAATATTTATATTTCTTGATCCCGAAATATACTGAACAACGAATAAGTCCAATATCTCATATTGACTTAATTCGGCATGGCCATGCATTTTTCCAGTCATATTCCATCAAGAGGCCTAAAGATATATCTCCTGTTATGAGGAGGGACAAATCCCATCTAGGACACTCATGTCCCTCAGCATGATTCGTCGAGTGCCCATTAACCAACGTTATAGTCATCTTGTTACAGACAACGTTTGAATGGCAATAAAACACTTGAGTCCACATCTAGGGATCATAGTGGTTTCAGGTCTAAGAGTGATATATACACTATTATCATTGTGAGAATAACTTATGACGATTTCATAACATACTATGTAGTATTCTCACGATGGGTCAATCCAGTATAAATATTACTCCTAATATTTATACCTATGTATAGACTTAATATCTCATATTCATGACCCATGAGATGTGGTCATCAGTCTACATACATAATAGTCTCTACGCTTTATTATTATCCCAATTCATATTAAAGCTTGACTACGGATACATTTAAGAATAGTGTTCTTTCGTTGATGTAATCTCATGATTAAGTCACACTTAATATTCCATCACATGAACTAACTATTCTAGGGACTTTATTTGTCTTATAACAAGTGTAATAAAGAACGCCATATCTTATTCAATAATAAAAGTCATGATACATATAAAAGTTTGACATAAACTATTGGCTTCTAGGGCTTATACCAACACGCAGAGCGACCATGACTTTGCTTTGCGAACTCTGCGAAAAATTGAAACTCAGAAGCTGCTTCTGAACTTCTGTTCAGAAGCTGCTTAGAGCAAGCTTCAGAACCTTAAGGGGATTGAAAAGCTTTGGAAATTAGCAAGAAAAGGAGTACAACAACTCAGTTTAGTGTTTTGCAAATTTGTGATTTCTTTGGAGTTTCAAAAGTGGCCTTTTTTGTACAAAATGAGTTTAAACAAAATTAATGATCCAAGTAGCAATGCAAAATGGAAGGTAAAGGATTCAGAATACTTACAGAACTCCTAGCCAATGCTTGTATTGCAAGAGAATGAAGGAGGCTTGGATGCTTGTGATTTTGCAAATTGAAATGTTGGAGATTATGGATGACAAATAACACTAATCTTTCAACTGGTTTTTGCTATGTATTGAACTCTGTTCTTGCTCTAGAAATTCTGTGTGTTTGAACTGTTATTCAATTGTGTGAAATCCTTATGCATAGCATTGCTTAAATAGGCAAAAATGAGATCCAAATCTCTAGAGCCAAGCTGTTTTGTGGGCTAAAACCAGGCTATTTGCTTTGCATTTAATGCAAAAGGGAAGAGGTGACATTGCCTTGTAACCTTGGTCAAGACTTTGGCCAAAACCAGCACCCAAAACCAGCTGTTTGCAAATTGAGCTGTTCCTTGGGATTAATCCTTGCAATCTTGAGAGGGCAAGCAAGAAAAACGTGTGCTGCCATGTACAGAGGTTGGGGGAAACAAAAGGAACATTTGGGCTGATGTGAGAAGGAAGGAAAGGCTGCTGAAACAGGGCAGCACAATCAGCTCTTGGGCAAGCAAAAGCATCTATGTTTGACTGGTTTTGGTGGAGAAGGAAGGAAGAAAATGAGCAAGCTGCTTGCTGGAAAACTTAGGGTCAGTAGCAGGTCAATTGGGAGGGATGAGGGCTGCCCAAGGGCAGGCCAACTTGCTTGGCACATGCTTGGTTGGAACAAAAACCTTCTCACCTCAATCTTTAATGGCACATGCTTCATTTCTCTCTTTGTTGAATCCAAACAGCCAAAATTCGTAATGATAATAATAATAATAACAATAGATGATAATAACAAAAACTATAATGAAAACAAAATAAAGATAAATCAAAGAAATCAAAATCTGCAAAAAAATCGCAGAGTTCGCAGAGCGATTGGAACATCGCTCTGCGAAATCCTTAATTTTCCCTTTTTTTATTTTCTTTTAAAAATAAAACAATAAAACAAATAATAATAAAAATAAATAATGAAAATAATAATAAAGATGATAATAATAATAAAAATAATAATAATAATAATAATGAAAGAGATGATAATAGTAGGAATGGTAATAATAATAATAATAATGATAATAATATTAATAATAAATAATAATGATAAAATACATTGATAAAAAGATAATAATAATATTATTAATGAAAAAAGATAACAATAATAGTATTAACAATAATAGTAGTGATAATAGTAATGATAATGTTAATAATAATAATAGTAATGATAATGATAATAAATATTAATAAATAAAAATCCAAAAATAAAGAGGAAATAATAAAGATAATAAAAGGTAAAAAATAAGAAATTAAATATTATAATGAAGTAATAAATATTAAAAAGGTAATAAACAAAAGAAAAATATGAGTCAAAAAATGGGGTATGACAAACGTGTTGATTCGATCACTAAATTAGTGATTTGAATCAGACAACTAAAAGACAAGCAAGAAAACTATGAAGATTGATACGATTCATACATAGTTTGAATCGAATCAAGTATCCCAGAAAGAGGGTTGATACGATTCACATAACATGTGAATCGAATCACTAAGTCTAAAACACAAGTCAGAGAGTTAACAAGATACGATTCAAAGAAGGAGTGATACGAATCAATTTGATACGATTCATAGTTTTATGATTCGAATCATGTTGTTTGAAAAAGTGGCAGAAAGGTTTCATGGTACGAATCACAAGAATATGAATCGAATCAAATACTTAGAAAAACAAATTTTGACCAAACAAAGACATTTCTTGAGATGCATGGTAAGCTAGGTATATTGGAATCATAGGAAACAAATAGACATAGTTTGCTAGGTGCTTTAACAAGATGCTAATCTATAAATGATAAAACAACAACACTAACACAACCTAGACATCATTAAAACATCCTACAAGCCTATAATTATGCCAACCTTCATTCTCCCCCTTTTTGATGATGTTAAACCCATATGTTGATGATGTTGTTGGCTCGGCTCCCCCTGAAACTTGGGATACAAGGCAACAAATAAAGAGCACAAGTACAATACTAGCAAGGCAACCAATTAACATTACATACAAACATAGAATGAAAAGGAGGTAATCAAACATAAACACTATGTAATCAAACATAGTTAACATAACCATAACATAGTCAAACATATACGGTATTTCTCCCCCTTTGACAACGTCAAAAAGGGAAAGTGCATGAAAGTAGAAGTTATTACAAAACAAGCCAATGAGGCATAAATTCAAACAAAAGAAAATGCATGAAGCAAAAACAGAAGATCACTAAGCTTCCAGGCCATCCGGGTTAGAGGTGCCAGTTTCATCTGGATCTACAAAGAAAGCACTGGGTGAGGCTCCTAGGTTTTCAAACTTATGCAAAGAATCTCTCATTTCCTGAAAGTAACCATCATGAGTGTCCAGCCTACGATTGAGCTCCTGAAATTGCAACTCCTGAGCATCAAACTTCTGTGTCATAAACACTTTCAGGTCCTGCATACCGTTCATCACCGCGCTCAAATCAAACGCCTCATCTCCACCAGCCTCATGACCCTGATCACGATTATGATCAAAATCCGAATCATTCGCATCATCGTCATCAACATCCTACATTACATCATTATTCTCAAGGTTTGCGTCTTCATTTTCCATATTTACCCTCATGGCTTCAACCACATCAGGATCCATTTGTGCCGACACATCAATATGATCATAGTATCCTTATAGTAGTGCATCTTTCTAACAACCCTCTTATCAAGACCACTTTCACTACTTGGCTCAGTGAGCAGGCTATTGGGACTGAACACATTGTTTGCCCTTAGAACCATAGCAAGAAGAGAGGGAAATGGAAGTCTCTTCTCAGGATCATTTTTATAAGTCATCATATGTTTACAAAAGAACAAATGCCAATTAATCTTAACACGGTTTTTCAGTACCTACCATAATTAGACTGTTTGCTCATGATTATCTTTACCATAACCCAGTGTAACATTCGATCAGCACACTTTAGTTGAAGAGGACTAAAATTTGAATACTCTAAAGCCCCAATGCCGGTTTTAGACACACTATTAACAAAATCAACTTTGTTGTAGTTGGCAAACGTATCACTAGCCTCAAAGTCCAGACCACTACAATCTAGTCCTAAACTCGACCAGATACCCGAAGTAAGAGCAACAACAACATTCTTGAACATACACTCAAAACTAACACCATTTTCTTGCCTTTGTGCAGTACAATAAAAAGCTTTGATTTGTGACTCATCATAGTTGTTCTTAAGACTCACAAAAACCTCCAATTTTAGAAATTCCAGCAATTGACCAAATTCAAAACCCATATTTTTAATATCTTTCAAATTACAGTAGAATTGAGAGGCAACAAGTTTCTTGGAATGAAATTTCTCTAAATACATGTCGTAGTGCTCGTCCAGAGGCAAACCTTGAACCAAAACACCTGTTTCTTCGGCCCTAAGAACTGCGTGTTGCGCCCTTCTCTTGCTAGTACCCTTCTTACTACCGCCTTCAGTGTTCAATTTTGGACCCATTTTTTGTTTTGAAAGAAAATAGGGTGAGCAATTTGGAGTAGGTTGAGTTATTTTGTGTTGAAATGGGGAAGAAAAGGGTTAGAATGTGTTAATGGGGGTTATGGGTTGTTTTAGGTTCGCAACTGTTGGAAGATGAAGAGGGAAGATTTGGTTTTGAATGAATGGCCAGAAAGCATACTGAAAAACTGATTTTTATGAATGTGATACGATTCACAACTTAGTGATTCGATTCAAGCTGATTCGAATCAGAAGTTATACTGAAGTAGTATGAATCGAATCAAAAAGTAAGTTTTTTAAAAACTTTGTAATTTTTCAAAAGGAAAAGTTTGTGAATTGTAATCAAATGATCATGCACATATTTGTTGACAAATGCATTGATATGGTATGTAAAACAACATATAAGGTCCTAAATGATATCACTCTAACAATAACTTGCAAACAATCGCAATTGAAACACAAGCAAGCATGCAAGGCAAGCACAATAAAATATAGCATGCAAAAGGAGATACACAAATAAGAACAAATAGTAAGCACATACATAAAGAACAACTCAATAATGTCATAGTAATAACAAACATTTTACAAACATAAAGGCAAGAGAGATAGTTTTCAATCGAACGTCACATGCATTTGACTTTCTAGAGAAAACACTTTACCTAAGAAACTTACTACCATGAAGAGTGCTCCATGAATGATGATGTGGGAGAGGTCACTCGTGATAATCCAACATGATAAGGCCAATGGAGAGGTTAAGTATTTAGCATCCTCGAATACGCCTTCAACACATTTTTACCCTTAATGTCCTTGCATGGCAAGAAGCTTATTGTGGAGTATCATCCTTGACTTAGCTCTTGATCAACAAACCTATAACACACTCAAAACAAACAAGGCTTTTCCCAACTAGTGGGAGTAAGTACAAAACAAGGGATTTCCAATTTGAAAGAAGCATTGAGATGAATTCCCTTTTTCACATAGGTGAATATAGAGAATCCATCTACATTAGAGTGCCTTGAACAATCCTAGAAAATATTCCTAAGATATGTAAGGCACTTTATCATGCTTGATCAATTTGGAACCATTAGGTTCTCAACTAAAGTTGAGACCTTGGGATTAGTGAGACAATCAACAATCTTGGGCACCCACATCATTACCCCTTTAGGAACTTCTACCTTCCTAATGTGGCAATGAGGAGTGGTGTGGCCAAGTCTTCCGCAATAGTGCCACCTAACATTGTGAGTATGAGGTTTGTCATTGTCATGTTTATTAACAAAGGAATATTTTTTGTAAGGTCTTTTAAAAGGTTTTCTTTTATCATTTGACTTCATGACAAACTTCATATCACCCTTAGAAACATGTTCTAGCTTACGAGTCAAAAGTTCAATTTCTTTGTGAAGGCTAGGACATGTCTCACAATCAACAAAGTTCATCCAATTTGGGTCATACTTGGGTGAGTTTTTTTCAGGTGTCTCTAAACTAGGAATTATAAGCTTTTCATTGACAAGAGATGCATGCCCTTCCATTAGAATCTCAAAAGTACTTTTAAGGTATGAGAGCTCACTTTCTAATTTTTAAATGTTTTTCCTTTGAGCTATAATTTTGTCAAAATCATTTAAGGCCTCACAATGCATCACTTCAATGGCTTCTTGTAATTCCCTATAGGAAGGTTTAAAATCGGAGTCAGAGTCGGAAAGATTTACCTCTTTTCTACTTTTCTTTGTGTTCCCCATGAAACATAAATCGGCGATCTCATCCTTGTCGGAATTTCTTGTCAAGGAAGTGGTGTCATCTTCTTCCATTGTTATATAAGCTCTTCTACCTCTTGACCTTCTATTAGAATTCGACCTTCTTTTGCCCTTAGTTAATTCCAGGCATTCACTTTTGTAGTAACCGATCTTTCCGAACCCAAAGCAACTAACAATATTCTCCTCCTTTTTCGATTCATTTCCTTTAAGAGAGGACTTCCTAAAATTGACAAGGTTCTTGCCGTTATGCTTTAGACCATTATTTTTGATGTAGTGATTGTAGTTGTTGAGTATTTTGAAGTTGGCTGCATGTTTTGGTAAATTCAATGTGTTCAAGCAAAGCATCTCCATGTATATAAGAAGTCTTCAGTTGCAAGAAAATGGATTTGAAGTGGTTCAGACGCACTTTGGACCTTCAGAAGCTGAATAAGCCTTCAGACGCAGGAACAGTGCTTCAGACGCACTACAGTGCTTCAGACGCACTATTCATGCGTTGACCCGCGTTGACTTCTTCAGAAGCTGGGTTTTTAAGAGTTCTTTCTATGCGAATCTTTGCAAGATTTATCAAGGATTAATTATGGCTGAAGGTTTCTAGAATGCTGATTAAATTAGTGAAGATCTTATGAAGATTGGCCTCGTGTTTATGAAGATTATATTTTCTGAAGCAATCTTTGCTAGATACATTGCAGAATTATGTATTTCCTTATTGAGCCATTCATTATTCAGAACCATATCATTGCAGAAGATTGGATTCAGATTTAAGAGAGTTACTGAAGCTTATAAAAGGAGTTTGCTGCTACATATGGAAGGCTTACAAATTAGAGTTTAGAAATCAGAGAATTGAGTCTTTTGTGTTTTAAACTTAGGTTTATTTTGTACACCACTCAAACTGAGTTGGTTTAGAGTTTATTGAGTTGTAATTCATTCTAAGCCTTTAGGTACGAATGAAGTTTTTGTCTTGTTGAAGTGTTTCTTCAAAACTTGGTAGTTTTTCAGAAGCTGAGTTGTAACTGGGTTAGTTAATTGGATAGGAAGTTAGTAGTTTCTAATACTCAAGGTGTTGGGTAGAAATCTTAACTAGGAGGAGATTGATTGCTTAGGCTGGGAACAGGGGGTCTGTGTCTGAGTCTTAAGGATTAATTCCTATAGTGGATTTCCTTCCTGGATTGGTATCCTCCAGACGTAGGTGGCATTTGCACCGAACTGGGTTAACAAATATATGTGCCTTTTTACCTTTATGCACTGTTTTATTGCTGCTTCTGATTGTGTTTGGTTGTGCTCTGTTTTTAGTAACTGTTGTGCCCTGTTTTACGTTTTGGTTAAGTCCTAGCCAGAATTTCAGTAGTGTCTCACAAACAGCCCCATTTCTTCATCATTGAGTGAATCATTGTCGGGTTCACTTTCACTTTGCACCGAAGAACTAGTCGTGGACGAGGTGGCCTTTAGTGCAATAGACTTACTCTCCTTCTTTTCCTTCTTTTTGAGATCTTCCTCACTAGATTTCAATCGTATAATCTCATGTTCATGTTCCTCGAGTTTTCCAAAGAGAGTAGTGATGCCAAGAGTGTTGAGATTGTGTGATTCCTTGATTGCCGTCACTTTGGGCTGCCAATCTTGAGTCATACACCTCAGCACTTTGTTAGTGCAATCTTGGTTTGAGATGTTTTTCCTAAGTTTTGCAATTTGTTAATAATATGAGTGAATCTTATTTGCATGGAGGACATGGACTCACCATCCTCCATGTGAAAGAGTTCATATTGTTGAACAAGAGTATTAATCTTAGATTGCTTGACATCGTCGGTTCCCTCATGAAGAGTTTCCAATGTGTCCCACATAGCCTTAGTGGTTTTACAATGAGAGGCGAAATGATACTCATTTACTCCAAGAGAGGAAATAAGTATGTTTCGTGCCTTCAAATCGAATTAAGCCTTTCTTTGGCCATCATCACTCCAATCGGCTTTTGGTTTGTCTAGGAGGACACGGTCTTCGCCATCAGCATTAATTTGCGGTTGAAACCTCCCATTAAGAACGGCGTCCCATACATCTATGTCCACCAATTGGATATGAAAGCTCATGCATTCTTTCCAATAGTCATAGTTTGTGCCGTCGAAAATTGGTGCTCTATTATACGCCCATTTGGCTCCTTACTTGCCATATTGACCTTGACTCTTCCGGTGATTAAACCTTAAAAGAAGAGACCAAGCTACTGATACCACTTGTTTCTCCATATGGCAACGAGGTATTCACTAGAAGGGGGGGGGTGAATAACATGTTTTAAAAAAACTTTTAAAATCGACGAAAAACATAGTGAAAGCAATTTAAAATAAACGACTATTCGAAATAACTTGAAGCGTAAGATAACGACAAAAAATATAAAGACTATGCACAATGATTTACGAATTGAATTGAGAGATTCAATTAAGGTAAAACACAAAACAATCTAATATCGATACAAGTTACAAGTGTCAAAACTAGACAAATCAAACCAAACCTAATCACAATAAAGCACACTATACTAAATGAAAATACAAAGATATAAACTAGTTAATTGAGACTTAATTGAATAACAATGTGATCAAATATGTTTAGAATAAGTTTGATTCAAGGAATCAAACCCAAGATTAAGATAAAAACATGATCACACACAATTCAATCAATATTCAACTAACTCAATTTATATATGAATTGAAAGATATTAAAGGAGTAAGGGAAAGAGAGATAACACCGGATTTTTATAGTAGTTCCCCCTTTCGTCCTCGCTTCGGGGTACACTCCACTTTGATTTGATTGTTGAATTACACAAGATTACAAGAGTTCCTTCAAACTATCCTAGTTTTTCAACCCTTATGCAATCCCAACCCCAATCTTCAAGTAACCCTTGAAATTGATGCTTCTTGTATCTTCGAATCCTCAAACACTCGTGCAACCCTTCAAGCTCTTCACTCGAACTCTTCGATGCTCCGTCCGGTGAGTGGATCCCCTTGAACACAAGAATAATTAGAAAGAACCCCCAACCCTTGGGTGGAATGAAATCAATCAATTCACTTTGAATCCTTGATTCCCAATCAATATCCTTGAAAGTAATCAACTTACATTTCCTATAGCACTCTAGAAATCTATGACTCAATGATTCTTAGAAAAAGTGTTTAATCCGAAGAACAAGATGAACAATGAGCTATGAAAAACCCTAGAGAGAATAGATGTAATTGATTCAGTGAGTTGTGGTTTTGGATGATATGAGTATATATAGAAAAGGGTGGCAAGTGCAATTTTTTGGCCAAAAACAACTTGTTGATTCGATTCACTAAATTAGTGATTCAAATCAGACAGCTAAAAGACAAGCAAGAAAACTATGAAGATTGATAAGATTCATATATAGTTTGAATCAAATCAAGTATCCCAGAAAGAGGGTTGATACGATTCACACACGTGAATCGAATAACTAAGCCTAAAACACAAGTCAGAGAGTTAACAAGATACGATTCAAAGAAGGAGTGATACGAATCAATTTGATATGATTCCTAGTTTTATGATTTGAATCATGTTATTTGAAAAAGTGGCAGAAAGGTTTCATGATACGAATCACAAGAATCTGAATCGAATCAAATACTTAGAAAAACAACTTTTGACCAAAACAAAGACATTTCTTGAGATGCAAGGTAAGCTGGGTATCTAGGAATCATAGGAAACAAATAGACATAGTTTGCTAGGTGCTTTAACAAGATGCTAATCTATAAATGATAAAACAACAACACTAACACAACCTAGACATCATCAAACATCCTATAAGCCTATAACTATGCCAACCTTCAACCTCATGGTGCAACCGGTTGCTGTGTGAAAATTTGCTTCAAATCTTGTCGATTAATGCGTATTCGACAGTTTTTTATCACACAATGTTAGCACAATTAAAATGGCAATCAACTGAGAAATAGAGAACATATGGGAATTAATCAGGATTAATGAAGTTCTAGTAGGAAAGAGGCAGGGAGGTCTTTTCCAATGAGGACTATAGAAGTATTTGACCCTCCTTTCCTTCCTTCATTTCACTCATTTTCTCAAGACCATAACACAAACACTATTCTTCTCCCTCACATTCCTCCCTCTCGGCCTCCCATACTCCCCTCTCCAATCCACCTTTTCACCTTTCAAACTAGAACCAATCCAACATGCAACCATCCCTACTCCATCTAGTAACATTTAAGACTCAATGCAAGCCAATCTTTCCTTTTCCTCCCTCCTAGACCGAGCCTTCCCCCTTCTTCTCTCCAATGTAAATATTTTGGAAATCAAGAATGGGCGACTTGCATGCGTGAGCTACAATTTTGTGATGGTCTGTAAGGATGATTAGAAGCTAGTATTGGTTGAAAAAGTAAAAGTTGAGGCTTGGGTAAAAAGGGCTTGAAGTTTAAGTTGTTGCAAGGACTAGTATTTGTGTTGTAAAAAAGTGTAAGGATTGAAGTTTGGTAGAAGCTGAAATGTAGAAATAAGCTATTTTGGGAGATGGCAGAAGTGATTATGCTTGAATATTATGAGATGGGTGTTAAAATTCGTAAGGACGGGTCATGTTTTTGGCTCGTATCTTTTTCTGTGTAACCTAGAATTGAGTGATTGTTGAAATTTCAGATTCTACACCCAATTCCCTTTAGTTTGGATATACATTTTGTATGATTTGATTAGAAATGAATTCGAAAAATGTGTTTGAAGTTTGGATATTGATGCTGGAAACTGCTTACAGGTTTTGGCATTGATTTTGCGGAATAAGTTAAAATGTAAGTTTGAGTTGGTTATGAATGGTTCTAGAACTGAATATGTATGCTTAATTGGCTGAGCAAGAGTTTGGTTTGAAGTTGAAATGCAAAAGTGAGAAGCAGAAGCAATTAAGCTGAAATAAGTTGTTTCGAGAAAAGAGATTATGGAGCTGGCAGAAGCTTTAGTAGGTGTGTAAGCTGATTGAAAGTGGCCAGAAGCACTTATGGTGAGTTCCTTTAGATAGAAACCCCACCTTGGGTAGCTTATTTTCCATGAAATCATATGAACCAACTTATTTTAGCTTATTTGTTTATATGTTAGTTTCCCCTATGACAATGCATGTATTTGTTCACGTTCAATCTTGCTTGACCGATGATATTGTCATTCTGGAACTGTAAAGAAAGACTAGAGGCATGGGTAATTTTGAAAAGGTTGAAATTCTGATGTTTCTCAATTTTACATGTGTTGTCATCGTGGCTAAGCCACCATTTTCGTGGCTTAGCGAGGGCTTGCTTAGCCAGCCTTTTCGTGGCTTAGCTAGACACCATGTGCTGAATTTTTATAAAAACAACAGTTTTTCTTGAAAAGACTTATCTTATAGCTCCGGGTGGCTTATTTTTAAGGTGAATCAAGAATGAACACGACTCATATGATCATAGCATTGTCTAAAGTATAAATGTATGTAAGAATATGATTAGGTAAGGGTAGGCCACTGACCCGGGGAATTAATTACATGTTAAAGATGGGATCACTACGTCTTTATTACCAGTTTAAGAATAAGTATATATATATATATATTAATAATCTAGACATGTTGTATCCCGTAGCAGGCCCATGTTAGGCTGGTGGGATTTTCTCAAATAGAAAACCCATACAAGATTAATAAACAAGTAAGTCGTGCCTTTTGTTGTCCACGCCAGCGGGACATGGAGATTCATGCCAGTGGGATGGGAAACTTTTCGTAAGGATGGCCCGCATGACGACAAGAGGAGTCTGGTGTTAGCCTGATACAATAGGAATTTTCACTGGTCAGCAGTGGTATGTGGCTAGGATTACTCCACCCAGTGCATGCCGTAAAATGAACTCAGATAATATTGTCTGTTCCACGCTAACCTTCTAACATAATAATTTATGAATCATGATATGAATATGACAAGAACTATGATAGTATACAGATAGCGATCTTAGATTTCCCTCGATCGTTAAGATATGCAGAACAAAACAGTAAATCCTACGTTAGGTATATGTATAGACAGATGACGATCATATGTTCCCCGAGATTGCGTTCAGCCTAGGATAGGTGGAACTCACTGAGACATCATGTCTCATCCCAATCCCTTTATTTTATTTCAGATAAGCAGGTTGCTCGTGGTGAAGATTAGCAGGAAGAAGCTGAGTGATTTATGTATACTTGTCCTGTACCAGTATTGGATTCGTCAGCTGATATATATTATGTACACGCCAGTGGTGCTTTTATATACAGTGAGACTTATGTATGTACATGTTAGTGGTACTTTATCAGATGTATGAGACGAGTAAACTCACATTTCATTCAGAAGAATCTTGTAAATGTTGAAATTTTTAATGTATCCAGTACTTTATGTTTAACACCCATCTAAATATTCTAGACGTTTTTGTATGGGTGTTACACAATGACTTAAGAGAGAGTATAATATCAAGTTATGCAATAGTTGGGAAATATTACTAACTCATTATGGAAAAATACGTTATGATTAACCTATGATTAAGTTTGACTTAGAGAATATATTCGAATAGTAATATATTCACCGGTCATTCTATGGGAATGTGTCCAGGGTTACTCCACTCGGATTCATTCCATAAAATAAACTCAGATAATCTTGTTTGTTCCACGCTAACTTATTAACATATAAATATGAATATACGATATGAATATGATAATATGACGGGATTTGTGATTGTACACAGTCAGTGTTCCTAGAATTCTCCAGATCGCTACAATATGCATGACAGAACAACAAACCCTAGATTACGTAAATGTACACACAAATGGAGATCATAGGTTCCCCGGGATTGCCTACAGCCTAGGATCGGTGGAACTCACTGAGACATCTTGTCTCACTCCAATCCCTTCATTTTATTTCAGATATATAGGTTGTTCGTAAGCAGGACTGTTCGTGTTGAAGGAAAGCAGAAGAGGCTGGATGACTACGCTCATCATTTTATATTTGCATATTGCTATTAGTTTTGTATTATGTACTCATATATTGTCTTATTACATCTACTCGTTAGTAATGTATGTGTTTGTTGCAGATGGTATTATGTATTTTATAAGAATCAACTAATGCTTTATCAGATATACAAAACTGTTTAGCCTATGCATTTCTATTCAAGCAAGAAATACTATTGTAATTTTAATGTATCCAGTACTTTATGTTTAACATCCGTCTAAATATTCTAGATAATTTAGTACGGGCGTTACAAGTCAGGGTTAAGAAAAAGATTAAGATTGGACATATAATAAGTGTATTGTACTTTGAGAATGTAATTAACAAAAAAGAATTATTATAGAAATTAGCAGGATAAATTTCTGGACTTTAGAAACTAACCGAAAACATTTTCTCAGGTTTTCCAAAATTTAATTTGGAACTGGTAATGATTGTATTAGTTTTCATGAAAATAAATATGGGGTGAACTCATGCTCAATTCGGAAAAGTTGAAAATAAGGGTGAAAAATAAATGTGTAAAAAAATTGAATGGCTAAAAGGGTAAAATTGGAATTATAAGTGTTTTGTAGGGGTGAAGGTATAAATTTAGGAGTATGGGGTAAAATTTCCAAAAACCAAATCTGATTTCTAGAGTCGCATATTTGAAAGGTAGCACAAACCTGGTTAAAAAAAAACCTAGTTATCTCATTTACGACTGGAGGGTTAGGTTCCAAAGAAGACTCAATGAGTACCTACCGGGGGGGGGGGGGGGGGGGGGTTCAAAGATCATGATTACAGTGGATTCACAATAAAATATATGTACGGTTTTTTAAAATTAGGGGGAGTAGAACGTTAAAACTCTTAAGAAAATTTTATTGATCATTTTGCGTTTCAAAAGGCTCAAAGATTTAATCTCTTCAGTTGTGTGCGAAGGATAACATGTTTAAAAAAAAAGGAGTAGAGAAAGTTCCTCAAAAAATTGGAACTTGAAAATCACTTTGAGCCAAGTTGTTTAACTTTCAATTTTCTTGACACAACACCCAAATGAAAGAAAGCCCAATTTGGTTGTTTTCACCCACTAGATTTTTCAAATATGGATCAATGTATTGGATTGTGCCGGTATATACTCACACTTCAAGAGTTAATTTAATAAAAAACAACAAGCAAATTTATAAAGTAGTCTAAGTTCTATATCCGCTTTACATGATTCAAAAAAAAAGAAGATACAAGTCTAACAAACTAGTATAATCGGTTGGTAAAGTGTCAAAACAAAGGAAATTAACATAAACCAAAGTTAAATATGACATAGAATAGTTTAAAAATAACATAAAATAGATTAAGGTTCAAAAGATTTTGTCAAGCTAATTATTCTCCAGTGTTGCGCATTCCCTTCATATTTGTAGACCTGAAATATACACGATAAAAATTATTGTAAAAAAAAAAAGAAGAGTTTTGGCAAGTCTATAAGATATTTTGTTATCTCAATCAATAAATCTTAAATTTATAAATTATGCTAATTGTGTTTACCTATTTTTTACAAACAAAAATTTATTAGCCAATGATTTTAGAATTGAATTAGATTTTGAACTGATCAGACCTCCTAGTTATGATTCAATTGATTAAATTGTTTGAATATGAATGGAACTGCAATCAAACTATTCAAGTAATTGAAGCGTAGAGAATATTGACTCAAAACTCAACCTATTTAACCTTTAGATTCATAAGCATAAAAAAAACCTTTAGATTCATTTCGATTTTAAACACTAGTATTTACTTCACAATAACATATCATGGTCATCTATTTAGTAAATTAACAAAATTTTCTACTAGCTATTGGAAAATTTTATAGACACAAAAAAAAAAAAAACTTAAGTATCTTTCTACTTACCGCAATATGCATTTCATTTTTTCTTTCCTGGAGTTGATCCTTTTCCTTTGTCATCCTTTTTCGTATTGGTTTTCTTCTTTGAGTGATTGCTTCAATTGTACATAGTTAATAGAAAATTAAACATACATTCGTACAAGAAAAACAAGATCAATGGTATTATTAGTATTCTAATGATTAGGTTGGAAATATCTAAAATAAACCTAGAAGTTTATCTAGTTGCTCTAAATATTACCGCTAAAAATGTTGAATTACAAAAAAAAAATTACAGACAATTTTTTTTATCTTCAATTTAATTTGACTATTATACATTAAAACAACAAAATTAGAGACTACCTTGTTTCATTTTTTTATTTTTATTGATAATTCAACTTTTTGTTATAGTGTACTTTGATAACAATTTATGTATACCTTGCATTTGGTGATTGTTGAGATGACAAAAAGTCCTCACTCTTTGCCATGCTATACAAAGCCTCACGTTGGGTCATGTATTCTATCCTCCCATCAACTTTGTACTGAACCTACATACAAATAATTATCAGTTAATAACTTATCTTCCTATATCTACATATGGAGAGTATAATCAATATTTCAAATAGTTTCATAATATATATATATATATATATATATATATATATATATATATATATATATATATATATATATATATTGAAGTCATACTGAATAGAAATTTACCAATCATAAATAGAAACTTTCACGGTAATTAGTAAAATAAAAAGTTAGGGTGATTTTGAAAACTCTATGGACCAAAAACAAGTATAAAGGAACACACACGTTTATTGGTCATGCACTAAATTAACACTTCAACTATGTTATTATAAGTATCACAATTAAAATATTTTATCATCTCAAATTATTTCTCACTTTAGCTTATCAAGTCAACATATTTATTAGTTTTTTCCAATGATATCCTTGTATATTATTAAATAGTCTACTTTTTTTTAAGGGATTAAATAGTCTACTTAACTACTTCATTACTACTACTTTCAACTATATCCCCGTATTATTAAATAGTTTACTTAACTACTTCATTACTACTACTTTCAACTACTTCAATAATATGAGCAGTTTAGTTTTCACTTACTCTTTTCGGTCTTAATTATAAAAGAATTTTCTGAATTATTTTTATCACATATATAACAAAAAGTTACAAATTTTAAGGTGCATTATTTTTTTAAATTAATCAATAGCCCTCATTTAAAATGTTTTCTTTTGAATATTAGTGAGTGTATTTAATGTCTCACAATTTAAAAAAATATCAAGAACGAGATATAGTATTATTTTAGTCTAAAACTCAACACAACTTATCAAATTTTTTTTTATAGAAATCCGGCATTGCAAAAAAAAAAAGCGACACACTGAGTAAGTTGTATAAATTAAAGAAAAACCATACTCTGAGCTTGTTATTCTTTTTAGGACTATAGCCATCGACTGTTCCAATGCATCTAACTCCATTATATTCCTTGCAGATAAAGAGTCCCACAAATTGATAAGGCTCATAAGGTTCAGTTTCAGTTGCATTTTCTTTCTTGGAATTCCATGGTCTGCTCTCTGTTCCCGCTTCTTTTTTTGTCTGAAAATATATAATATATTTCATCAAAATTAAAATTAAGTACTTTGTATATGTTAAACAATTGATGAAAATAAAATATGTATAACATCCATGCATTGAATATATATTTTAGTGATTAATTTTAATCAAAAGGATTCAAGAACATACAGAGTTTGGAGCAGATTTTGACTTTCGTTGCTTTTTATTCTCCTGTGCCGGGGTTACCACAATTTTTTCAACGTCCTTGACAACAATGTTTGAAGAATAACCACCTTCAACAATAAAAGAAAATCAGTTTTAGAAAATATTATAATCAAATTGACATTTTATAAATACATAGTTTAATGGAGATATATTGTTGGTGTGAAATAGTTTTTCAAGGATATTCAATAAGAACTGGTCATATTGGCACAAAAACCGATATTGTGACATTATTTTTCAAATAACGGCAAGTTACTCGATTCATATTGAACATAATTATAAAGCTAGTTTACACTGTTGCATCTTCCATTTTCTCAAATATATATGTACATATATCATGAGATGCATACACACAATGTATACATATATACATTAACAATATACCTATACAACAATGATGTCCCTAATATCGTGACTTATAAGTTAATTGATGTACGATTTTAAGGAGACAACAATCCCATGTAAGTAATAATCATAGTTTAAGTAACTTTTAATTATTTGCACAATAAATAGTGTATAATTTATAATGGTGTACCAATTAGTAAACTACTATGTGGAGACTGCAACACCATTAAGCGAAAGTGAAACATTTTTCCATCTAAAAAGCATTTACAAAGTACTCATCCTAATATATATGTTCTCTTAAAGTAAATTGAATCAAGCCATTGTCCTATAAAATATTTCAATGTTCATAATCAACCAAAATTTCCTCTTACTTGAAATATTTCCTCTCTTTTTGTTTGAAGTGGACGCCTCCCCAAATGCAACAACGTTTTTCATTTTACTTTTAGTATGCTTCTCTGGACTATTGCTACAATTGTACACATTTAATCATAAATTAATATAGATATTAATAACAAATAAAAAAGCAAAAACTATTTATAGTGCCCTAATGGATAAATTGATAGAAATCCAACATCAAGAGAGGTATCTGCTTATATTTTGTTATAATACCTTGGTTGTAGTGGTGGTGCTTGTTGAGCCCTGCATATATCTTCCTTATTTGTCATATTTCTCAAAACTTCACCAGGTTCCAAATACTCAATTCGGTCATCATTATGGTACAAAACCTAAATATCCAAATAAATAATATTAATGAAAAGTTATTAATAGAGTTTATGGTAACACATCTGCAACCACGATATTATCATGTGGTCATTGCAAAATGTTTACTAAGTCAACAAATCATAATTATAATGTTTTTAGTAGATATTGTTAAAGGAAAAATTTATGTAAAAAAACGAAGAAGAAATTAATGTCAATAAATTTTAATAATATAACTATTATGATTGGTTGTCGGTGTGAAATATCCTTACAATACTACTACTTTAGTTTATATGAATTTAATTTATTTTTTTTGGGTCATGTAGTTTAAAAGTTAGAAATTCATTTTTTTAAGATGAATAAGTGGGATGTCCGAGGTTCGAACCTCGACCCCAACATAAATTATGCAATTCTTCTATTAACTGAGCTAAGCTCACGGGGACATGAATTTAACCCTAATAATGTAAAAATTGATTATGTAAACATACATGTGAATAATATAGTATAAATTAACTTAAAGGAAAATGTATAATGTGCATGCATCACAATTGATCACTTATATATAAATGAAATAACTCATACTTCAAATAGATTCATCGAGGGTATGTAGTTATTAACAGTCCCAAAAGCTTTAACCCCTTCAAAGTCCTTGCAGATGTCACGACCTATTATTCTTTTAGGCTCAGCCACATCCTTATCTTTTTCAAGACTGCCATTTGGTTGAACTCCATTTGTATTCTATGCAAAGATATCATAAACAATATATAATTTCTTACAAGGAATTAATTTTAATTCTTTTTTTAAAAAAGGTGCATATTGTGACCAACAGTAGCAACCTAGATATATACAAATAAAAGGAAACAAGATCAGAAGGAGATGGGATACATGAACCAAAACCTCCTCAAGTTATAAAAGATAAATTGAAATTGGGGAATTAATCCACACATAGAAAAGAGAAAATAACCATAAGACAAAAAGCATAACAAATAAAGAGTAAAAGAAAATTAATTTAAATTTTCTAAACCAAAGATAATAAAGAAAATGTACAACATTGAATACTTAAATTTTAGTACTTACTTTTCATCAAAATCATTCAAGAAAATTACATTTGTATATAGTTTCAGCCTAACCTCTGATTTTCTGCCAATGTCCTCTGTTTTTTCACAAGTACTTGAAGCTATGTTTTTGACAACTCCAGCTGAAAAAGAAGCAACTTCAAATATATATAAAATCAATTTTAGAAATTTGTACTTCGAATTTTACATTTTAATATTATAAATAAATATGTGTGTGTATAATATACTATATACATGCACACATACACATCCTCTCAAAAAAGAATGCATGCATAAATACATAGATATAATTATTAAGAGTGCACATACTCACAAATGATAGCCATAAGTTAACTGATGGAATTACAAGGAAATGGGTTTATATGTCTTTTAATTTTTTTTGAAGCAAACTATTTACATAGAAATGGGTTTATTTAAGTAATAAAATTGTACTAAACACTTTTGGGTCACGTTTCAATTGTTTCAATTAAGATTGATCCATATATCAAATAAATATATAAAAAATTACAATCTAAATAAATTAAAATTTAAAAGAGTGAACCATGTAGTCAATTGCCAAGGTGTAAAGACTACAAGGGAAAACCATTAAGACAATTGCATTACCTTATCGTTCTATTTTGAGGTTCATAATCAAATTCAAAAGGTTCTTTTACTTACTTGAGCTATTTCCCTTCGTGCTTGAAAGAATTATTCTCGTCGTTTCTGGAGCAAATATCTCAATAGGTGTAGCCATTGGAATTTCACTTTCAATAGGGTTATCTGAATTATTTCTACAATCATACCCATTTTGTCACGCATTAATTAAAATGTACGAAAAAATAATCCAACACTAAGAAAGGTAAAAATATAAATGGTAATATACTTATGGATAACTTAAAAATAATTCAGCACTAAGAGAGGTATTTTCTTATATCATGGGGGGGCAAAACGGAAAAATCCTTCTGATTTTTGACCATCTAAAGATTGTTTCCTGATAATTAAATTATAAACATTTTTCCAATTCCGATCTTATTAAAATAATAAAGGCAAACAACAAATTAGAAACTAACTCAAAACCATAAATTAATACCCACAACAGCAATTGAAGGAGAAATAGAACGAGAAATAAAAACACAACAAAACTATAGCTTTTAAAAACAAATTAGATCACCATTAAAAAATACAACAAATTAGATCTTTCACGATAAAAACAAAGTTGTTTAATTGGTAATATTCAAACTAATTTTTTTAATAAAATTGTTTTTTAAGCAGAAATATTCCTAGTTTTTAAATTCTTTATTTTAAGAGCAATTTAAATATAATAAATATTTTAATAAAGGGTAAATAAATATATTTGTGAATCTAGTGAACATGAAATCCAAAACAAGAATAAAAGTAGATCACATAATAGCAAAGTAATACTCTGTAAAAAAAAAAGGAAGAAATAAAAAGATTTGGTATATTTGATCCAACGAGCCAACCTGTCCCACCTTGTCACCAACCTTTTTTTTGAAAGATAAATAAGGAAGACAAGTTTAGATAAAATAAAGTGTTAAATGAGGTGGCATTGCATGTTCTACTTTGTTTGCAACTAATTATATACTTAAGTATACCTTGGTGGTGGTACTTGTTCAGGATTGTCATTTGGATGGACTCCACAAGTGTTCTGTGAAATAAAAATCATAAAAAGTATAAGAGTAATTCTATACAATAGATGAAAAATATAACGTACTACATATTCACGAGCTTATAGTACTTAGTTTTCATCAACAACATGCAAACACATTATTTTTGTATATAGTTTAGTCTATACCTGTGTTTTTCCACAATTGCTTGAAGTAATGCTATTACCAACTCCAGCTGAAGAAGAACCAACTTTATTTATAAATTAAATCAAATTTAGAAATTAGTAATAAAGCTTATATTGTGTGCACAAGTGAGAACACACTCACACACACACCGAGACACATATATGCATACATACATATAATCATTAAGGTAATACTTATGCCCAAACAATATCCCATGCTAATTGTAATGTAATTTTAAGGAGATAATGATCTTTTGTTAATTATCTTTACATCTTTGTATTGAAGAAATTATTTATATTGAAATCAATGGGTTTTTCACAAATAATAAAATTGTATCTATGATTATTAAATCGAACTTGAGATGAAATCATCGAAACCTCCGAGTCATGGTTAAATCGCTTCAACCAAGATTGAACCAAATGACAAATAAATATGAAGAAAAGTAAAAGAAATTTTAGCAAAAAAAATGTAAAGACAAATGAAAACCAGTTGAACCACAAACATCATTATGTATATGTATATTAGTGCATTTAGTCTCTGACAGTGCTTCAAATATGATTAACTCCAATGAAACAATTTATGAAAAATCAAAATTAAATCTCATTCATATGGTCAACCTAAGCATAATTAAGGCCACACAAATCATAGTTTTATGCAAAATCCTCTATTTTTAAAACAACACATATGAGGGTGTCTATCATGATTTTTATACTCTTAAGACCTTCCCTTAGAGTAATCAGAATTTATGTTAAATATAAATGATTTGTTTTTAACAATCTTATTTTACCCAAAGTTTTTAATAGTCTTAAAGGAGCATTTCTTATTAGATTTGGTGAATTGGGAAGAATTGATTTTCATATCTAGTCTAGCTAATGACTCTAGGTTGATTAACTTGAATTCTCTTGCTTATGATTTCCTATCTCTGTCACTCTTTTGATATATCTATCTCTCTATCCCCTCCTCATCCCCCTTCTCTATCTCTCTCTCTCTCTCTCTCTCTCTCTCTCTCTATCTCTCTCTATCTCTTTCTATCTCCCTCCCTCTACCACACACACATCTTTGTTCATTTGTTTGAAATTATTCGTTTTTTTTTTTTAAGTTTTGACAAACATTTTAATGATATGATGATCTCTTATAATATATTAATTTCAATCTTTCAGTAATGCATCTGATTAATCTACTTTTTTTACTTATTATACTTCCAAGTTAAAATCAAATCAAATGAAAAAAAACTCATATACAAATATTCACAGTTTAATAGAAAACAAGAATCATACAAATAAAGGAAAAATGTAACAGTTGAAGAGAAATAATGTAATTCATAAATTAAACTAAAATTACATAAAATTGTAGGAATGAGACATAAATATTATATAATATATATTGAGGGATCAAGAATGATTTACCTCTAATAACGAAGCATTGATCATTATCTTTGTTGTCCATTTTGAAGTGTAGATCTTCAAAACCCTAAAGAAACTTCATCCAAGAATCACAAAAAACAAATATGATTACTTTGATAGTTATAAGATTAGGAACTTCTCCAAAATGAAATCTATAAAAATCATTCTTAAAACTCCTTGTCACGCCCTCGAGTATTTGAGAAAGAAAATTTACCTTCAGAAATTGAATCTCTAGGAAGAAACGTTTTTCTAAAGACTGAGAAGAAATGTTTGTAACCTAAATAACATTAATTTATATTAGTCTAATCTAATTGACCTCGGGACATACATTACGTCACTAGAATTTTCCAGAAATGAAATTTGAATTTCATTAATCTTTTTCCCTAATAATTGATTTCCATATGTTGATTTATTGGGAAAATATATAAATCTATTAACTTTTTCTTTGAACCAAATAAAATAACAGTACATATGGAAATGAGTTATTTTTTATTTCTTTCCAGTCAAACAATTTATAATTCATTATCATCTATAGTGTTTTTTATTTTAATTAAATTTAATAAATTTATATATTTACCCCGTACATAATTTCCTTATTTGGTTTTTGTAAATACTCATTACAGGTGGATATAGATATGATATATATATATATATATATAAGATAAAGTTTTTTCCTATCTTGTGTTTTATGTGATCAAGACAGAAAACTAATTAACACTACATTATCATCTATTTGCGATAAACTAATAATATTGTAATATAAATAATTTACAACATCAAAGTTACCCAAGTTGCAAAACTATACATATAGTTCTATAATTTCAAAAAATAAAAATAAAAAAGAAGTTCTATTGAATTATTAAGATTTTAAATTTGAATTTATTTAGTAAACTTTGTAACACAATTGGTTCGATGTAGCAGATTCCACATCTACATCTCAACATAATATGTAGTAATAACACAATTTGTTTTTCCATCTTCGGTTTTCTTTATAAATGTAACACTCTAAACAATTTTATGAAATATCATGTAGAATGTTATAATATTTTTTTGGTACAATAGGGAAAAAGAAAGCAACATGAGAGAGAAAGTTGAGAGAGAAAGTGAGAGGGGGAAAGGGAAACTTGGGTCATCTTTGGGTACACAAAGTGAGGGAGAGGTTTCTGCTGGCCGGAAAAGGGTGGCTATGTCCATGCCATTGACAAGATCACCACTCCATTTTTTGTCACAAACTTCCCGGACGGCATGACAACGGCGAAGCTTTGGAAATTGTTCGCAAATTTCGGAAGGGTGGGGGAGGTTTTCATACCAAAGAAATTGAACAAATGGGGGAAGAGGTTTGGATTTGTCAAGTTCAAAGCCGTGGAGAATGTGGTGGAGCTGGAGCGGCATCTGGAGAATGTCTGATGGGGAGGTTGTAAGATCCGTGTGAATCTAGCACGGTTCGGTAGAGATGAGCAGTTTCAGGGCAAGAGGAGGAAGGTGGAGGTACGGGGGAAGGTGGTTTCACAGACGGTGGTGGCTGGTAAATCTTATAAAAGTGTGGTGGTTAATGAGGAGGGTAAGATTAGGAAGGAGATGAATGAGAGTGTTGCTTTGGAGGTCCTTCCATGCGAAGAGCTTTTGGGTAAATTGAAAGGATGCTATGTGGGAACTCTATCCTACTTCACTGAACCAAGAACAGTGCAAACTGCACTTTTTATGGAGGGTTGGCCTTCAATCAATGTCTTCCCAATGGGTGGAAATATGGTTCTACTACATTGTGAGAAGCCTGGTTATATTGCAAAAGCTAGAAGAGCCAAGAAGATATGGTGGGAGAAGACTTTCAAGGAGGTGAAGGTGTGGTCTCCACAAATGGTGGCAAAGAGGCGACGGGTTTGGATTAAACTAAGTGGGATTCCTCTACATGTTTGGGAAGAAAGTTTCTTTAAGAGAATAGGGGCTCTCTTTGGTGATTTCATTGATTTTGATGAGGAGACTGTTGGTGGGAAGAGGTTTGATGTGGCAAGAGTTTTAGTGTCCTCCTTGAGAAGAAGCTTCATTGATGAATGGGTAACCATTAAAGTGATGGGGGCAGCATTTCAAATTTGGGTGGTGGAGGAGGTTGTGGGGAGGACGGTGGAAGAAGAGAGGGAGGAGGGTGTCTGCAATTTTTCTGATGCAGATTATGGTGATCACTTGGAGGGGTACGGTAAATGATGTTGGACTTTTTGGGCCTATTGTTGAAGATGGGCAGTTCGCTGGGCAACACTTAGAGAATAAGAAGCTTATCCTACAGGGTATTATTTTAGGGCTGGAAGAGAATTTATTTGAAGAATTCTTAATTACTCAGAGTGGTGGTGAGGACCATTTGGCAGAGGCAGTACCGGTGGGTGTTTTGTCGGGCACAGGAAGGTGTTCTGATTTGTCGGATTCAGCAGGTTCAGGTGAAGCAGAAAAAAGCCATAGAAATTATTCTAAGGCAAAAAGACCCAGCCTTAAGCAGAAAAGTAATAAGAAGAATATGGGTGCATTGGGGTTTCCAAGATTCTTGCATATGGCAGGTAAGTTTAATGAAGGAAGACGGTCAAGGAAATCTTTTGATGTTCAGACGAAGGCTGGAGATAAGATAGAGGGCAGGGGAAGGAATTGTGGTCATTCGGAGTTGGTGGGGGAGTCTTGTAGTTTTGAGCTTGAGGTGGTCTTACCAAGTTGCCCTATTACGCCGGCTTCCGGATTAAGGGTGTTGATGGATGAAACAGGTATGGAGACTCCTAGCCGAGATGGGGAGTGTTCGACGAGGAAAGACTTGGATGCTAAGCATATTTTTAGGATCCAAAAGACGACGGGTCTCTCCTTTACAGTTGCTGATGAAGAAATTGCAAAAAGATTAGTGGTTCTTGAAGATGGTGAAAAGGGGGTGAATGGTTTATTTGGGAGAATGGAAGGTGATCAATGATTGTGTCGACCTTTAATGTTAGAGGTTTGGGTGGGAGATTGAAGTGCAAAAGGATTAGGGAGTTGGTGCGGAGTCAAAATGTGCAGTTTCTAGCTATTCAAGAAACAAAGTTGGAAAGTATTTCAGATAGGTTGTGCTATAGCTTATGGGGTAGCGAGGATTGCAATTGGGCGTTTGTTCCGGCGGTTGGGAATAGCGGCGGTATTCTATCCATTTGGGACAAGAAATTGTCAAATCTTCTCTTCTCTTTTATGGGAGAAGGCTTTGCGGGAGTGTGTTTAGAGTGGGGAATGCAAAAGCGAAGGTGCTATTTAGTTAATGTTTACTCCAAGTGTGATTTGTTGGCTAAAAGGAGGCTTTGGGAGAACCTTTTGCTAGTGAAGAATGGTTTGGGTGATGGGGCTTGGTGTTTTCTCGGTGACTTTAATTCGGTGCGTGGGAGGGAGGAGAGGAGGGGGTGAATGTGGTTAATTCGTCGGGAAATGGCTCGGAGTATATCCTTTTTAATAACTTCATTAGGGATTTGGAGGTGGAGGATGTGGAGCTTTTGGGTCGAAGATTTACTTGGTTCCATCCGAATGGTATTGCTATGAGCCGTATTGATAGAGTTCTCATTTCGGAAGAGTGGGGAAGTATGTGGGGTGCAGCGGCCCTTTGGGTACTCGAGAGAGATATCTCGGATCATTGTCCTTTGGTTCTTAAATCGGGAGTTTCTCATGAAAAAAATTAATTGGGAGCAAATGCTACCTATTCAAATTCCTCCCAACGATTCATATGACAAGAAATTTCATATCAAAGATGTCTTGATTGAATTCATGAATAATAATCAAGGTTCAATTGAAATATTTGAGAGTCAATGTGAAAGGTTATTTGAGCAAGTGGTTGAGTTTGAGAAGTTGAAGATTGGAGATAGATTTAGTGTTCTGGAAAAGAAAGAAGATGAGGGGGAATCAATAAATATTAAGGATGGTTTAGTTGGTAAGGAAACTCAAAAGTCTCAACTCTGGAGAGATCTAGATGTCCAACCAGAACTTTCCTCAACAAAACATTCCTCCAAAATTTTTTAGCAACAAGGCATGGAAAAGGGAAGAGATTGGTGAAGTCCTAGGGGCCATTTCTGCCTTGTTCATTAATGTCCACTTGAAAAGAGTATGGAAGCAAAATCGTCAATTTCTCAAGTTCATGGAGTTCTTACCAAACAAAAGGAAGAAGAAGGAGGATGCGTTCTTTGTATCATACATGCCACCTTAACAGTGGTTGACGCGTCAAACTAATGACGTTAAAAAAGTGCTTCGTGGGAGGCAACCCACGTCAGTAAGCGGTTTTTGTGATCGGCGTCTTTTTCGCAACAGTTTCTTGATTTCAGCATTGTGATTTCTATTTTTGTTTCTTTTTCTGGGTTGTATGGTAAGACAATTTGTGACTCCAATGTTTTTCTTGTAATTCCCCTATCTTTGTACTACTCGTCTTTGTTTGTTATTAATGAATTTGCTTGCTTGTGTGGAAAAGTATCAGTTTTGTACCAGCTTTCAATCCAATGATATGTCAAAATGTTCAGAGGAGGATGATACCTATGGTTTCAATAAGAAGTGCACGACAAGTGGATAGTGTAGAACCGCAACTCCCAGAAATCTCAACTTGTAAGGCCACAACCATATTTTAATTTTTCAATTTTACATATTTCAGTGATTCCATACTGTTGTCATTTCTAGAACTTGCGGTATTTCTTTATTTGTCAATTGGTCTTGTTATGTACACACTAAGGCAAAGTGCTTGTTACCTAGGGCCTTTTTCAGTTTACCTTGAACTTTATTTCAATTATCCTTTGTAAAGCCAATTTGAGCCCTTAGGATTAGACCCCTTTTGTTCTGAGACGAGACACAATACCTAGCAACCTTTAGGTTGTATGACCCTTGAGTTTGGAGTTAAGTGTTAGGTGTTATCCAGTCTAAGTTTGGGGTTGCTGTTGGAACTAGCAACATCTTCAGTTTGGGGTGAGGGTACTAGAGAACTAAAAAAAATAAAATAAAATATGTGATGTCTCTTGAAAAGCACTCATAATGGTGCCAAAAAAGAAAAAATAGAATTTTTAAGAGACGATCCTGTGTTCATGAATCAAAAATAAAGTTCTCTAGTACTCAATTGATGAAAAATAAGGGGGGATTTGATGATTGTTTAATCTGTATACCAAGTAGTTTGAACTTAACTCCATGCTTATTTTAACACTACTTTCCAAAAACTATCCACCCTTCACCATAGCCCCGTTATAACAAAAAGACCTTAAAAGTGTGTACTTGACTATGACTTTGATTGACAATTTAGAAGTGCTTCAATCCTATGGTAATATAGTGGTTTGTATGTTGACTGTGAATACCTTATTCAAACTTATGAGAGGAGTTGCAGAATTGGTGGTTGAGGAAAGGCATCCGGTACATCAATACACCAGCGAGGAGTGAAGATTTT
This sequence comes from Medicago ruthenica, assembly GCA_018208015.1. Taxonomy (NCBI): domain Eukaryota; kingdom Viridiplantae; phylum Streptophyta; class Magnoliopsida; order Fabales; family Fabaceae; genus Medicago; species Medicago ruthenica. The sequence continues at coordinate 63,249,667 of CM031375.1, read as the reverse complement.
GACAATATCATTGGTTGGTAAGCTGTCACATTACTGCTATTTTATCATGCACAAGTAGGTTCTTTGAGGACAAAGAACGATGTAAGTTTGGGGTTGTGATGACCTTGAGTCATGTCTTAGTTTTAGCCATGTTTTTGATGTTGTTTTGTACATTTTAGAGAGTCTTTATTGGTTTCTCATGCTGAAAGTAAACATAGTTAGAAGGAATGGTCAAAAGCCAAGCAATTCTAGAACATGAAGATTTTGCAAGATTTTAAGAAGTTTCAGAGTCTGAGTCTGAGTCTGAAGCCAGAGCCCGAAGCCAGCGTCTGAAGTTCATCGTGCCACGATGGACCTGTGTCGTGGCACGATGAGAAGATGGTCAGAAGTTGAAGTTCTTCAGAAGCTGAAGATGGTCAGAAGCTGAAGTATCGTGCCACGATGGACCTGTGTCGTGGCACGATGAGAAGATGGTCATAAGCTGAAGATGATCAGAAGCTGAAGTATCATGCCACGATGGACCTGTGTCGTGGCACGATGAAAAGATATTAGAAGTTGAAGTTCTTCACTGGAATTTTCGTGCCACGATGGGGGCATCCCTCGTGCCACGATGGAGCTTTAAAAGCATTGACCTGTGTTTTAATGAGGCCATCGTGCCACGATGGACCTGTGTCATGGCACGATGGGTCAGTTTCAGAAACAAGGGTTATAAAAGCCAGGTGCATTTTCAGAATGGTAGGGGGATTTTTGGACGAAGAAACGAAGTATAATACTGAAGATTGATCGTGGAAAGGAGTTGTTCAATTCTAGGACACTGGAGTTGAAGCTTTCCATCCTCATTCTTATTGTGTAATGTCTCTTATTCTAGCTATATTTTGTAATAGAAACATGAGTAGCTAAATCCTCTATTGTTAGGGATGAGATTAGCTAGATGATGACTTTTGCTTTGTGACCTTAATTTGATCATTGAATAAGTTTATTGAATCATATTTCCTATCTTTGCGCTTAATGCTTTTATTGACTGATCACCTTTAAATTGATGTATGATTCATATTGTGAAACGGAAGTTGAATGTATGAATGCTTTAAGATAAGAAATTCTCGCCTTTGTGATCTAGGAATAGATGCAAACCCTTGAAACCGTTTAGTAATTCTCGTCCGTTCATGCTTAATTCTAATTTGTAAAACTTACTAAGGAATTAGAGTTTACTTTAGAATTAAAGATTCTGCCGCTAAGGAATTAGGACAAGAGTAATTCAGAGAATTAGGTTATGATTCGTTAAACAAGTTCAGTGATCATATTTAAGTGAGTAGCTCGAGTTTGTCATCTAGTGAGGCTCATCCCTGACAAGCTTTCTAATCTTGAAATTCAAACCAGTTTTATTTTCCGCAATTTTCCATTATTGTTATTAAACAAACTTCGTACCCTTTTGTTCAATTGAGTTCTAAAAATTACATTTTGATAGTTAAACGCATTCCTTGAGTTCGACACTCGGTTTACCGTTTTACTTTACTACTTGAATGATTTCGTACACTTGCGAAAATCGCCATCAAGTTTTATAAGCTTATTGACAGTGGTCACATATTCATTGCAAGATAGATTAGAGATTACCTCATCATCTTCATCAGAATCTGAACTTGGTCCAGCTTCAGAAGCAGCAGTGACTGCTAGACTCGGATTGGCTTCCTCTTTGTTGTCTTCAGAATCTGTCTCTTCATCAAGCATCTCCCAGGTGGCCATAAAACTCTCTTTGAGTTTTCTTCTGTAATCATCCTTTCTGCAGCTTTCCCTTCTTCTTGGAGCTTTAGAGCACTCAGCTATGAAGTGGTCTTTCTTTCCACAGTTGAAACATCCTTTCTGAGCATCCTTCTTGTCTTTGGAACTGGATGCCTTGGGACTATTGTTTCTACCAGAGAATCTTCGTCTCTTAGTCAAGTATTGAAACCTCTTGGTTAAGTATGTTATTTCTTTAAGATCTGCATCATCATTAGATTCATCATCAGAATTTTCATCTTCTGATTTAGCAGTCTTAAGAGATTTACAGACTTCTCCTTATAGGCTAAAATTATAGACTTAGACTTCTTAGCTGGTTCACCTCCTTCAAGTTCGATCTCATGACTCTTGAGAGAACTTATCAGACTTTCCAGACTTAGCTTGTCTAGGTCTTTTGCTTCTTATATGGCAGTAACCTTTGGTCTAAACCTTGCAGAAGACTTCTAAGAATCTTCTTTACATAATCTGGTACAACATATCTTTCCTTTAGAACTTGAAGTCCAGACACAAGAGTTTGAAACTTGGAATACATGGTTTCAATGTCCTCATCTTCCTTCATCTTGAATAGCTCGTACTGATGTACCAGTTGGTTTGCCTTAGCTTCCTTTACCTGCTGATTCCCTTCATAGGTAGAACACAACGATTCAAAGATGGCCTTTGTAGTTGATCTGTCTACAATCTTCATGTACCCAGCATGAGGTAAAACATCCACTAGAATCCTTCTTACTCTGTGGCGCTTTTTGTAGATCCTTTTCTGAGTGATTGTTAGCTTCTTTCTATCTGACACCATTCCTTCTTCATCAACTTCAAAGCTTATTCCATCTTCAATAATGTCCCAAAGTTCATCATCAACACCTATGTTGTGAATGTACATTTTGCTCTTCCACCATGAAAACTGAGTAGCATCTCCATTGAAGGATGAGGGTTTGTCTGAGTAAGTGTTCTTTTTATTCGTGGGGGTGTTGTTGATATCAGAAGTAGAGATTTCACTTGTGGAAGACATGTTTTTCTCTGTGGATCCTTTTATGTGGCACGGTTAAGTGACAGAGCACAAACCGTGCTCTAATACCAACTAAAGGTGAGAAAAAACACAAGAAGGGGGGTTAAATTGTGTTGGCTTTTTCCTGGTTTTCATTTCTTAGTGTTTATCAACATATCAGAACCTGTGGAATGCATATTATGATACAGAGTCTGTTTACAGCGGATATAATAAAACATAGAGATCAGGAGATAACAAGAAAGAAAGAGAGAAAGAGAGAGAGAGAACACAATCACAAGGCAATTTTTATACTGGTTCCTCCTACAACCTAGTAGTAGTCCAGTCCCCTTGCACTTTCAAGGGATTTCACTATAATCACTCTGGATTACAATTCCTCAAGGACAACTCCAAGAGACTTTCCTACGCTCAAGCAAACCTGCTTAAGACTTCCTTGTCTAGGATTCTTCCTAAAGACTTCCTTGCTTAAGCACACCTGCTTAAGACTTCCTTGCTTAAGCACACAACTTAAGACTTCTTGTTCTAGGACTCTCCTAAAGACTTCCTTGCTCAAGGACTACTCCAAGAGACTTACAAGTGGTCAAGCTTGCAGACAAGAGACTTCCAATGCTATAAGGACACACCTAAGAGACTTCTAGTTGCTCATGGTTTCACCAAGAGACTTATACATTTTAGCTTTACAACTAAATAGTTCTAATTTGTTCAACACCTGATTTAACAATGTTTGGTGTATATGAACAAATGAACAGACTCTCTACAACTCTAGTATTTCTAAGTTATAAACTTGAAAGCAAAAATCCTTAGTGCTTTGCGCTATTGAATTTGACTAAGTATAGACACCTTGAAGTAGCAGAGTCTTGTTAATCTTCTTCGTGGTCTTCAACTCCTTTTATAGGCATGGATTTGAGAGACATTGAAGAAGAGTGTCAGCGCAAATAGAGTCGTTGAGAAGCTTTGATCAAGAATGTTGGTCCTTTGCCTGATATGGATAATCCCGTTGAAATGAACTTTGAATTCTCCTTTGCTAAAAGAGGAATTATCCGTTGCTTGCTTTGTTCTTGATGTCCTTTGTCTGATTGTGCACGTAGACATAAGACGACAAAAGGACTACATTTATCATAACCATGATAGTGACAGTTCACAGAGTTGGACAGAGCTTACGTGGATTCTGGGTCCCTTATAACTTACTCAAGTAAAAGTCACTTCAATTACATCTTCAGCAAACTAACAAAAATTAAACTAAAATCCAACAAAATAATGACACAACATAATAATATTACCTAAACATCTTCATCTGGTCGAATCAAACTCTTGAGAATATCTTCAGGTGACCTCAACAACGTAGCATCCATCTCGATGGGGATCATTCTGTGCTGAGCAAATATCGAGAACATGGTCCTCACGTCGTCGTCGTTCGTTAACTCCGGCCGAGTGAACGACAAATTTCCCTCTGAGTTGAACGATGGACTATGGTACCAAACATATTCCACCCTCCTTATGTCTCCGTGGTTGAGTCGTTGGTTGATTTCATGAAGTTGATCCTTCAATTCTTTTAACGTGACATCGTCGCGAACCTTGAAAAAATGAGGGTTTTCACCGTTGAAGGATACTTGAGCGTATACTTGAGCCATTATTTCAGAACTACACCATAAGAAATTAAAAACAATAAATGAAAAACTCATTCAAACATTTTATCAAACATTTGGAGTGCAAGTTATACATAAACCCTAAAACTAAAAACTACAACATAAACATGCAAACATCTAAACATTTATGAAACATAAATAACTCATTAACATGTAAACATTCTATAATTTCTTCCCAAAAAAAATCAAAATTTAAACAAACCCTAAAACTTAAAAACTTCTAATTTAAGAGGAAAAATGTAACATAAACATAAAATGACAATACTACTTGATTAGGAAAACTTATTTGTTGTTGGAGTGGTGGGTGATTTGAAGTTGATGAAATTTGAGGTTGAATGATTTGAGAGATTTTTTAGAGATTTGAGAAGTGAAAGGAAGTGAAATGGAGAATGGAGGTTCTGTCTGGGTTATAAAAAAACGCAGCGTGACTTAAGTCATGCAGGTTATACACCAGCGACTTAAGTCATGCTGGAGGTATTTTCGTCTGTTTGTATGAGAGTGAGTAATTTTCGTTGGGAGAAGAGCAATTTTCTTTCTAGAGACTGGAATGATTGTTTCATGCCCATCCATTTAAAGGCCCATATAATTTTCATATCATCTTGTTCCCGAAAAGAGCAAGACAGTGCAGCTCCATTTCTCACCTTCATAACAAAAAAAATGCAAACCTTTCGAAGAATCACAACAACAGCAACACCAACAAACCAATTCAAATCACTCTTCTTCACCAGCAAACTCCCAACAACAATCCGTCTATTCTCATCTCGCAATCCTCGGAGCGGCGAAGACGAATGGAACGAAGCATGGGAATCAGCGTGGCTACCACAAGACCTAACACCAAAGACTCGAGCACCATGGGAAGGCGACGTGAATTTCGCTTCGGAAGAAGTGGCGGACGCGGAGACGAAGGCGTTTGTTGAAGAGATGAATGAGAATTGGAATGAAAGGAGAAAAGGGTTGAAGAAGGAGAAGGTTGAGGAGGAGGATGTGAAAGGTGGGATTTATAGTTTGGAGAATATTAAGAAAGATTATAGGTTGAAGAAACAGAAGTTGCATGCTGGGCTTTGGAGTAAGGAGATTGAGAAAGCTGAGGAGGCCAAGTTGGGAGGTTGTGGTGGTGGTGGTGATGATGATATTCAGAAATTGCTTGATAGTTGTTCTGAGTATGATTCTCTCTCTTTGTCTTATTGTTTTATTTTATGCTCTACCTTTAAATGAAGTATTGACACAGACACTGGACGAACACTGACATGTCTACATTGATAATAATTTCAGAAAATGACATAATTCATGTAATCACATGTATCGGTGTAGTGTCCGTGCTATTTGTAACACCTATTTTTGCACTTTATAGGACATACATGCTTAGGAATAAGCTATTTCAATAACACAAGATTAAATGAAGTCAATCTGTTTCGTGTAATCTATAAGTTGTTTTCATAAGTTATTCTGGAGAGATTATGGAAGTAAGCTGAAAACTGATTATGTGTCATAAGTTGTTTTCATTAGTTCTGTCAGCGTCACAAGTGATTGTGCCAGTAGATAAGTTTAAATAAGTCATCCAAGCAGGCTCTTATAGCTCTTTTGATTGACTTATCTGCTAACATAAGCAGTTTGTGAGAGTGTTTAGGATAGCTCATGGAAACAGCTTATGAGATGTCTATAAGTTGTTTTCACTTTTCAGATTATTTCTATAAGCTCTTTAAGATAGTTTATATGGAAACAATTTGACTTTATTTTAAGAAATAACGTATACACTAGCGTTTATATGACAAGAACTTATGCTATAAGCGTGCTTGATTAAACTATTTATGCAAACATGGCCATAGTTTGTTTGTTAATTGATTGATGCATGATGTGATCCTCTTAAATTGGATCATACTTTCTATGAAGCACGACCGCCAGAAACTGACACGTATGTGATTCTGCCGGCCAATGACTTATAAATATGTCATTATCTGTTTTCGTAAGTTCTCTCAGTGTCACAAGTGATTATGTCAGTAGATAAGTTCAAATAAGTCAATCCAAATAGGCTCATAAAGCTCTTTCTATTGACTTATCTACTAACATAAGCAATTTGTTTGTGAGAGTGTTTAGTATAGCTCACGGAAACAGCTTATGACATGTCTATAAGTTGTTTTCAGATTATTTCAATAAGCTCTTGAAGATAGCTAATATGGAAACAATTTGGCTTCAGTTTATCTTTGGTTATAGAATTAGAAATAACTTATAACTAGCGCTTGTATAACAAACACTTATGGCATAAATGCTTAATTAAGATGTTTATAAAAATATGGCCATAGTTGGGTAATTGATTGATTCATGATGTGATGCTCTTAAATTGGAAGCACAGCCACCAGCAATGACATGTACACAATGATAATAATTTGAAAAATGATCGAATGTAACGACACGTTGGTGTTGAGACATGTCGGACACCACTTCAATCTGAAGTTTCAGTACTACATAACCTATACTGATCCTAAATGCTCTAAATTTTAAGCCCAACACGTATTGTTCATAATCTATGGCTTGTGTTTCTCGGGTAGAGTTTAAAATTTGGAGGCTTTTAATGTGTTTGGACGTGATTTTGAATGAACTTGATCGTGTGAACTTGATTTAGTTAAAATTGAATTCAAAGTGTAGTGATTTTAATTTATACTTGGATGTTTTTACTTTAAAAGCATGTTTAATGTAAAACTTGGTCAAGCAACTTTTCATCACTTCCAGTTAAGTTGAGGTTTCGATTCAAAATCAATTTTGACTCATCAAATTGTAACCAAGCAATATATTTTTCCGAAGGTATATTTGAGTGGATGAAAATTAAATTTTGGTAATTTCCACCTTGAAACAGATCACTAATAGAGGATACGTTACAGAATAGCTTGCCTAGTCCCTAAGTTATAGATGGTGATGAACAATTCTATAAATAGATTGTCTCAATTTTAAATGTAACTGAATTTCATTCAATCAAAGTTTAGATGAATAATTCAGCATTCTATTCTAACAAATTCTCTAAATGTTCATCTATGCAAAATCACAAAACTGTGATCTAAAAAATTTCTAATAATCACACTTGATATTTTTGGACCTTGATAATTAGCATGTCTAATAAATCAAAATGTGTCATGTGTAGAGAATATGTGCAAGGAACATTATGTATTTGGTCGTCTTGGTTATTAATGATTGATCATCTGTTATGTTTTATTCCATTGTGTGCTATGATTATTGACTAACTCTGCTAATATATCTAGTTTTAGGATAATGCTCAAGATTGATTTTTATACTTCTAACATGCTTTTTTGTGCAATTGTGTTTTAGGCTTGAGTTGTAGCACTCTCTACTAGTGTTGAAGTTGGATTTTTTTTTATTTTTTTATTTTTTTTTTCACTTTAATGTTGAAGGAATGTGATAACAAAGATTGAGTTCTTATTTCTTAACCACTTGATTATGAAAGGGCTGAAGCTGTGTCAATGACTACCTCATCTTGTTGTTTATGCTTTTTGTGAAAGTTGAGGATTTGTTTTATGCCTAGCATATGCCTTTTCATTTTAAATGCCATCAATACTGTCTTTGTATTGCATTCTGATAGATGTTGAGAAAGGGTAGCAAAGGTAGGAAGTGATAATCTATAAAGAAATTGTACTGATTTAAGTGTGGCATAATAGAAATGTTCGCTTTCACTTCAGAACACCTATCTGTATATATAAGGTATTAGCTGATGATTTTGATTATGTATTTTTTCTTAAATATATTATATTTTCTCGCACAAACGCACACCAACGTAAATGTAGGTCCATGACATGATGTGTTATAGAATATAGACCTTGTATCGAAATTAATCTATCTTGTCAATCACGGAAAATGTCACCGCCGTCGCACTGCCATGTCGCGTTGCAGTGGGTGGCGGCCCCCACGCACAGTGTCGCGTTCCAAAAGCAAGTAGCAGCCACCGGTTTGCGTTCGTGTTGCAGCATGGCGTTGCTTTTTGCAAATGTTGTGTTGCCCCCGCATACTGTTAGTGTTAAGAAAACCCCAGAATTAACCTTAAAATTGAGTCATTACAAGGGGTATTTTATGGTTTTCTCACAGCAAAAGCTATTTCCAAGTCTTCTCTTCAGTGTAAAGGACCACACCCTCTCAAGTCTTCACTTTCCCTTTTCTCTCTTTTTCAATCACCTCTGCTGTGAATTGCAAACCAGACGCTGGGGACTCAGTCCCAGCCGTCTCTAACCACTGCCATCCCCTCCTTTGTTTGGAGGCTATCCCTGTTTTTGAGTTTATATTAATTACTTTAAGCTTTTAAGGCTTAACCTGTTTGTTTCTTTGAATTTTGTTGGTATTTTCAAGTATGTTTTGCTTAATATATGTGTGACTTTTCTTTCTAATTATGAATATTTCATGAATTTTGCGTAATTTGTTTTATCAATGTGTATATTAGTAGCAATTTGTGATAATTTCTAAATATTTCAAATAGCGGCCATCCTGCAACCCGGTAGCCCGCTATCTTTATTTTTTTGGCTCGGCCGGTCCGCTATCCAGGACTGTCAACATAGACATTACCATCTCACGGCATCATTGTTGTACCCTATTGCATATAAAATGTTGTCAAATGTCAAACCTGCTTTAATATTAATGTATCCTGTACCTAATCCTCTTATCAACTGCAGTATTTTTGACTCCCACAATTATGATCTGAACAACGCAAAAGATCCAACTTCTGAATTCAAAAACATGCCTGATGGGTGGGAAACAATATCGAAAAATCAAGATGGGAATATATGGGAGATGTCCCAAAGAGAAGAAGATATACTTATGCAGGAATTCGAGCGGCGAATCGCGTATAGCAAATTTCAGGTGCTTATTAAAAGACAGGATTGAAAATTTGCCTGTTAAGCATTTTATATTGATTTTGGAAATCATGATATCTCTTCCTGGTTTTGTCAAATGCTCCTTTATCATTTATAACTTTATAAAACTTGTATGCAGATTGCTAGTTTTATCAAGACACACATATTTAGCCGGAGAAGGCCAATTGATGGATGGAAATACATGATAGAGGTGGTGGGACCAAATGCCAAGAGAGGGAAGGGCAGTGTTTCTAGAGTACCAAGTCTCTCTGATCCCTCTACCCAACCATTCAAAGAAGAGAAGACTTCAGTTGATAAGAGTTACATTCCCCTTGGTAGGAGATAGCCTGGTCAATGGTCATGTAGTTTTATGTATTCTCTGCAGAGGTCATTGCAGTGGTCATTTCATTTAATATCGGCAAAATAGAAACAAAAGGATGATCACTGCAACTTTGCCGAGGTGTGACCGGAATGACAACGTCATGTAATGTGTTGGTGGTGTCAATCTGGGCTGCAATATTTTCTATATTGTGACACTAAATGTTGCTGTAACACTTAGAAGGATGTAGTATGTACAGTGACTGGAGGAAATTAAATTGGACTATGCGGCTAATTTTTTTCTTCATATAAGACATCGAATGAATTTAAATTAGACTGTAAATTTTCTAAACCCTGAAACCCAGAAGTTAAATTAGAATACTACACTTTTTTTTTTTGGATCAAGCACAACAGAAGGAAGCAAGTTCAAAGTAAAAATCATTCAATTGAAGAAAGAAATAGAAGATCGTAAAGATGAATTAACATGTCTTAAAGAGGAAAAGGGCAGATTTCTTCATGAAACTATAGGGTACAAAATGGATTTGGAAAATGTGAGGAAAGACAAGTCTTTTTTATTTTTTTGAAAGACAAGTCTTCAAGAGGAAATTGCTTTGGTGCCCTTAAACCGATCCAGGTCATTCTTTTGGTGGTCCTCACCTCTATTCCTCCAAAGCTTGAAAAGTACATTCATATTATGAATAACATTAGGATGCATAGGAGCTGGATTAATCACAATTCACAAAGGTCGCAATATCTTTACCACTAATAACGATTTTTATGTCACGAACAACATTAGGATTAGACCAAACTGCTTAAGAAGTATTCAAGTTCTTTCCACCAATTATATCCTCAATATCCTCAATATTATTCATTCTCAACAAGTAAATCATGATTAACTATAAAATATTTTTGATTGGAATAGTAGTAGAAGTAAGAACTATTGCCTCCCTCTTGGTCAATTTGATGCTGCCCAAAATATACTGCTTCATTCCTAACATTATTTTCATCATATGCTAAAGCATTGCATCCAATTATTTTAATGGCATCATCAGCTTGATTCATCACTACCTAGATCCTCGTTTGGAAGCTATAGCTATTGGTTAAGAGAGAAAAATAATTTTTATGATGATTTTATGCGTATATTTTATAATAAATTTTAGAGTCTGCATTTGATTTTATAAAATTTACAATTTACAGGATGTTATAATGCTTAATTTAGTCACCTGTTGTACACGTCTAGGTAAGTTTGGAGTTAATGATAATTCCATCAATTTTGAGTTGTTAAAATCTGACTAGGTTTGTTGTAATTATATGGTGAGGAATAAGTTTTTTCCATTTTGCAAGGCTGATTGAACGGAATCAAAGCTTAAGATCTCACAGAATTTCAAAACCTACCAACAGAAATAGCGTTTTTCTCTCCTTATTCTACAACGTTCGTATTTGATTTTCTCTTCAAAAACCTTTTTCACAGCATCCACAATTTTAACCAATTCAACCTCACCTCAATAGATCGCTTGTTATCCGAAGAAGCCATTCGATGGAATACGAAAATAGTAAGAGGAAAAAAATGTCGGCGATGGTTGATACTATCAACGACTTCCCCGACGAGATACTAACTCACATTTCTCTCTTGTGCCTGTGCAGATTCGACAAAGTCTTTCCAATAAAGAAATCAGTTCATATGACAAAAGCCTTCCCATTTTTGAAAACTTAACCAAACTTCAACTATCTTGGTTTCGAGGCATTCAGGACTGGGAGGTGGTAGTGAAAATGCTACAGAATTGTCCCAAACTTCAAACTCTTTACATTGCAAAGGTTTGTTTATTATAGTTACTAATTTTTACTTGTTCTTCTCTTCTATATTTTTACAAATCTTATTTTGTCTCGGATTGACAGAAGAATTCAATTACCACCAAAAAGCATTGGGAATATCCCGATCATGTTCCAGAATGTGTTTCATCTCATCTAACAAAATTTGAAGTTATAGACTATGAAGCTTGCGAAGCTGATTTTCGATTCGCAACATATATTTTGCAGAATGCGAGACTTTTACAGGTTATGACCATTTGCCATACTCTTCACCCAAATCCAATGGAGAGCCCTCAATTTTTAGAAAATTTATCCTCCTGTCTAAGGATCTCTCCCACATGTTATCTGAATCTCAGTAGTTCCTAGATGTATGCTTGGTGTTTTTGTTAGTTTCAATATTTGCTACTACTGAATTTGATGGTTTGCACAATATATGGTTATACAAATCAATGATCTTCTAATTCTTGGGTTCACTTTATAACCATATAATGTAGTTATCATTTTCCGTAACTAAGTTGTCTGAGTAGGACAATCTGTGAGTGCTATATATTCCACTCATACTTCTTGCATATGTGACATTGAATACTGGATTTATTTTGCAAAGAGCCATTGAATATTGTGTCAATATCTTTTGAATTTTTAATTGTTATTAGGTCGTAATTGGATTGACTTGTAGGTGTGCACATAATTTTCTACGTGACTTAATTTTTCTGTTATACTATTACTGATATTCTTCATTTCTCAACCAACTTATCCATTTGTGAAAAAATAATCACAAATACTTTCATCTTTGTATTGTTTTATTACATGCAACCTTGTCTGTTAAATTGGATCTACTCCTTTGTATGTATTGAGCATAATTTCCCAAGCTTCCCTTTGCTGTTATAGCATGGAATTTTTTTCAAGATCAGGCAGCTTCACATATTGACTTACTAAAAGCAAAGCTTTTTAATCGAGTAGATGATCTTTTTCTATCTGTTTTCTTATCAACCTTTGATTTTTCTTCTTCTTAGGGTTTGCCAAAACCTTTCTCTAAAATCACTCTATAACCATTGGATTTAAACGTCATTCCATCAAACTTGTATATTGTTGATTGTACCCTCTGAAATTAGGTTACTCGTGCTTGAATTTGCGGCCATCTTAGTTCCACATGGCTAGCTCTTGATACCATTTGGTGGCAATTAAATTTGCCCTCTAATGGATATAATAAAATAGAGCAGTTAATTAAATACGGTGAACTCAAACAAAATTAAATTTCACTCACAAAATTTAAACACTGCTTGCACAAGAAACTTGTTGGAGTCTCTCTTTGAAATTCCCTGCCATGTAAGCTGTGACAGAACAGCCAAGACACTAGAATATGTTTTGCACGAGTTGTTGCTTCCTCTAACAAGCAATAATTCTGTTTAGCTCTAGTTAAGCTTTGCCAAAATAGATTTAATAGGTTCTGTTTCAATTTAACATCTCTTCTGTCTTGGCCTAATTTCCGTTAAAATGTTTTTGCAACGTCTGCAATTTAACATCTATTTTTCATTGGGAAAGATAACTCAATAACTATGAAGCACTTACACGGACACGACAATGACGCGTTGACCAGTAAAAATTTGACAAAAAAATATAATTGAATGAAACCACATGTACCAGTGTCATGTCAGCAACAAATACCAAACACGGTTTCAATATGATGTACCGGTGCTACATATCGCAATAACTATCATCTTTTCATTGAAAGAGAAAACACATTTCTTACAAAGTACACATTCATACATGAAAGCATCTCAAATTGAAATACAAAGCAAAACAGATTGAGTAGATCTACTCAAGTTGTTGTTGTGTTTTACAATTGGGTTTCTTGCTTTTGATATTTCAAGATGACCCTCATCTTAAGGGGTTTAAGCATATTCAAAAGCATACAAGCTGGTTAAAAAAAACATATGTGCTATTTGCCTATCTCTCTATAAAACATCACCAGTAGGTTAAGAATGTACTTTCTTTTTTACTCTTTTGATAATACATGTATCAACAATGATTAATAGTTGTAACAAGTTGCTAGCGATATGAAAAGATTTGAGCTCAGTTTATATTCAATTGATACACTAGTTTTAGAGGTAACAAATTGTCCTGGTGATGTGGTTGAGAAGCTGACAGAGATAGTGCATTTGTAGAAAACAATGTGTGATTCTAGTAGTAATATTGGATCAAGAAAGTGAAAATAATAAGTAAGGCTGCTATTTTTATTCATAACGTACCGATTATTATATTTGAACGTACCGACTATGTATACCCCCCACGTACCTAATTCTTTTGTAAGTTGCGTACCCCGAACCCGTACCACGCACCGAAGCGAATTGTGAACCATGTGACTATGCACCTGCCTTAATTTTACTGGAAAATTGGACTTCGATTAGGACCTGTGAAACTGCTGCGATTGAAATTCAACTCTTGGGCAGCTCCTAAACCAGTTCCTGAACAACTGGTTTGATCTCCCTCTTGATGTGGTGGTTGCGGGTCTTGTTATTCATAAGGAGGAGGAAAATAAGTCAACGGAGGCATCTGCTTTGGTGGAGGGATTCCATATCTTTCGTCGAAAAATTGCTCTCTTGAAATCCTCTTCTTGTTTCTATTGTGGTAATTTTGCAGGTACCCCATCCATTCATGACTGTTATGCATCCAATTCGGGAGTTGTCCTTAAGACCCATGTCGAATCTGCATATCACATAACTGCAACATCCGAAACTCATGTTCTCTCGTGGTCTCATCCACCATCGTGAAAAGTTGGACATTTTGTTGAGGGGGAGTTGGTTGGGTCTGATGAGGTTGAAACTTAAACCGATAAGGTGTAAAATCAAACGATTCTGATTGCTGGTCTGGTTGAGGGGGAGCTGGTTGGGTCGGTTGAGGTTGAAACTTATACGTATAAGATATAAAATCAAACGATTCTGGTTGCTGGTCTTGTTGGGGCCTTATACTGTCCTCTATTATCACCTCACTATCGAACCAAGATTTGTCAATGATTGTAGGACGAACAATGCAGTTACTCGGTTCCTCACTTACTCCTTTTGTCACACAAAGTAAGTGGATGATAGAAGAATGCCCCAACCACAAATCTTTATTTGAAATATAACTAATGCTATCAGCAATTAGTCGTCCCAAATTTATCGGTTTCCCCTTCAACAAAGCATACACGACAAACACATTTTTCACTAGCAATTGTTTCGGATAGTTTGTAGAACACACTTGTATACTGGCATGGTAAAAACAACTCCACGCCTGAGCTATCATGTTCAAATCCTTGAGGCGTAAAAACTTTGGTTTGCCATTTTCCTTTTCAAGTAGCCACTGCGTTCCCATTCCCGGTTTACATAAAGCATTTAAAAGCATGTCATAAGTCTCTGCACTAAGCTGTTCAGCTCTCATTTTCTCGACCCAACATTCCGGTGGAGCTGTCAAACCTAACATAGAATTAATAACATCCCCAGAAAGTTTCAAATTCACCCCTCTTACCATAGACTCAAATTCAGGAACAGTTCAATAAGCATTGCTGTAGAATTCTCTTACCCAAGTTTTATTGGCATTCTTGATACAGGAGTGAAAGCTCTCCCAAACACGAGAAACACGAGTCTTTCAAATCAAAATGTTTTTCTGAGGTAATGCGTCGTTTAAGGACTGAACGGTAGTATTTCTTCTCGTGTGCCTCTGATATGAATCTGTAGCTGTCAAAATTTTTGTTTACCTTCGTTTTCTTTCTTTCTTCCCCAATTTGTACCTCCTCATTAGACATTGTGGGTGGGTAAAAGAGTGAAAAGGTTATTTTGAGGTAATGAGAGTGAAGGGTTTGTTTGGCTTTAGAGAGAAGAAGAAGATTTTGAAGTTTGTTTTGTGGTAAAGGTTTTTTTTTTTTTTTGGTTCGTGTGATTTAGATGGAAGAAAAGAGGGTTATGAAATTGTGTGGATGAGAGAGAGAGAGAGAGAGAGAGATAGTAAAAAGCGCGGCACTCAAGAGAGAGTAAAAAGAGGAGTTCTGATCTTGTGAAGTTTAGCATTGTAGTATGGTTTGTGGTACGGTGAGGGTAAGGTGTGAAATGTGAGCATTCAAGATATAACCTTTAGGGGGTGTATTGAATTAGGATTCTAAGAGATTTTAAAAGACTTTTTTATCATAAAAAAGTCTTGTGGTATTCAATCAAGACTCTTTGCAACTTAAAAAAAGTCTTTTGGTATTCAATCAAGACTCTTTGTTATTTAAAAAAAGTCTTGTGGTATTCAATCAAGACTCTTTATCACTTAAAAAAAGTCTTGTGGTATTCAAAATCATGCAAATTTCGAAGGATTGTTTACTAAATTGGATTTTGATGGATTTAGTGGGATTTTTTAGTGAAATTTTAGCATGAAAAAGTCTTTCATGAAAACATGAGATTTCTTAGGATTGTTTTTTCTTTAAAGATTTTCCTCTCTCTCTCCTCCCTTCTCTCTCTCTCCCTCTCTCCCTCTCTCTCACACTTTCTCTCTTCCCTCTCTCTCTCTCTCTCTCTCTCTCTCTCTTCCTCTCTTCCCCTCTATCTATCTCTCACTCTCTCTTTTCCCTCCTCTCTCTCCTCCCTTCTCTCACTCACTCTCTCTCTCTCTCTCTCTCTCTCTCTCTCTCTCTCTCTCTCTCTCTCTCTCTCTCTCTCTCTCTCTTTTTCCCTCCCTTCTATCTCTCTCTCTCTCTCTCTTCCTCTCCCTCTCTCTCTTTATCTCTCTTTCTCTATCTCCCTCATAAAAAAATAAAGAAATAAATAAAAGAATGTGTATTGAAAATATTGTGAAAGATAGTGTGTTATGATCATTTTTTTTCAATGAGTCTTTAAAAATTCATAAAATCTTTTGAAATCTTTTGAAATCTATAAAATCATTTGAAATCCTTTAAAATCTTATGAGTTAAATCCATTGAAATCCAAATTGTAAATCTCAATAGTCTTTTAAAATCATCAAAGTCATTAAAATCCTGCAAAGTCTTTTAAAATCCTTAAGACTTTTTTAAACAAAAATTGTCCTTTAAAATCTTAATCCAATACACCCCCCTTAGTTTGTTTTCTTTATGTCCTGTAACAATAGAGTAATAACGTAGTATAACGATTTGATGATAACTTTTATGACAACATTATTTTTTTTATTGGTCAAAAACAATGAAAAGAGAAAAAGAAAGAAAAAGTAATTTCACAAAATATTTGTACATATATCATTTCTCGTAATAATATGTATGTATTTGGTTTAGTTTCAGGATATAAGGGTTGACAACTACTCCTATCTCACAAACAACTACTTCTCTTCGCAAACAACTACTTTTCTTTATTTGTACATGTATCATTTCTCGTAACAATATGTATTTGGTTTATAGAACTATTAAAGTGACTAAATTAAGGTGACAAAACATCATCTAAAGTTTCTTGGATAAAGCAGTTAATATCTATAATCATCGTCAAAGATCATGTAGTTTCCATTCCTCCTTGCTTTAGCTTCACTGTCAGTCTGCACATCAACACTAGTTAAGTGTTACATTATATTTTCGTGTGTTTGCATTACAAAATGGATACTTACCTACAGCTAGAAGTTTAATACATGAAAAATAACTATAACTCAACTAATATTTTAGTTTTATAACTTATATTAACTAGCTCCATGATTTCCTTTTGTTCTATTTCATTTTCTAATCAAGATTATTATCAAAATAAGATTTACTAAATTAGCATAATATATGCAAACTTAGAGATAAATTTCCACCTTCCTGGAAATATAAGACGCACTTATATTTGTCATTGTACTAGGAATTATCATGTTATAATGATATTTCTCTCATGATCAACGTTTTACTTTTAGTTTAAAGAATAAATGCACAAGTTTTATAGCTTATGTTCAATTCAGTATAAGGCTGGGAAAGATTTTAATTTAATGATATGCTATGTCCAATTTTCTGGAAAAATAACAACGTAATCCTTATTTTTCAAATGTAGCAAGTTAAACTTTGGAACCATAAATACTCTTCGCCAAAAATATTTAGGCAGATATGTATGGTTGTGTACCTTGCTGATGAGTCTTTCAAATGCTTATGTTCCATGTTCTTGCATGTATCTTTCTGCAGCACTAAGAACATCATCTTGAAGTTCCTGGCATTAGCGGCTTTTGTGGCATTGTGGGTTCATGTAGATGGTCTACGATAGTGTCTATAAACATGTGCTGCTCCATTAAAGTGAGGAAGAACCAACCAACAACTCTGTGTCAACTTTGCATAAGGCCAATTTGGAAGTCTAAAAATTGCAACTATCAATTTTGCATATAAGTTTTGGATGCTAGAAATTAGCAACTTAATTCTGCACTAGAAGAACTAATTTATACGATGCTAATAATTTTTCTTGCCCACTAAACAAAGCACGCAAATCATGCTAAGGCAGTATCAAACAACAACAAAAAAGAGCAGTGTACAAGAAAATGTTAAATCTAGACAACTAAAAAACAAATCTTGAACTATGAAGTAAGGAATCAACGAAGTTAAAGTCTTACACATATCTTGAGTATGCGTTAGCCAATTGGTAAACAATGATCATATCATAGCATTGAAATCTTTGGTTAGCCATATGATTATGATATCAGGGCTGTGTGTTAACAATGTGATTATGGAGGGTTCATGGATTACCCATGTGATCATGGTATCGTAAGGGCTAAGCATGTGATCATATGTTTGATGTCAAATGTTACTCATGAGATAATGGTGTTAGGGTAACCAAGCGGTTTATGACCTTCAATTAAAGACGAATCGATTAAGAGTTCTCGCTCGAATCCTGGCTGGAACAATCTGTTGTCAAACTTTACTTGTCATATGAATCAAAGGGTTAAGACAAAAACAAAACCATGGTGCCAGGGTCATCGATTAACTAAGTGATCATGACAGATGAAAAATCATGTGATCATCGCATTGACGTCAGGCTAAGCCATATGATTATGGTATCAGGATAATAGGTAAATTATGTGATTGTGACGTTAAGAATATGTTGGAACATTGGTGTGAAGTTGGAAGGAAATTGAAAGATTAAACACCAAGTAATAAGACTTTGAGCTAGTGTGATGTGAATTGAAAAAATAGATAGTGGGGGTCCCACATAAAATAGAACACACACATTAGTAGTGTTTAAATTGTGGTATTTAATTTTAAATACTTTATAATGATAAAAATAATAGTAATTATTATTTTTATTCATAGATATCACTTCCCATAATTTTAGTTTATGTTGGTTGTGATAAGGTTTGAGAATTCAACTGAACTTCCTATTTTTCCTTCATTCATATCCAATGAGTTTGTTTCCTCCACTTTTGTGGATTTGTTTCCTTTTGATCTTATCCACAAGTGTTATTGAACAGATTAGTGGTTAAGTTTCCTTTTGATCTTATCCATTAGAGTAACTGCAGCCGCAATTTTAGCTAAAACAGTTACAGAATCTCTATATAAATAGAGGACTCCACTCAGTTCAAAAATCATATCAAAGAGTTCTATTGAGTTGTCGAGAACTCTTTCTCTCTTCTCCCTCCAGCTTGTGTTAACGAGCTATTCTTCTCCTTATCTCCTTTTTCTGTCCCTTCGGATTTAAGAGTGTTCTTAAGACCTTAGTCCCTATTCGGTATAATGTCCCTTCGGAATTAAGAAAGGTCTTAAGAACATAGTCCCTTCGATAATATATGTCCCTTCGGAATAAAGAGTACTTTTAAGATCATAGTCCCTTTTGAAATAATAATGTCCCGTCGGAATTAAGAATGATCTTAACGGTATATAAATATTCTTTCAATATTTTTCTACTCTTGGAGAAGTTAAAAAGTCAGAATGGTGGTATCACCATATTTGAGTGGTCTTAGTACCATATTGATATTTTGGAGAGCTCAAATGTTAGAATGGTGATAACACCATATTTAAGTGGTCTTAGCACCATAATAGAGTGGTCACAGTATCATATTAGAAAGTGGTTTCAGTATTAAAGAGTGGTCTTAGTACCATATTGGAGGTGTAAATCTCGAACGGTTTTCTACAGTACAGTAGTTAACCGCACAGTTGTAGCTGAGCTTGTTTTATCCTAGAGGCGGCGTGGTTGATAGTCTGCCTTGCACAATTTTGGGCAGTGCCACGAAACGTCTTAAAGAGAGCGACCTGGTCGTGACTCAACCTAGTAACAACTTCGGTAGATAGTCCCTTTCAAAATAGAATTTGGAAATCCAAATACAACAGTTTGGAAATCCAAAAACAACAGAATATGATGGCAAACATCATATACTACAATGATTTTAAGAATAAATGCAGGTTCTGAAGAAAGAACACATGTCTGGACAATTCATACATAAAAAAAAATTCCAAGTGTTTACCCTCAAAAGCTCATAATTGGGATAACAAAGAGAAATAAGAGCTTTTTGCCATCATGCTAAACAAAAGAAATTATTCCACAAAAAATTATTAGTAGACTATATAACCAAACAACAATCAGTAACACAAGTTAACAGTTTCTTAGAGGTGGAGACAAACTAATAGTCCAATCAACCAAATGCTCAAAATCAAACTACATAGCAAGATTAATATTTCACATAGATTAAGTCAAGGATGTGAACAATACATTCAACTGAAGAATTTTAAAGTCAAGACAACATAATCTACAACTAAAATAAAAAAAAAAAATAGAAGCATCTAAATTAAAACTAAAATTCCAACAGAAGATAACATTTTAAGCTGAGGCACCAGCCTCAAGTATACGAGAAAAAAGGACTTCGATTAGGACCTGCGAAACTGCTGTGATTGAAATTCAACTCTTGGGAGCTCCTAAACCAGTTCCTGAACCACTAGTTTGATCTCCCTCTTGATGCGGTGGTTGGGGGTCTGGTTGTGGATAAGGAGGAGGAAAATAAGTCAATGGAGGCATCTGCTTTGGTGGAGGGATTCCATATCTTTCGTCGAAAAATTGCTCTCTTGAAATCCTCTTCTTGTTTCTATTGTGGTAATTTTGTAGGTACACCATCCATTCATGACTGTTATGCATCCAATTTGGAAGTTGTCCGGATGACCCATGTCGAGTCTGCATATCACATAACTGCAACATCCGAAACTCATGTTCTCTCGTGCTCTCATCCACCATCGTGAAAAGTTGGACATTTTATCGAGGGGGAGCCTGTTGGGTCTGTTGAGGTTGAAACTTAAACCGATAAGGTGTAAAATCAAACGATTCTGATTGCTGGTCTGGTTGAGGGGGAGCCGGTTGGGTCGGTTGAGGTTGAAACTTATACGTATAAGATATAAAATCAAACGATTCTGGTTGCTGGTCTTGTTGGGGCCTTATACTGTCATCTATTATCACCTCACTATCGAACCAAGATTTGTCAATGATTGCAGGACGAACAATGCAGTTACTCGGTTCCTCACTTACTCCTTTTTTCACACAAAGTAAGTGGATGATAGAAGAATGCCCCAACCACAAAACTTAAAACTATAAGGTTCAAAATCAAATGATTCTGGTTGCACGTCTGATAGAGGCGATTCTGGTTGCACGTCTGGTAGGGGCGATTCTGGTTGAACGTCTGGTAGGGGCCTTGAACTACTGGCATCTTTCATCCACTCACTATCATACCAAGATTGGTTGATGACTGCAGGACTAATAAAGCAGTCACCAAATTCCTCGTCGCATACTCCTTTGGTCTCACAAATTAAGTTGATAATAGACGAATGTCCTAACCATAAATCTTCATTTATAATATAAGTAATGCTATCAGCAATAAGCTGTCCTAAATTAATCGGTTTTTCATTCAACAAAGCATACACAACAAACGCATTTTTCACTAGCAATTGTTTCGGATAGTTTGTTGAACACACTTCTATACTAGCATGGTAAAAACAATGCCACGCCTTACCTCTCAATGTAAGATCCCTAAAGCGTAAAAATTTCGGTGTATCATTTTCCTTTTCATTTAGCCACTCTGTTCCCGGTTTACACAAAGAACTTATCAGCATGTCGTATGTCTCTGCACTCAGCGGTTTAGCTCTCATTTTCTCGACCCAACACTCCGGTGGGGCGGTCAAGCCTAAAGCAGAATTAATAGCATCTCCAGAAAATTTCAAACTTACCCCTCTTACCCAAGACTCTATTCAGGAACATCTTTACTCTTTGAAGAAGCATTGGTGTAGAAATCTCTTGCCATATATTCATTAGCATACTTGATGCTGGAGTGAAATTTTTCCCAACCCCTGTTTTGTAATTCTTTTTGGATGAAAGAAAAACGATAGGAACTTAAATCAAAATATTTTTCTTTTCTCATACGTTTGTTTTGGACTGGAACGAACCTACTAAAGTGTTCCAGTGATCTGAATTTGTAATTGTCATAACTTTTGTTTGCTCTCATTTTCTTTCTTCCTCCTCCAACAGGTACTCTCGGTTCAACCTCCTCCTCAGACATTGTGGGTGGGTAAAAGAGTGAAAAGGCTATTTTTGAGGTAATGAGAGTGAAGGGTTGGTTTGGTTTAGAAAGAAGAAGATTTGTGGTAAAGGGTTATTTTTTTGGTTTAGATTGAAAAAAAGAGGGTTATGAGCTATGAAGGGTGGTTTTGGTGAGAGTTTTATGAAGGTTGCAGTGATGGGGCTCATGTGATTGATAAGTGAGGTAGTGGTTTAACAGGAAGAGTTAGATAGAGAGTAAAAAGAGCAGCAGTCAAGGGAGACTATGTGAAGAAGATGGATCCGGATCCTCTCCTGTCAATTCTCTTATATTGTTCGTTCTGCACTAATATCAGTCGTCCATCTATATTTTCTCTCTCTCTTCTAGATTGTTATTATTAAATGTTTTCTTTATGATCTCACAGCCACCATTGGATGAGGAACAGGATAGAGGGCAGAATAGAAGGAACAGGAGAGTACAGAAAGGGAAATGCTTAAACGCATTTTTCACTCTCTAACTTTCAAAGTGTAGCGATTTTGTCCTACTATTAAAAAAAATTGCCAAAGTCCCTCCTCATGTTTAACCCTTTTTGCAATAGTAGTCATTTTGCTCAATTTTGACCAAGTCAATGCCTGCAAGGCAGCTCACTTAACTGTGTGGCATGCCAGAGGTTTCTGTCGACTTTGTTACGACTTCTCCTTCTCCTTAACCCGGTAAAGAGGAACGAAAGAACTGCGGCTCCCCAAGCGTAAGTTGACACAGAATCCAAATTCTCCTAAAGTTAAACATAGGTTGAGGATATTCGATTGCCATCGTGTGATGGCATGACGAAACATCAGATTGTTATCATGAGAACTGTAATCTTCCGCTGCTTCATAGTTTGGAAAGTGCGACGTGCAATCACAATCTCAACTAGAAACTTAACATCGAGTTTTTTAGGGGGCTCATAGTCGAACACCCTTACGAAGGCATCGTTGTTGTTTCCACAACTATCAATTAACATTGCCTTACCGGTGATAGGTAAATGACATAGGAAGAGGACATCTTGCAGTGTCATTCAGTCTTTGGTCGTTAATAAAAAAGGTGTTTGAATTTGGATAAAAAAATATAGGAAATTTTTCCACAAGTGGCATCAAAACGCCAACATTGGACAAAAATAGAAACTGAAATAGACCTCCACTAGCATGGAGTTCCTTTCTAAAGTCGTCGTTTAAAGAGTTGTTAAGGTCAAACAAGGTGCGAAGGTGCCCAACCATCGAAAGTCGTCGTTTAGAGAGTTATGATGCACGAAGGAGTGTGGCAGCGGCGATGGCAGAGAAGAAAGGTGGGTCGTCGCACAGAGAGAGTGTTGCAGAGAAATGTTTCCGACCGGCTTCATAATTACATTCAGTTGGTCCATATCATTTTTTTTAGAGGAGTTGGTCCATATCATTATCAGTTGCAACATCTGTTTAATGTATTTTCCTACAAAAGAGGACAAAAAACAAAAAAAAAACAAAAAACAAAGGGAATAACAATAAGTTCTAATTTCATAACCTAAAAAAAAAGAGTATCATTATCAGCTAGTAATACATTAATATTTCAGAAGTTTCGATATCATCGTCCTCTTGCCTCAGACTTTTCTTTTTATTAGTCATTTAAGAAGTGTTGGTATTTTATGGTTTTTGGAATCCAAAATTTTTGTGGAATTACAGTAGTGTTGACTTGCTCTTAATTGAGATTTCAATTTCTCTATTGGCAAATAGTCATCAAGACATTTGCAATTATCCCAAAGTTGGAGCTCTTTCTAGTATATTTTGTTATATCTATGACATGATGATGCTCCACGATTATCCTTTGTTTTTAATGTGTACTCCATGAAGTTAAACACCTTCTCAAATTTGAAATCATCACACCCAAATTGTTTTGCAACAAGATGTGGTTTATGATGGACCACATGATTGCTGCAAAAGGTTGGACTAACCCTGTCATAATGAAAATTAGAAAAGAATGTGTACAATTTTTCCTTCACTTTCTTATTCTCTTTCCTAGAAGAGGAGTATATGACGTGTAAAATGCAGAAAGCGTCATATAATTCTATCAAGACATTTGGAAAAGAAAGGAATTGTAGACCAAAATTCATGAGATGCTCGATATCAACAATACTTTGTCGCAAAATCTGTTGTCCATAATGCATAATGTTGGAAAGGAGGAACAAGAATTAATTAGTATCATGCTTTGGAATATTTGGAAACAAAAGAACAACAAAGTGTGGAACAATGTATCAAAACCAAGTCAAGTGTTTTGTTATAGAGCTTCTAATCTTCTCATGAGTTGGAAAAAAGCACATTACTGCTAGTAATACTTCACCTACAAACGAGGTATAAAATATTGTTGTGTAACCGTTCTGTGGCCACCCATTCTTGCTGAAAAGATTATATCAAAGTATCTTACCAAACAAACATTCACTTAACATCACCTAACATTATAGTCTTTTTTTATTCTCAATAATTAGGTTCAATTGGTCACGGGGGACGAAGAAAGGGTTCAATTGACCACGGGGGGTCGAGAATTGATTCAATTGGTCACGGGAGACCAAGAAAGGGTTCAATTGACCACGGGGGGTCGAGAATTGATTCAATTGGTCACGAGAGACCAAGAAAGGGTTCAATTGACCACGGGGGGTCGAGAATTGATTCAAATGGTCACAGGAGCCCAAGAAAGGGTTCAATTGACCACGGGGGATCGAGAATTGATTCAATTGGTCACGGGGGACCAAGGAAGGGTTCAATTGACCACGGGGGGTCGAGAATTGATTCAATTGGTCACGGGAGACCAAGAAAGGGTTCAATTGACCACGGGGGGTCGAGAATTGATTCAATTGGTCACGGGAGACCAAGAAAGGGTTCAATTGACCACGGGGGGTCGAGAATTGATTCAATTGGTCACGGGGGACCAAGAAAGGGTTCAATTGACCACGGGGGGTCGAGAATTGATTCAAATGGTCACGGGGGACCAAGAAAAGGTTTGGTGTGTTGGATTTGTTTTAGGTTTTGTATTTTTGAAAATAGAATGACGATTGTCCGAACAACGAGACATACGTCAAGTATTCGTGCAACCGGGGAATGGAGAGACATACATCAAACCATTCCTTTTTCATTCAAGTTTAATGTTGAAACTAAAAATGTATTTTTTGGTTAAGTTTGAAAAGAATGATGATTGTCTAAACAACGAGACATACGTCAAGTGTTTGTTCAATCGGGGAATGGAAAGACATACGTCAAACCATTCCTTTTTTCATTCAAGTTTGTTATTGAAACTTAAGAAATCCCAAATAAAAGCAAAAACACTTGGTTAAGACTTAAGAACAAGTTTGTTATTGAAAAATGAACAAGTTATTGAAAAATGAACAAGTTTGTTGTTCAAGTTAGTTATTCAAACTTATGAACAAGTTTGTTAACCAAGATTGTTGTTGAAAAATGAACAAGTTTGTTGTTCAAGTTAGTTATTCAAACTTATGAACAAGTTTAACCAAGATTGTTGTTGAAAGATGAACAAGTTATTGAAAAATGAACAAGTTTGTTCAAGTGTATTGTTGAAAAATGAACAAGTGTTGTTCAAGTTTGTTGAAAAATGAACAAGTGTTGTTCAAGTTAATGTGGGAACTTATGAAATTCCAAATATATGCAAAAACTCTTGCTATGTTTTGAAGAAAAATGAGTTTTAATCCTTTCAAAAAAAGTTTAAAAGAAAAGACAAGTTCTGAACCTTAAAAATGCCTAGAAAACTGCTTCTGAACCTTAAAAAATTGCCCAGAAAAAATGCTTCAGAAGCTGAACAGTGCTTCTGAAGAACTGTTCAGACTCTGAGGTTCAGAAGCACTGTTCAGACGTTGACTTTTTGTTGACCTTCAGACTCACTGTTTATCAGACGCACTGTTCAGACGTTGAATTTTGTTGACCATCAGACGCATTGTTCAGACGTTGACTTTTGTTGACCCTCAGACTCTGAACTTCAGAAGCACTGTTCAGACTCTGAACTTCAGAGTGTGAAGCACTGTTCAGAAGCTGCTTCTGAACTGATTTTCAGAACCTCAAAGGGTGAAAAACTTTCGAATTCAGTGATAAAAAGAAGTAAACCACTTCTGTTTTGATATTTTGCAAACTTTGGGATTTCTTTGAGATTTTTAAAAGATGTTTTCAGTTCAAAATGAGTTAAAAACCACTAATAATGCAGGAAACTGATGCTGAATCAATAGGAACAACTGAATAAATGCAAACAGCAATCCAAATGAAAGATAAAGAGTTTAGAATGACTTACAAATTCCTAGCAAAGGCTTGGGATGCAAGAAAATGCAAAGAGCTTTGAATGATTGCTGTTTTGCAAAACTGGAATGATGAGGAATAAGAAACAGCAAAAACAAGTGATGTTTTACTGTTATTCCTTACTTTGGGTATGATGTTTATGGAGGTTTGATGGCTGTTTTGATTGCTTGATTACCTTGTGATGATTTGTGAAAGAAGGAAACAGAAAAACAGAGCTTTTCTAATGTTTTCTGTTAATTCTGAGTTTGTTCTAAAATCCCCTAAAAACAAACTGCTTAATTGCTCTAAGATTGGATTGAATTGTGTTGAACAAACTGTGTAAAAATTTTGTGTGTAAACTGTGTTAAAACTGAGTTGTTAAAACTGAGTTGTGTGAAAATTCTGTGTTGATTCTCAACAATTGCTCAAAAGATTTAGTTCTGAATATCAAAAAAACTACCCTCAATCCTTCAGCATTGTGTTGCTTATATAGGCAAATTGAGATCAATTGTAATCATGACAAATCCCCTAAAACAGGGCTGTTTTGTGGGCTATGACCAGGACAATTGGCTAGCATTTAATGCAAAAGGAAGGAAGTGACCTTGCCTTGTGATCATGGTGAAGACTTTGGCTAAATTCAGAACCCAATGGAGCTGATTTTGACAGGAATTGTTGGAAACAATGAAAACAGAGTGCAGGTTGCAACTTGTGATGCCCTTTGGGATTGGTCTTTGCAATTTTGAGAAGACAAACAGGAAAAGTAGTGTGCTGTTTATGCAGAACTTGGGGAAAAACAAATGGAAAAGGTGTGCAGAGCTGGAAGAAGGAAGAAATGCTGGAACAGGGTCAGCAGTTTCAAGACCTGGGCAAGCAGTTTCAGGATCAAGGGCAACAGTTTTGCAGCAATCCTTGACTGGTTTTGATAAAGGAGAAAAAAGAAATAGGCCAGGTGGTTTGCTGGAAACCCAGGGTCAGAAGCAGAGAAAATTGGGGAAGAAGAAGTGCTGCCCCTGGACAGCACAACTTGCTTCTGAAGGAGTGTGCTGGGCACGTGCCCAGACTCCTTGTTTTTCTTCTTTCTTTTCCTTCTGAACACATGTGCTCAGCATGTGTTCCTTTTCTTCTTTCTTTTCTCCTGTGCCTTGCACGTGCTTCTTCTTTCTTTTTTTGCTTTTCTTTGTGTTGTTTCTTTCCTTTTCTTTTTTTTGTTTTGTTTCTTTTCTTTTTGAAAATAAAACTCAAATAATAATAAAAGTAATAATAATAATAGTAATAAATAATAATAAAGATAAATAAATAAAAATAAAGATAAATAAATAATAATAAAACTTTATTATTATTATTTATCATTTATTTAAAAAGGAAAAAAGTAAAAAGAAAGATAATAAATAATAATAAGACTTTTATTATTATTTATTATTTTAAAAGAAAACAAAAAGTTGCCCCTTTTTTTTGTATTGACTTTGACTCTTTTTTTTTTTTTGAAAAAGGCTTGGACAAAATTAGAGTACAACAGATACCAATCCAGGAAGGAAATCCACTAAGTAGAATCAATTCAAAGACTCAAGACACAGCCCATGTTCCCAGCCTTATCACTTAATCTCTACCCGTATAGACTTCTACCTAGGAACTCCTAGATATAAGAACCCGCTTACTTCCCAATCAAGTAATCACAGCCCAGTGATTATCAGACTCTTCAACAAATCAAGTACGAAGTCACACTTCAAAACATCAAAGACATCACTCGTGCTTAAAAGCTTTAAGTGAATTACAACTCAAAACAAACTAAACCAACTCTAACTGATGAGTGGTGTGCAAAACAGACACTACAAGAAAACAGCGAAATAGCGTCGAATTTTAGCGTCGGCCCCCGACACCGACGCTACTAGCGTCTGACTAGAGTCGGCCTAACCCACTCTACTTCAATTTCTAGTTTTCCTTTATTTTTAAAAAGATTTAGAGTCGGCCTAGCCGAGGCTAAAGGTTAGGGGACCCACGTATGACATTTTAGACCATATTTAGAGTCGGCCTGACTGACTCTATTATTTTAGTTGATAAAAATTTAATATAATAAAATTATTATTCCTCTTTTTTTGCTCAAATGGGACCTACATAATGTTTAAATTAGATATAGAGTAATTTTTGCCAATAAAAATTTAATTTCTATATAAATTATTATAAAAAGTTTTTTATTCAATCAACAAAAATACTACCCTAAATTTTTTCCAACAATTTTTTCCCTCTCTTTAGTCAATAAAAAAAAACCTCAAATATTCATCACTCTCACTAATTCATTTTCATTCTCCCTCCCACAATTTCATTCTCCCTCCCACAATTCTAAACCCTAAACCACATTTTATTCTCCACCAAATTTCAATTTCACTTTCCCCCAAATTGAAACCTAATTCGTAGAAGTGTCACCGGAGCCTCTCCAATTCGTATTCTTCGTCAATTAGAAAATATCTTTGTTTCACCTTATCATCTCAATTAACCCTAAACCCATATAAGAAACCCCTATATATGTTTCACATCACAAATTGAACACCCCAATCGAGTGTATCCGCTGCTTCGTCGCTCTTTCTCGTTGTCTCGCACGAGGAGGGTTCCAACCTCACCATCACTCAGATTCACTTGAGTTTAGGGTTCACTACTACCACACCCAGGTACCTCTTCTACCAATTGTATTTAAACATGTTCAAATCGTGCTCCTGTTCATTCTTCTATGAATGTAATCTTCGTGGGTTGATTGTTGAATGAAACCCTTTTATGAATTTACTTTTTTTATTGAATTGTGTGTGACATTGTTAATGGAAACGATGTTTTACTTCAATTTCGAGAGAATTCTTGTGGGTTTGGTGATTTCTGAAATTGGGTATTTGCTTTAGGTTTGGTGATTCTTGTGAGAATTCATGTTTCTAATAAGGATGTAGCTTTCTTTTTACTCTTTTGTAAGCCTGGATTCAATACTCTTTTTCAACTATTATTATTTGTATCTTTTTGCATTCACCACTAAAAGGTTATATGTAATTGTGGGTATGTCTCATAAGCAGATTTTAAGCATGAGTAGCTAGCTAGATTGCAAAGCTTTATTACTAATGTTGTCTTAGTAGCTAAAACTAGTGAAACAATATTTGAGAATTTCATGGATATATTGAAAGTTAGTATGTCCCCCTTTTCATTAGATTTTATTTCTTATGTCAATGACTAACTTAAGAAATGTCTGTTCATCTTTTGAGTGAAGAGGTTTTCGATTTTTCGAAAGGAGAAACAACACAACAAAATATAAAAGAGCTTAAACAATCATTGGTTTTAACTAGTAAGTGATAAAATATAATGTAGTTAGAATTTGCAATGCTTAAGTTGTGATTTGGTAATTGCTTTTATCGCCTGGTAGTTTCTTATATAAATTGGCTTGAGATGAAAGTGAGAAGACTTTTTTATATGAAAGTGAGAGGAGTAAATCATGGCTATATAACTATTTATGGATGGTTTCGATTGTTTCCGCTTCATCCACATTTCTGTGAGTTTTCTTCACCTTTTCTCTTATTCATTTTGTTCCCTCTGTATTTTTTGTGATTTTTTTTGCAGGGTTCAAGGTTTTATCAAAAATTGTAATTTTTCTTTAGAGCATTTGACATGGGATTCCTAAGTTGAATTTATGCTCCTGTCTCATTTGATTATTAAAGTTTGTCACATAATTTGGCTAAATATCATGTAAAGTTCCACCTTGAGGTATTGGCTATATAATGTAGAGAATAACATGATTTGGCTAAATATCATGTAGTAGTTCCACCTTGAGTTCTTGGCTATATAATGTAGATCATAAAATGATTTCAAAATTATTTAATTTACATATTAATATTTGATAATGACTGGTAAGATACTATATTATTATCTACCACCAAACTAGTATAATTGGATTTAAACGTATAATGATTCTTTGAAGCAAACAGGGGGCTGTGCTGAAAGTTAAAGGTTCACCTTGTTGTGCAGGTATTGGACACTTGAGTCAAACAAATCATTTTTACATTGTTTCTAGTGCATACAAGGATACTTTTACATGGAATAGTATGTGTACTCTTCATTGTAAGTGCTAATTTAAAAAAACTAATAAATTACTATGCAACACATATTGACTATGGAATAGAATTATAATCACACTTATCACACTTGCTATGCAGTTCATTTCTTGTTTCCAGTACACTTAACTTCCTAAAATGCAGTGTTCAGTTTGGAACAGGCGTGAAAGCATTTGAGTCAGCTGCATGCAGATTTTACAGTTAGCCTTTTACAATTTTTTCTTTCATATTTTTCTCCTTTTTTGTGTTGTAAGCTTGTAATATATATGAACTTTGTGTCTGTTGTACACAAGGCATATAAGTTATAGGAGAGCTACATGAGAGAGTTACAAGTTACGAAGGGCAAAGCTCCCGCCGGCAAGGGTAAAGCCCTTGCCGGAAAAGGTTCCTCTGGCAAACGGAAGAACAACTTCGACGACGACAAGACCGGCAAAAGGAAGAATCGAGGAGTCGTTCAGTTTTTCAAAGACGAAGTCGCTGACATTGATAGCGAAGGCAGCGAGTTCAGCGACGGTACATTCTCTCAATTCCTTCATTTGTTGCTCTCGCTAGAAATGTTAGGGTTTCGTATTCGATTTTCGTGTTTAGAATTTCTAATGATTTTACGCCTTTTGATTTTCGTGTTTAGAATCTTATGAAGATGAATTTGAGACATTGTCAACGACGAGGAACGAGTCAGCTAAGGGTTCGAGTAGCGTCCCACATGTTCCCAAACAGGAACTTGTGGATGAAGAAGAATTTGATAGATTGATGGAAGAACGTGTTAATTCTAGGTTTTTCCGTTTTGCTGAAGATGGCGATGAGTTTGAGGATAAACCAATGGAGGATAATTCTTCTTTACATCATGCTCTTAAGGAATCAATTCCAACCATATGGAGAGTTAAATGCACTGTATGTCACCTGAAACGTGTCTTTTAGTGATTTTGTTAACCGTATTTTCAAGCATTGCATTTATAAATTTTTTGGGGCTTCTATACCATGAAGCACATACACGGACACCTGACATGTCAGCATCGGTAATAATTTGAGAAAACTACGTAAGTGTCGGTGTCATGTTAGTGTTAGATACACCTTCGATCAGAAGTTTCGATGCTTCGGGTCTTGTATATTCCTTTACTAAGCTTTGTTTGCCACAGGTTGGGCGCGAGAGGCTTTCAGCCATCTGTCTGATGCAGATGTTTGTTCACCTGAAAGGACTGGATACTAAATTGCAGTTAATATCTGCCTTTGCTGTAGATCATGTGAAAGGATTTATATACGTTGAAGCAGAAAGGCAAAATGATATAAATTAGGTAATGGGGTTTTATTGGTTTATAGTTAGATATCAATTATTACTAGAGAAGTGTTTCTGCCGCTGGCTAAATATGTTTTCATTTGTTACCAATGTGTAATTTTGGGCATGCTTCGGGATTACTGGTATCTATGCTACTCGAGTGCAACCTGTTCCGAGAAATGAAGTTTCTCATCTGTTCTCTGTTAAAATTAAAAAACCTGAAATTTCTGAAGGCATGTGGGGTCGCGTAAAAGGTGGTAATTACAAGAGGGATTTAGCACAGGTATTGCATGAGTAAAGATGTTGAGTTTTTATTTGCTATTTAACTTGTGAAATACTTATTCCCTTTATCTATTTTTATATTGCCAGGTTGTGGCAGTGAATAATACGCACAAAATAGTTACCGTGAAGCTTGTTCCAAGAATCGATCTATTTGCTCTGGCTGCCAAATTTGTAATCTACGTTCCCATGATTTTCTCTGCTTATTCCTTTCTACTGAAGTTCAACTGTTAGCTTTGATTATGCTTGTTTTCATTCAGTTGTTATTTGGACAAATAGATGCTAAAGAACTAAAGTGTATTCACATTTTTTGTTTACATTCTTGGAAAATAAGATTAGAGACTATTACAACTTTTTGAATTTAGCAACGATAAAAAAATTATACCTGCATCCTGCAGTTGGTAGATCATGATGTTTTGTGTCAAAATCTACATTTACTCAAGAGTTTTGCAACTCGTACCTTTTTCCAACCCTTTGAATATTTATTTATACTTTGACCTTTCAATATGATATGTCATTGAAACTTTTGTACATATTGAAGTAGATTGAGGACAATTAGGTTTGGACTTGTAACTAGACTTGATGGAAAATGTATTCTTTGGTTTTCACTTTAATTACATAAGATCATAAGACCTGGGAGGGAATCTAAATACTGTAAGGTAACCTTACCATGTCTCCATGAAATTGAGGCAGACTTGTATTAATGGTTTTGTCTCAGAGTGATGTGAATTCCTATTTCTACAGACTGCTCTTTTTACTTCACCATTCTTGTCCTATTGTTGTGTAGTGTACATGTAGACAAAAAATCATTGATGCATTTTTTTCTCACTGTTGCAGGGTGGAGGATGTCGCCAAAAAGCTGCGGTACCAGCACCGAGATTAATTAGCTCCATTGAACTTGAGTAATATTGCATATTCTCCTTTTTTTTTAACTTAGTTTTTGGATAGTTTGTCTGATGGGATTGTTTTTCAACGATTCTACAGGGAGTTCCGACCTCTGATCCAAATAAAACATGACCGGGAAACTGGCAAGGTTTTTCAGGTTCATGATGGCATGCTGCTCAAGGATGGATTTCTTTATAAGAAAGTATCTCCAGATTCATTAAGTTTTTGGGGTGTTGTTCCCACTGAAGAGGAGCTATTGAAGTTTGGGTCTTCCGAAAACAATGAATCAAATGATATGGAGTGGCTTTCTAATATTTATGGTGACACAAAGAAAAAACGGGTTATTATAGCTGACAAGGGCGATGGCAAAGGAGAGGGCTCATCAGCTTCAGGCGCAGGAAATGATTTTGAATTATATGCTCTTGTGCGTTTTCGGTAAGTTTTTTGTTAAACATAGCATTCATTATATCATACAAATTTGCTCCTCTCTCTCACACACACACACGAACATGGAGATGTGCACACATGCACATCCTGCAGATCGATGATTTTCATATCTGACAGAGCTTTGCCATTGCAGCAAAAAGGACTTTGGTGTAATAATAAGCACAGATAAAGATGGTACTTACCAGGTACGATATTTAGCTTAGGCATTGTCCTTTGTATAATCCTTTGATTTTGAGTGTCTAGTGCATTTTTATAGTTATTATAGTTTTCCTGTATGTTGTAGATTCTAAAAGAGAGTTCAGAAGGACCTGTTGTTGTAACTGTTTAACGAAACAAAATAAAAAGTGCGCTGTGCAATCTGAAACTTAGTGCCCAGGACCTGCACCGTAAGACTATAGTTGTTAATGACAATGTTAAGGTTCTGGAGGGTCCATCTTAGGTCCGATGCTTATTTCTGAATGGATTTTTGTTTGTATGTTTGAATCTCTTCTCATCCTTGATATTTTTAAAAATATTGTGTAATTTTGCAGGGTAAACAAGGCATTGTTAGACATATCTATCAAGGGATTGTCTTTCTATATTATGGTAATGAGGAAGAAAATGGTGGTTACGTCACAGCTAAAGCTATTATGTGTGAGAAAGTCAAGAGAGCTACATGAGAGAGTTACAAGTTACGAAGGCGTGTAATATAATTACTTCACCATATAGGTACTTTGATCTATACAAGTTGCATTGTGGCATGATGTATTATAATTACGTTGTTTTTGTTTTCCTCTTTTTCTTTGTGTATCTATCATGTAGAGACAAATGTGACAAGTTTTCTTGGCTTAGGGTGTGATGCTATGTATTGTGTTCAGCCTCACATCTACATATTAGCTACTTTCACTTGTTTGTGACAGCAAGTAGAAATAATGATCTAGAGTCCTCTAGAAACTGGTCTGCAGTCAAAGTTGGTTTGGATAGTTCTAAGTTATAAATGATTATTGATATCTAGTTGATTTATAATTTGTTTAAAGTTTAAATTGGAGTATGAGAGTTTCATGAGATTTTTCGACAACCTCCTGGAAATTCACTCATGATTGGCCATCATTGTTTTTTAATTAATATGTAAGCAATTCTTTAGGTAAGGTTAGTCATTCCCTATTGCGGCTAAAGCTCTTGATTCCAAATTTTGCCTTCCCATAGGAAAAACCTAGGTACTTATTTATCTACATTATGGGCTTGTTTATAGATCATTCATTTACGGTTGTGATTTTGAATTATGTTCGGAAAGGATGAACTATTATGGGCTGGTTCATTTATAGTTTATGGTTGTGTATGAATTACATCACAAATAACCAAGGATATTAGTAACAAATGTGAGTTATCAATCTCTTAAGTTTGTTAGTCATGTTGGACAGGAATTACTTGAATTATGTTGTAGCTTTGCTTGTTGGGACCAGTGATGTTACTATGACTGTTTCCTATCTTGCTCTGTATCTACTATTTACTAATGCATAATAATGTATGAGAACTGTCACTTGAGCTGTAAGCAGTTATACTTTTAAATGAATTTTCTGTTTGATGGGTTGAAAAGAAAGGCATAAATGAGGGGAAGTGATGTGGTTGCAGTTGTTTTTTGCTTGAAGCTATACCCTTTTATCCCCCTCTGTTTTAGCATGAAATTTATACAGTTTTCATTGAAGTAGATGATCTGGACACACCACTGTTTTATCCCCCTCACTCTGCTTTGGCATGGGTGAATATCTACTATCTACATATGAATCAATATTGAAAGCTATGTATTACATTGGTTCTTATCAATATAATGTGACTTTGTGGTGTTCTGGAGAACATAGGAGATAATTTGTGAACGTCACTATCTCTATATTCTTGTTGTTTGCATGGTTACAAGTAAAACTTACATTGACAGCAACATGGACATGCAATATTTTTTTTATATGTTGATGATATGGTGATCAAGTTAAAGATTTATTGCTGTGGTCTTGGTGTTTTTCTGCACAAGAGTGAATCTAATACTTTTTTTGTTCTTCATGTAGCTTGAGAATACAATGAGGTTATTGTTGGATTTGGAGCCGGAGTCAGACCCAGTATGGCATTATTTGAATATACAGGTTGGAAAATCCTATGCATTTCATGTTTTTAAGTACTTGTAATTTCGTTTTCATATTTACTGTTAGAGTTGTTTGACTGTATAGTGTATACCAAAAAGTATCATAGAGTAAGGAAAAAAAATGCCATTTACTGTTAGAGTTATTTGCTGTTGGTACTATTATAGACCTTTGTAAAGACTAAGAACCATGTTGATTTGTACCTTCTTCCCATTTAATCTTTAATTTTTATATTTTTTGGTACAACTCCCCATTAATTATTTCTTAACTTTTTAGTTACTTTCCCTTTAAGCATCAAATTTTTAGAGTGTCATTTTTGCATTCCATGGTATGTGTGTGTGTTACTTTCCCTTAAGTAAAAAAAAAATAATGCTTCCATGTTGATTGTTTTATATCCTTATTCTTTTGTGTGTGTGTGTGTGTGTGTGTGTGTGTTTTAATGTATTTGGTTGGATAAGTAAGTTGGTGAAAAATACTCGGTGATTCACAACTTAGTGTTTGGTTGGATAAGGACTAAAATTGTGACTAATTAATGCTAGTGGTCCTTGTAATATTGGAGCCTAATCTCATGCCTTTTTAATATTCATTCACTAATCTCATTAATGATTAGCATTTAGTTGCAGATTCACTAATCTCATACAGTAAAAATTAGCAAAAACAAAAATCTAGCGTCGGCCAAACTGACTCTAATATTTAGTTGACTTGTTTGACTGTAGAGTGGGTTGGCCGACTCTAAAAGATTTAGTTGACTGGTTTGAAGTTGACTTTAGCGTTAGTTCAGCCGACTCTAAATTTTATAGTTAGCGTCGGTCTGGCAAACTCTAAATTTTTTGTTGACTTTTTTGATTTTGAATTTAATAGCTTCGGCTGCGCGAAGAGTCGGTTTTAGAGTCGGCTTAACCGACGCTATGTTAGCCTCGGAGGGTAGATAGCCGACTCTACCCACTAGCTTCAAATTTTTTAGCCTGCCCCCGACCCCGACGCTAAATCTGTGTTAGCGTCGGTTTTAGCCCTGTTAGAGTGGGTTTTTGGCCGACGCTAAATCGCAGTTTTCTTGTAGTGAGAGCAACAGCTCACAGACTCAAAAACACTAAGACTCTTATAATGATTACTGTTTTTGATACATTCAACAATTCTTCAATAGCAACGTCCTCCTTAAATAGTCTTCAACAGCACACATAATTCTGAACAATATAATCTTCAAAGATATAATTCTGAAATTCTTTAGAAGGTCTTAGAAGGAAGTATATTTCTGAAATATATTTTGCAAAGATTCCTTTGAAAATATATTCATAAATAAACGAAACCAATCTTCAATAAAGATCTTCACGCGAATTAATCAGCCTTCTAGAAACACCAGCCTGGATAATCTTCAAACAAATCTTCGAAAGATACTGTGAAAGAATTAACAGAATGAACGCAGAAATACAGCTTCTGAAATACAGCTTCTGAAGGTCAACAAAAGCCAACGTCTGAACAACAGCTTCTGAAGGTAAAAAAAAGTCAACATCTGAACAGTGCGTCTGATGAACAGTACCAACGACTGAAGACCAGTTCAGCTTCTGATGAACAGTACCAGCGTCTGAAGACCAGTTCAGCTTCTGATGAACAGTACCAGCTTCTGAAATCCAGTTTCCAGCTTTTGAAGACACAAATTAGCTTCTGAAGACGCATTGCTAGCACATTTTGATTTTACCAAACATGTAGCCAACCACCAAATATCCAACACTTTTTTCAAAGAGATCTCTCTGACAGAGAAGAAGCTGCTTCAGATCATGTTGAGACAGCTAATCAGTCATCCCCTCCTGATAACACTCAACCAGATACAGCCTCATCTAAACCAACTTCACCTAAAACCATACCTACCCCTCAACCATCTTTCATCCCTGAAAAACCCTAGACATACCCCCTATCCAAACTTGTTAACCTGGTGAAATTCCTGATCTGGACAGAACTGTTAGACCAGAGACTGAAGCCCTCCTAACCAAAATTATCAAAAGAAGAATTCATCAAAATGTTTTTGATAATGTTACCCCTAAACCTGTTTCAACTACTAGTTCTTCATCTTCCCTAGAGGTGCTTCAACAACACCTAGGTGGAGAACTACCATCTGACCTTCAAGAAAGCTCCTCAACCCTACCTTCTGAAACAACAAATTTGGTTATATCTGCTTCTGATAGTGATTCAGTATCAGAAGATCAACCTCTAACTGTTGAACCTATCCATTTTTCCAAACTTGAACCCATCCATAAACCAAGCCAAGACAGTACTGATGTTCTCCTTCTATGTGGATCATCAGAATCTATTATTCTTGAATCAATTCAATTTGTCCCTCCTGAACCTAAGACTATCACATCTTTTGATCACAATTTAATCATTGTATCAAAACCTCTTTTTGATACTACTGATCAAATTGTATCAGACTTACCCTCAACCTCTAGCCTTCCATAAAGTATTCACCAAACACCTATCCTTTCATCAAGTTTGAATTTGCAGAATGTTTGCAGTAAGATCTTTAAGGAATTGGAACAACTAGTGCAAGCTAGACATAATCCTATTCAGCCTGAGAACTATGTTGAGAAATGGAACAATCTAAGAGAGCTTGTCAACACTACCCTTGATACATTGCAGTTTGTCTCAGTGCTGTCTTAACCTGAAGCACTTCAGAAGTGGTTGTCAAAAGTGGTCAAGAGTATGGAAAGTGTAGAATTCAGAAGAGACCCTTCAAGACAACTGCCCAGTAGCTCTTCATCAATAGTGGAAATAGCACCTGAAGTTCCTGAGATTCTAAAATATGGACTTCAGAACTCATTCCTAGGCAAGGCTGCTCAGAAGCCTCTAAATTTTGAAGCTATGAAACTGGAACTGGGAGAGCCTATGATGAAGCACATGGTAGAACAGATGCAAGTTGAACTGGTTGCATAGAGGGCAAGGCAAGATGCTTTAGAGAGCAAGATTCAAGGTTTGAGTACAAAACAGGATGTCATGGGTGAACAGCAAATTCAGATTATGACAAGTCAAGAAGAAATGAAGTCTGGGATTAGTGCCATTTTGGAGCTTCTGAAGAAACCTCCCCAACCTTAGAATGCACACCCTAGTCTTTATTTTCTACTTTGCTTCTGAATAGTGTTAATCTGTTTTGCTTCTGAACATGTTTATGTGTCTTTGTGTCTCTTGCTTCTGAATGAAATGTCTTAATTCATGTATGTTCTGATATTTTTTTGCCATAATGCTTGTCTCTGATACATGATTGTTATTGATTGCATGAAATTTTTTCACTCTGATCTCAATTTTTTTCTCTCTATTATATTTTGCTTATTTATCTTTTTGTTGATGACAAAATGGGGAGTAAAATACAATAATTTTGGGCTCTGAGCCAATAAGTTAATTTTTGAAAATTAATTAACTTAGGAGAACTCTTCTCATCTCTTAGCCTCTGAACTTCTAACTGTGAGATAATTCTGAGTGTAACTCTTTTTGGATTAAAAACTGAGTTTAATCAACATGGATAGGACTCAGGGGGAGCTAACAAACCTCACCTTGTGTACTATCAGACTCAGTGGGAGCATACAAACCTCAGACCCTATAGTCAACTTGTTAATTAAATTAACAACAATTTTCTATTTATACTTGTGTTTGTCATCATCAAAAAGGGGGAGATTGTTGGAACAAAATGTGTAAACAATGCCTCTTTTGAGTTTTGATGATAACAAAGTATTAAAAATAAAATTGGATATGCTAATACTTGTTTCAAGTGTGCAGGACCATAGACTAAAAATTATTCAAGTATAAATCAAGTTTTGGTTCTCAAGGAGCAAGTTTAAGAGCAAGGAAATATGTTATTGGAAGCTTTTGTTGCAAGTCTGAAGGATCAGAAGCTGATGGATTAGAAGATGATGGATCAGAAGCTGATGGATCAGAAGCTAAAGTCTGAAGGATCGGAAGCTGAGGATCAGAAGTTGAAGGCTCAGACTCTAAAGTATCAGAAGTAAACTGGTGTCACTGTCATCAAGGACAAAGTACAACCACGACCTCTGCAACTTCTCAGAATCAGAAGTGTTCTCTGCAACTTTGTCTCCTTGGACAAAACATCCAATCCATTTTAAGGAAAGGATTCAAACGGTATTCTTCATTGTACGCAGTCCAAATCAAGGAACAAATCAACGTTGGATCAAGCTCCAATTTAAACGACTCTATTGATGATCTGGCACCTTCTCAACGTCTCTCTACTCCTCTATATAAAGGACTGAAGACTTGAAGAAACAAATGAAATTCCAAGACTTTGAAAAGTGCTTATACTCTACTAAATTCTATACGCATCAATTACTTAGAAATTCTTACAAACTTTCTTACTTTATAATTTCTTAAGTATATCCGAAAATTGTGTTGTATTTTGTGAACACCACTGATAGTATATAAAGTGTTCAACTCAAACATAATTCTTTGTAACTCTGTTTGTTTAGAAGTCTCTTGCTTTTGTGCTTGAGCAATCAGAAGTCTCTTGCTTGTGTGCTTGAGCAATTAGAAGTCTCTTACTGTGTGTTTGATCATTTTGAAGTCTCTTGCTTGTGTGCTTGAGTATTTTGTAATCATTTGGATTATAGCGAAAATTCTCTTGTAAGTAACAAGGGGACTGGACTACTTCCGGGTTGTGGAAGGAACCAGGATAATTACTTTTTTTTTTCTCTCTCTCTCTCTCTCTCTCTCTCATTTACTTTCAATCCGCTGCATATGAACTATAAATTTAGTTTCAGACTTTGATCACCATCAGAAAACTGAACTAACTCTTAGTTTTTGAGAAAGAAAAACCAACAAAATCCAACCCCCCTTCTTGTGTTTTTCTCACCTTCAATTGAGTGACCGCACACCATTTCTCATGCACTGGTTAGTGATTAAACATGGATGGAACATCAAACCCTTACTTGACAGCGCACACTTCTTGATATCCTGCTCTATGATCTTTCCCACATTAATTTTCTTTTTGTTGAGAAGACACCACAACAACACCATTATTTCTATCCAAATATTTTCAATTGTTGATGTGGGCATAATCCTAGTATGAATCAACTTATACCCAATCTTTCCTTCTTCCCTTAGAGACATCCTTCTGATTCCTGTTGGCTCACCCTTAGAATCATACTCCCATTATGTATCTTTGTAAGCCAATAATTCCTTCATTTCCTCCCTTTCCTTTGAAGGTGAGAAAAACACAAGAAGAGGGGGTTGAATTGTGTTGGCTTTTTCTTAAAAAATGACTAAGAACAAAGTTTAGGTTCTGATGGAGTTCAGAATCTAAGTCTGAGGTTCTTAGTCAGAAACAGAGTTTCAGAATCTGAGTGAAAGCTCAGATTCTGATGCAGGGGATAAAATGTTAAAGAGATAGATAAGAGAAAGACACAAGCAATTATCCTGGTTCCTTCCATAATCTGGAAGTAGTCAAGTCCCCTTGTCACTTACAAGAGATTTTTCACTATAATCCAATGATTACTAATTGCTCAAGCACAAAGTAAGAGACTTCCTATGCTTAAACACAAAGTAAGAGACTTCCTATGCTCAAACACAAAGTAAGAGACTTCTAAACAAACAAATATACAAAGTAAAAATGTTTGGATTGAACACTTGATATACAATCAGTGGTGTTCACAAAATACAACACAGATATCACACTCTAGACTTATGAAATTCTAAGATAAGAAAGTTTGTAAGAAATTTTAAGTGTTTTTGATGCGTTTTGAATTTGGCAGAGTATTGGCACTTGTAAAATCTACAGAGTCTTGTTTAAACTTCAAGTCTTCAAGCCTTTATATAGGGAATGAAAGAGACGTTGAAAGATGCCAAATCATCATAGAGTCCGTTGGAGAAGCTTTGATTAATCACTGTTGATTTGTTGCTTGATTTGGTTTACGTACTATGAAGGAAGGAATTTGAAATCTTTGCTGAAAATGGGATGAACAGTTTGTAGAAGAGACAAAGTTGTAGTGTACGAACAGAGCATGTGAGAATGTTGGAGATCATGGTTGTACCCTTGTCCTTGCTTAACAATGACACCCATTGACCTTCTACATTCTTAACAGCCATTGCAGGTGTCCCAGATGCTTCATAATCAAGTTCTCCAGTTTCTTCAATATGTTTCTAATTCTGATTCTTCAACTACTGAGTCTGGAATCTTCAGAGTCTGGAGTCTTCAGATTTAGGAGTCTTCAAAGTCTGGAGTCTTCAGAGTCTGACTTCTTCCGATTCTGACTTCAGGCTTAGCTTCTCAATTAAAATCCTTTGCTCTTCATTTGTTCTTTCAGAACCCATATATGATTAAATCCTTGTAAATTTTTATCTATGGTCCTGCACTCTTGAACAAATATTAACATATTCAGTTGATCTTTTAATACCTTGTTATCATCAAAAATTAAGAGGCATTGTTTAAAATTATTTTGTTCCAACATATAGAACTTAGGGGGAGTCTCAAAAACTCACCTTCTGGACTATTAGACTTAGGGGGAGCTTACAAACCTCAGACCCTAAACTCAACTTATTAATTAAATTAACAACAATTGACTATTAATATGTATGTTTTTCATCATCAAAAATGGGGAGATTGTTGGAACAAAATAAGTTTAAACAATGTCTCTTAAGTTTTGATGATAACAAGGTATTAAAAGATCAATTGGATATGCTAATATTTGTTCAAGAGTGTAGGACCATAGATAAAAATTTACAAGGATTTAATCATAGATGGGTTCTGAAAGAACAAATGAAGAGCAAAAGATTTTATTGAGAAGTTAACCTTGAAGCCAAAATCTGAAGATGCTCCAGACTCTGAAGACTCAGAAGCTGAAGACTCCAGACTCATAAGTTGAAGACTCAGATTTGGAAGCCTGTCTTAGAAGCTGAAGAACGTGATTCTGAAGTATCTGAGACATCTACAATGGCTGTTAAGAATGTCAGAAGGTCAATGGATGTCATTGTCAAGCAAGGACAAGAGTACAATCACGATCTCCAACATTCCCATGTGCTCTGTTCGTACACTGAAAAAC
Source organism: Medicago ruthenica (assembly GCA_018208015.1). NCBI lineage: Eukaryota > Viridiplantae > Streptophyta > Magnoliopsida > Fabales > Fabaceae > Medicago > Medicago ruthenica. The sequence goes on along the minus strand of CM031375.1, from coordinate 63,207,473 downwards.
TGTCTCCTTTGGCAAACGGTTCATCCACATTCAAAAAAGATTTCAAATTCCTTCCTTCATATATAGTACGTTAACCAAATCAAGCAACAAATCAACAGTGAATGATCAAAGCCTCTCTAATGGACTCAATGATGATTTGGCATCCTTCAACGTCTCTTTCATTCCCTATATAAAGGCTTGAAGACTTGAAGATTAAACAAGACTCTGCAATATTTAACAAGTGCCAAAACTCTGCCAATTTGAATATCCATCATACACTTAGAATTTCTTACAAACTTTCTTATCCTATAAATTCTTAAGTCAGAAGAGTCCGAATGTATTGTATTTTGTGAACACCACTAATAGTATATCAAGTGTTCAATCCAAACATTTTACTTTGTATCTCTGTTTGTTTAGAAGTCTCTTGCTTTGTGCTTGAGCATTAGAAGTCTCTTACTTTGTGTTTGAGCATAGGAAGTCTCTTGCTTTGTGCTTGAGCAATTTGTAATCATTGGATTATAGTGAAAAATCTCTTGTAAGTGACAAAGGGACTGGAATACTTCCAGTTTGTGGAAGGAACCAGGATAATTGCTTGTGTCTTTCTCTTCTCTATCTCTTTAACATTTTATCCGCTGCATCAGAATCTGAGCTTTCACTCAGACTCTGAAACTCTGCTTCTGAATCAGATTATGAACTACATCATAACCTGAATCTTGTTCTTAGTCGTTTTTGAAGAAAAAGAGAACACAATTCAACCCCTCTTCTTGTGTTTTTTTCTCACCTTCACTTGTCATATGGCACATAGGACCCAATAGTTAATACCTTAGTGCAGAAAGATCGGGTGTAACAGCCCGATTTTTTTGTATTTTATTTATTTAATTATTTTATGTGTGTTTCATTGTTTATTTTGGTGATTTATTGAATTTTGGGAATTTAAGGTATTTTAGTAATTTGAGGGCGACTGGCATAATTGTAATATCAGAGAAATTCAGAATTTGAAAATAGTGGTGTATAAGTAATTTAGAGGGGTGTGAGCTTAGTAAAAGTGTAGTGTTATTTTTAGTGTCATGAGAATTGACTAAGCTCATTAAGGTGAGTTAACCTAACCCATTAATATTTAAGAGAATAGTGTAGTGTTATTTCATTAGGTTTTCTCATTTGTCACAAAACAAGAGAGAGGTAGAGAGAGAAAACAAGAGAGAAACTTGGAGAAGAGGAAGAAGAGGAATCTATAAGAACTAAAGGGGTAGATTGTTGATTTCAAGTGGGTTAGCAAGAGAAGTGAAGAAACTAAGGTAAGAGGGAAGATTATCTTCATTAATTAGTTTTAATAAGCTTGGGGTATGTTTGGGAATTATAGCTTATGATTAATTGTTGCTGAATTGTTGTGATTTTCGTGCTCATTTTTATTGATTAAATTAAGCATGTCAAAACTTGATAATTTCATGCTTTCTTCATCTTAAACTTCATTTTTCATTATGTTAATTTGATACTTTGATGAATTTTGATGTTTGTAATGATTAATATGATGATTAAGTGTTGTTTGGTGATTATGTAATTGATTATGAGTATGGGTATGTAATTTGTTTGAGAAATCATGAAGTTATGTGAAATAAGTTGTGAATTAAGTGATTTTGTGAAAAGTGCTTATTTGACTGAATATGCTCAATTTGTTGTTGTTACTATGTGTTAATGTTGAGGATATGATTGTGAGCAAAAGACTATGTTTATTATGAGGTTGTTATGAAATAAGTTGTTGTGGTTGGTGTTTTGGTGAAAATGACTTAATTATGTGAAAAATCAATAAGCTGTTGATAAACTGAGAAAGTTGTTGTTGGAATAGTTATATTAGGTGTATGTAGTGATGATAAACATGTTGGATTGAAGTTATTTAAGTTGGGTATGTTTGTTTGTTAAACTTTGGTGAAAATGGGGTTTTGAGACGAACTTTGAAAATTTACCGGAAAACCTTTGGAATTGATGTTTCCTAGAGTACCCATTGTTCAATTTAAGTATATTAATCATGAGTATTGTTTGTAAAATGATTTGGGTGTGTTGTGATTGAATTAAGTGATTTAAAAGTGATTTTTAGATGAAAAACGTGTTTTAAAAACTGATTTCTGGTGGCTGACTGCTGCTAATATCGTGCCACGAGGGAGGCCATCGTGCCACGATGTGAGCCCAGAATTTGGTGTTTTGGCGCTGGAAATATTGTGCCACGAGGGGGACCATCGTGCCACGATGTTGAGCCCAGAATTATGTGTTCTGGCCCTGGAAATATCGTGCCACGAGGTGAAGCCATCATGCCACGATATGAGTCAGGTCAGAAACCCAAATTCTGCTTTCATTTGGTTTTTTTTTTAACATTTTCCGTTTTGAACTGGGTTTCGGTGTAAACATGAAAGTTGTATATATGGAAGTTATCTTTCGTATTACGTTGGTTTGACTTCATTTAGATTTATAGAACTTGAGTTATGAGTAATGTACTACACATAGGTCATGCACATTTTTCGTGAAAACTTCCGCATACTTTTCCAATGAACCATGAAGCATCCTTATAATTAACAATGAATCTAAGGGAGCTTTTAGAGCTAATAATGAGTATGTATTGATGTGAGTCGAATATATGATCATGCATTCATTTATGAGTCAAGTCCAGTGACGATGGTACATTTAGTGTACAAAGTGACGATGGTATATTTAGTATACAAAGTGACGATGGGATTACTCGGTAAGTTCCGATATCCAAAAAGCGACGATGTTTGGTATCACATGCATTTAGAGTCGTCTAGGAGCATTGCATAAGTATTAGTCTTATGTATTAATGTGTTGATGAGAATTTGTGCATCTAAGTGGTAATTGTGCATTGAAGGTGTAATGTGAAGAATTGTTATAATTGACTTGATAATTGTTTATCGATGATGGTATGAATTGAGTGATTGTAAATGATGAGTTGATATTATGGTGTAGTTAGACTTGTATGAGAATATGATTATGAGTTACATGTTCTTGAATTTCGGATGACCCAATTTATTATGTTTGAATAATGTGATGATATGAATGTTGTCTGAACTACACTTGTTTATTATTTCTTATTAATGAATGTATATCTTACCCTCCAGTGGCTTTGTTGTCGCCTCATCCCTTGTGGATGATTTGCAGGATTGAGTACCTTGCTATCGGTGAGTCGTGATGGGTTGTGGCTTGACGCCTAGCTCATGTTTTTATGCTCTGCTTGGAGACGTCTAGAGTTAGGATGCTCTAACTAGGATGTCGTTTGGGATTTTATTTTCGTACTCTGTTGGTTTTATTTTGAGTGATCTTTATGATCCAGATACTTATGTATTTATTTCGAGTTATTTTGAGATGACCCGAGATTATTATATGTAAGTTGAGATATTCCGCTGTGATATATTTATTTTTATGGACGAGATTTTCATATTATATGTTTAACATGAGTTTTATGAAGAAATGTGAGGTTTTGATTGCATGTTAGATGTTTATTTACCGTTGATTAGTAGTCTCGGGGATCGGGTCCTTATACCGGGCACCTGAACCTAGCAACTGTTGCATGTTAAGTCTCGCGATCGAGCCCAAAAATGAGTGTCGTCCCGACCTTAACACGATGGATGAGGTAACACTCCCTAAGACCAATTGGTTCGCCAAGAAGCCGGTTATTGAGAGATATAGCTCTATGAAGCACAGAGTTGTGAGAAGCTAATAAAAAGCTGCAGCCGTGTGAGACATAAAAGTTATATAAGGATATAGCCATGTGTATCTCAGAGACTAAAGATGCTTTGAACCGGTTATAGCTCTGAGCGCCACAAGAAGCTATACCTTAGCTACAACTTTGTAAATTGCAGTGATATGTTATCATAACTAAACCTAGATCTAAACCACACTTTCCATCTTGACGTTTTCTAAAGACTTTAACTGCTTTCCCAAACCTAACATTTTACTTTTATTGTTGTGACAAATGTTTTATTTTATTTTTCTACAAACAAGTTTTCTGCTGAAAAGCTATGCAAAGCTATAGCTCCACAATCCATGGGGGATCGATATATTTTTATACTATAACTTGGCAGTGTATACTCTCACTTAGTCTTTCCATCTTAAAATACTCATAGTATTTTGGGAGACACTAGACTGATATTACGCTTTGGATTACCGCTTTTAGTCTATTTGCAAGAATTTTGGGAAGGACTTTATACATGCTACCAATTAGAGAAATCGTCCGAAAATCTAATCGAGTTATCACACTTCGGGATTAAAAGTATGAACACATTATTAGCAACACGAACCAGTCTACCATTGGCATGAAATTCAGTAAGAAAACAATGGAAATCGCCTTTTATCACCTCCAAAATTTCTTTGATGAAGCTAAAGTTTATTCCATCCGGATCTGGACTCTTCAAACTCTCACATTCCCACACTACTCTTTTTATCTCCTCCTTTGAAAATTCAGCAATCATCCTCAAGATGTTTTCTTCCTCAAGTTGTTTAAATTCAAAGTGTTGCATTTGGGGGCCGTTGATATTTGTCGCCTTGAATCTTTCCTTGATATGTTCAAAAACTTCATGTTTTATCTTTTCAACCATTGTTAACTTCGCTCCATTAGATTCTAAGCACACTATTATATGGTTACTCTTAGAAATCGTGGTTGAGCCTAACACAACCCCACAAAACCAGCTTGTGAGGTGATGATTGCCCTCACTTATAAACACTTATTCATGTCATCTCTCAACTGATGTGAGACTCTTTAATACACCCCCTCCTGCCCAGAACTGGACATCTAGAGCATGGATATAAATGGCGGGTGGCCCGATAGTCAAAACCTGGTAGCAGGTGACCCAACAGATCTTTGAGGAGGCTCTGATACTATCTTATAAATCGTAGTTGGGCCTAACACAACCCTACGAAAGCGACTTATGAGGTGAGGATTACCCTCACTTATAAACACTTATTCATGTCATCTCGCAATTGATGTGAGACTCTTTAACAATTACATTGGACATTAGCAATTTCCTTTCTTTTTCTAGCTGGCTATTCGATATAGCTGGCCTACTTAATAGATATATCAAATAAATATCATTCGGCTCTCTATATTATATCAATAAAACAAGTTAAATTAAATAAAAGAGTTGTACCAAAACAAATTTATAAAGGAAAATGTTTTGTGTACACTTCACGTGGTTGTATGCACCTTGAAACAAAGAGAATGATGTGATTTAGTATGTTGTAATTTGGTGGTGTGATAGAAAGATAGAAATGAAGAATTCACATGAGCTTAGTCGATAGAGACGTTGTATATCGTATGCATGGGTTGTGATTCATATTTTGGACACCAACATATTTACCTTTAGCCGCTAGACTACTTGATTAAAAAAAGATAGAAATAAAGAGAAACTGAGATGTTGAATGTATATGAATATTGTTTATTATTGTTTTTTTTTTAAAGAATCATTGTTTATTATTGTTGATTGTTGATTTATAAATTTGAGAAAATTGGAGCATTTCTTGTAGTAGTTGATATGAATTAAGTAATCTAACGCGGACGAGCAGTTGAGCATAAGCACTCATTGCTTAATTACCTTTTTTTCGTACACATCTTTTTCTTTTTTGGTTGAAACTCATCGTTTACTTAACAAGGTAGCCTCTCTTACCCTACCTAGCTTCTTACCTACCCTAAATTCTACGCCATGCACTGATTACAAATGCATGGACGTGCACATAAATCTTTGTCCATAATAACGATCATTAACTTTGTATCCCAACAATACGTTAGTAAAAATTTCATTGTGATAAACTTTTGTTTTACAAAACATTGTGATAACCTGATATAATTGTTAATTAATTTTTTTTTACAAGAACAAACTTACTACATTTATTTATGATAATAGATTCAATACATGTTGAGAAGCGTTAATGTAAGAAAGATTTCTTCTACCAAAATAAATAAATGAAGAAAGAAAGATTTCTTCTATGCATATGCAAAATCGACATGTTTCAATTTCAATACAGTTGGTCATTGAACTAATATCTAATAGATGAGTTATTATTTGATAAAAACCATTAAATGCTATTTAGAAAATTATAAGGAATAAATATCATTTAATATCATTTACTAAAATTCTCAGTGAAATAACTTTTAAACGATTCAGAGTTTACTAAAATTCTACTGTATTTAGAAAATTATAATGGATAAATATCATTTAATATCATTTTATATTTTGTGCAAAAGTATGGTTCATAGTCGACACAGAAGAATCACTTTAAATTTACTCAAAAAAAAAAAAAAAGAAGAATCACTTTAATGTCTACCAGTCGATTCAAAAGGTACATGATAACCTAATACTCATAAACATGGTAGTGATTCTGAAAAGGGATTTCGCTGATCCAAAGAATTTGTGAAAAAGGAGAAAGGGTCGCTATGCAAGTGAAATATTAACCGTCAGATTAATTAGTTTGGATCTTGACTCGTGTGTATATATATATATATATATATATTAAGAAATAACATAGAAAATTAGATTACTGATTATAAAATGATGCTTTTTTATGAAACGATTTTTCCTAAAGTACAAGAGTAAAAACATATTCATTCTTGTAAAAAAATTGTAGCTCGTTAATGCACAACAATGATCATTTAATTAATTTATTAGCTGAGAAAACAAAGGTACCGAAACTTTTCAATTTGTTAATGTGTTGTAGAAGCTCCATTAAAGTAAATGTAGAGTCTTACATGTAAGTTTTGGAGAAGGAGACACAATCTCATTTCACTATCATGATATGACATAAATTTCAACAAGGACACATATATAGAGTTACTAGTAAGAAACAAACCAAACACCTTTTTATCAGCACAAATCACTCCATCTAATTGAGTCATCTTTAGTGGAAAAGGTACTTAATTAGGTTCGATAATTATATTACTTTCTGCATAAATTGATTGATTATATGCATGCATTTCGTTTTTAGTTATGATTTTAAATAATCAATTATTTTTGTGTCAATAATTACTCAACAAAAAAAAATAGCCAGTAAAATTTTTATAGCAATTCACCATGACTTTTTTCCCATGAATTATCAACATTTTAATCAAAGGGATGTGACTCCAAAATAATGGTAAAGTGTCACTCCAAATTATACTAAGGTGGTTTTAATTTATTGAAGGAAATAAAAAAGCAAAATAAAGTCAAGTTGTAATGATAAAAGTATACATCAAGTGAGTCCATTAGTCCGACATGAGCATTTATATATTTAAGCCTAAGATGCTAAAAGGAAAATAAATATTTATACACACACAAAATTGTATAATATTTTTATACTTTATTCAATTGGAAAAGAAAAATAAAATAAGTTAAAGAGGTTTTTCTATAGTGGATTTATATTTTATTATCTATAAAGGAAATGATAATTTTTTTAAGTGAAAATATCATTAAAGAAAAACTTGCCGAAGGAAAGCTATAGGTCTAGATGTTTAAATTAATGTCTGAATTAATTCTTATATAAGAAAACAATAAGGTGGGGCTGAAAATGAGAGTCATGGAAAATTTGTGATATAAGAAAACCTATTTTGGCATAACTAGCTTTTTTTTTTTTTTAAATTTTTGAAAACAACAGTTCATAATGATAGATGCAAAAGGGTATACAAATGTGTGATATATATGAAGTTAAGTTCATAGACTAGGTAAATTAAACTCACTACGACTAATTCCTTCAATGTACTATAGATCATAAACTGTATCTATGGTGGCTTATAATAGGAAGAGAAAGAATAAAGCTCTTTATTCATCAAAGAGATTTTATATCAATTTTAGGCAATTGATTCATTGGTCACTCACCTGAGTTTAATAGCTACTTGATGTGTTTTCAGGATAGTGGGCTCTTAATTTCATATATATAAAGCATCTATATTATTATGTAGATATATAGATATTGGTCCCTAGCTAGCTATATAGTATAGTACATGTACATAATTCATAACTGCAGCAATAAGAGATGCATCGTGCATGTGACAGGTTTTGCAGTACTCACCAGAAAGCCACAGGATCTTCTCCTTTCAACTCATTGCAGTAAAAATATGTAATTCGTACCGTATTAATTTTTGTCTTCAGCAATAATTGACTGTTATAATCAGTTTGTTAAACCTACCCCTAGCTTTTTCTCATAATGTGTTTCCATTGGGTTATTTGTGTTTGCCTATGAACATAAACACTAGTGACAATGTTTGAGTGAGTTTATGCAAACCGTTTATGACATGTATGTCTATAAGCAGTTTTCAATTTTAAGTTTTCAGCTTGTTTCTATATTCAGTTTCACTTATTATACAAAAACAATTATATGAAAAATGCAGATCCTATAAACACTTAATTAAATTGTGTATGTAAACAGTGACTAACTTAGTCACTTACCACTTAATATATATAGTATTTAACTCAATTAATTAAATTGAAAAACCAATCAATTACTCCCATAGCAAAGTTAAAGTGTGTACTAAATGATTACATGTGATGTGCCAACAAAACCAGAAATCATAAAACCACGATCAGATTAATAAAAAAAACTGAATTTAAACTAGCTTTAAAAACAGCATAGCAATTGATATAATGGAATGTCCATGGGAATATATAAGCTGGTAAAAACTTCTTCTCAAACCCTAACACGATCTTATGAAAATCACACCACGTACACCATCAAAATTCCAAAGAAAAGCAAACTTGTGCTTGCGTGTTTTGCAAATGGACATAGCATAACAGATAACATATATAATATATTTATATATGTATATATAATATATATTTTTGCAAATTAAGTAACCATTACCAAAGCTAATATAGTACTAGTAATTATAATAATCAAAGAAAATTTAAGAAGCTAGCATCAGATCATACACTTTTAATTACTTGATCAATCCTTAGGAATGTTGACTGCTTGAGTCATGTCCATCATCTCCTCCTCCACCTCCGCCGTGATGTTGTCCCGACGAATCTGACATACCATTCGTCGAAATCTGCCTATAGGCATTCATAGCCGAAAGCATGCTCAAATTGCTTTCGGCCAAAATACCACCACCACCTCCTCCACCACCGCCGACGATTCCTGAACCTAATTGACTTCCAGGCATAAGATTCATTGGAGATGCAGCAAAATTCATGAAATGAAATCCATTAGGAGATGACATAGCTCCTCTATACAAACCATTATTTCCAACAGAAGGAATTGCCCAAATTGGATCATTTCCATTACCACCACCAACATTAACACCTTGGTTCCCATTACCAGTTACCATCCAAAACGCTGCCGTATTTGAAGCATGGCTTGAAGGAAGTGACCCCACATTTGATTGTAACAAATAACTTCCCATATTTTGTGATAATAATTCTTGCTCTGACCTTCTTTTCCTCCCTATGCTTCCATCTGAATCGGAACCTAACAATTCAAATCCTCCGCCACCACCGCCTCCAGAGGCGGTGGCGGTGTTTTCTTCCTGGAGCTCTTGTTTTGTTTGTAGAATAGCATTTTGCACGTTGTTGAAATTCAACATTGCTGATAAAGAAGAAGGATTTTCCAACATGGTAGAGTTATTACTTCTTCTAGAATCATCAGCTACAACGTTCATGTTCATGTTCATGTTCATGTTCATAGTTCTGTCCCATTCAGCCCGGTTTCTAAGCTGAGCCGCCGCGGAGGAGAACGAGCTAGGGTTAAAGTAGTTACCTCGAAAATAGTGAGACGGCGCAGACATGGTTGAGCCTGAGCTTCTAAGAGAGATATTAAGTGAAGTGAAGTTGGCCGGAATTGTTCCTGTTCCGGTGGCGGCGATGACGGCTGGCTCTGCTTGTTGAAGCAGCCACTCAATCGTCTCGCCGTCTGATTTGTGTCCCAGCTCACGCGTGAGCTGAAACACTCTGGCGGCACAGGCTGCCGGCATGCGGATCCGGCGGCCTCGTCCGTCTACCTTCGTGTGCCGGTCTTTCGTCGAAGCGCGCTTCGGCTGAGGTTTTTTCTGCTGGTCTGATGAGATGATGGCAGTACAGCCGTCGTTTGCGGTGGTTGAACAAGGTTGTTCTTCGGAGACATCTAGGATGTTGTTGTCTTTTTTCTCTAAAAGCTGAAGAGGGAAATTGGGTCTGCTTCGGATTCCATTATTTTGATGATGATCTCCTTCCAATTCCATGATATTGCTATTTCATATAACTTATTTCTCTCTCTATAATAACCACTTTTTTTAAAGAAAAAAAATGGTGGGGTTTATTTTTATTGTATACAAAAACGTTTTTTTTCTCACTGTGACGAAATGTTTTTCTTTTTTTTGCTATGTTATGTGTGTGGGGAAGTGAGAGATGAGGTGAGGTGACACACAAATTCTATCGGTTAGTGGGCAAGTGGGTCTATCTTTTTCTGAGATTGTGTGTTTTTGTGGAGCATGGAATTCCTTTCAGATGGGAGCTCTTGGAGCTGAGTTGTTCTCTATGCTGCAGAGATAGAGAGAGAGAGAGAGATATTGATAGGTAGAGAGAGAATGGAAATGAATGATAGAGGATAAGGGAGAGGAGGGCAAGCTTTAAGCAACAGATATAATGAGTGGGAATAATAAGGGGTTTTTGTGAAAAATTTAAACACTTGATTTTTCTTTCTTTCTTTTTGTTTTTTTTTTTTTTTGTATAAGGGATGGAATCATTTTTGCTAGTCTTCTCTCGTTTTATGACTTCTTTCTTATTTTCAACCATCTCAAAATAAATGGCTATACTATTTTGCTTCTTTGTAACACATCGCAATCAAGTTCTTTGACTTTCGGTATGCACCAGATATACTCATAACTTTATAATTTGAGTTTGCTATGAAACTAATCCATGAATTAAGAGTGAGACATTTGTTTTATCATATATGGATTGAGTTACCTTTTAAATAGACGACTCTAAAAATTAGCAGTGCAAACCATGTTAAAACATGAACGTGGTAACATCTTTACGAGGGAAATTTTTGTTTACCCATCAATAAAAGGTGGGTAATACTATTTATGTTGAGTTGGTCCAACTAAAACAATATATTTATATAACATTAAAAATGAGTAAATAGGCAAAGACCCCCCCGAAATTGTAAAATCTTGCAATAACCCCCCTGAAATTTGAAAAAAGGCAAATACCCCCCTCAAATTGTAAACCGTCAGGCAAGTTAGTCCTTTCGTCCATTTCCTCCGTTAAAACTGATGACGTGTTTATTAACTGTCCATGTGGCACTGACATGTCATAGGGGTATTTGCTTATATAATAGTTGATATTAAAATTTACATTAACATAATAGTTGAATCCCTAAAATTACTCACTTAAAGGCAAAATAGTCCTTGAAATTAATATTAAATAAACATATTAGTCTCTAATTTCATATACATTTTGTCTAGTTAATACCCCTCTATGACATGTCAGTGCCACATGAACAGTTAATAGACACGTCATCAGTTTTAACGGAGGAAATGGACGGAAGGACTAACTTGCCTGACGGTTTACAATTTGAGGGGGGTGTTTGCCTTTTTTCAAATTTCAGGGGGTTATTGCAAGATTTTAGAATTCCGGGGGGGTCTTTGCCTATTTACTCCATTAAAAATAATGGAAAACAAACAAATAACTTTGATTAGTATCAACTCAATATGGGTTGTGTTACTCACTTTTTATTGATGGATACCCAATCTGTCACCTTTTTATAATTATGTGTAATATTTCAAAAAATAAATTTGTTCTTATTAGAAGTAGTACTCCATATGATATTCTCGTGCTAACAAGATATCCATTTATGTCTACTATGAAAGGCCGTAAGGGGTACATGATCTTGAAGCTTGACCTTGAAAAAGCTTTTAAATGTTTAAGCTGAGAAATCATTAAAGGATATTGTTTCTCTTTTACAGAATGTGTGAAAAACACAAGAAATAAGGATTTGAATGTTCTTTAAGTAAAATACAATGATCAAAATAATAGAAATGAGGATTTTTTCACTATTCTAAACCACAACCACTATAGTCTATACTACTAGTCTTTGTGGATGATCCAAGATCCAATAGTAACATCGTGTGCTTCCTTATAGATCATAGGATTAGAGTGATGTTGTGATCATTTTGTTTTTGATGTTGAGTTTCTTATACTACATTCACACTTGATTAAAATGTTAGTAGATAAATTGTTCTTTCTAAAATTATGGCACGCATTGGACAGATGTCGTATACGATGTCAAGACACCAGAATGTCGAATACAATGTCAAGACATCGTGACAACACAAATAACAACTTAAAGTAAAGTGCAGGAATGAAAGAACACAGAATATTTGGTAACCCAGTTCGGTGCAACATAACCTACATATAGAGGCATCCAAGCCAGGAAGAAAATCCACTAAAATAGTATCAATTCAAAGTTCTATGTGAACAACCTCCAGTTCACCGCCTTCTCACTTAATCAATACACGTGGTATTTCTACCTAGGAACTCCTAGATATGAGACCCATCTCACTTCCCCTCAATCAATCACTGCCCCAGTGATTTAAGCAAAGATAACAAACAAAAAGGAGACACACTCCAAATAAACAAAAAGAACTCCTTGCTTAAAAGCTCGAGAGTAGTTAACAAATACAACTCAACTATCAGTCCAGCTCAATGCATCAAGGAGATACAAGGAGAGGCTCACAAATAATAAGAACAGACACGAAACCCTAGTATGACACTTTTCTAAATGACAGCTTCTGTTCAAATACAACTCAACTAAAACAAACCATCTATGTGCTTTGATAATTAATGGCAGCAAGCAGAGAGGTATACAAAATAGAGCACATGGCTCAACAAAACCCTAAAAGACAAAACCCTAAAAAAGACACAAGTCAATAATATTGAATTGGTGAATGAAACTAGGGTATGAGTCTTTCTTTATATAGCCAGAGAAAAGCATGGGCTTGATCAGCAGATCGGGCTTAACACACAGCTGATCCAGTACAGTCTTCAGCACAAAATTCCGGAAGCATATATATTGTTTCCTTAAATGTCTTGACATCATTTTAGGAAACACCATTAAAGCTTGAATCAATATTTGCTGCTTCAGGAAAACACACGCCTCTTGGAACATAAATCACGTGAATAAATTCTTCAATCAAATCTTCACAGATATCACGTGAAAATAAAATATCCATGAATGTGAAACAAGATACACTACGAACATGTCAGGACATCTTGTCCAACATCTTGCTTGAACACTTGTTTTAACAAAATGAGGTCAATTACAAAATCCTAACAATCTCCCCCTTTGGCAAATTTTGGCTAAAACAACCTTTGCATAACTCGTCTTGTATAAACCAAAGAAAAACTTGCACTAGTAGTCAAGAATAGGAGAGATACACGAGAAAATACCTTCTTTCATTTTAGCACAAACAATCATCTTGAAAGAAGTCAAAACATCTTCAACGCTTCTCTAAAAATAACGCACACCATAAAAAACTTCATCAAAAACACCAGAGGCATACTCAGCAGCGGATTAGATGGAACCAGCCTCACAGAAAACAACATCAGAGAGAAATAAACTCTCACAAAAAACCCAGGGAGAAATAAACTCCCACAAATTAACCTTCTTCAGAGAAAAATAAATTCTCACAGCAAGGTGTCTAGACATCAGATATGACATCAGTATATCAAAAACATAACACACCCACATGCAACCATACATCAAGTTCCCCCTAAATAGTAGATCAGAAAAAGAAAAAAAACAATACTACTCCCCCTCAGGTAGTACTCCCCCTTAATAGGCAAATACGCACAATACTCCCCCTGAATTTGTCCATGCATAATGCCAGAAAATATCTTCCCTGGAGCTCACCCAAAACAGAATAGGGTGCCTGCTCTGATACCAATTGAAATTCTGGCACGCATTGGACAGATGTCATATACGATGTCAAGACACCAGAATGTCGAATACAATGTCAAGACATCCTGACAACACAAATAACAACTTAAAGTAAAGTGTAGGAATGAAAGAACACAGAATATTTGGTAACCCAGTTCGGTGCAACGTCACCTACATCTGGAGGCATCCAAGCCAGGAAGGAAATCCACTAAAATAGTATCAATTCAAAGTCCTATGTGAACAACCTCCGGCTCACCACATTCTCACATAATCACTACCTGTGGTATTTCTACCTAGGAACTCCTAGATATGAGACCCATCTCACTTCCACTTAATCAATCACTGCCCCAGTGATTTAAACAAAGATAACAAACAAAAAGGAGACACACTCCAAATAAACAAAACCAACTCCTTGCTTAAAAGATCGAGAGTAGTTAACAAATACAACTCAACTATCAGTCCATCTCAATGCATCAAGGTGATACAAACAGAGGCTCAAAAATAATAAGAACAGACACGAAACCCTAGTATGACACTTTTCTAAATGACGGCTTCTGTTCAAATACAACTCAACTAAAACAAACCATCTATGTGCTTTGATAATCAATGGAAGCACGCTAAGAGGTATACAAAATAGAGCACATGGCTCAACAATCCCTAAAAGACGAAACCCTAAAAAAGACGCAATTCAATAATATTGAATTGGTGAATGAAACTAGGGTATGAGTCTTTCTTTATATAGCCAGAGAAAAGCATTGGCTTGATGAGCAGATCGGGCTTAACACACAGCTGATCCAATACAGTCTTCAGCATAGAATTCTGGAAGCATATATATTGTTTGCTTAAATGTCTTGACATCATTTTAGGAAACACCATTAAAGCCTTAATCAATATTTGCTGCTTCAGGAAAACACACGCCTCTTGGAACATAAATCACGTGAATAAAATCTTCAATCAAATCTTCAGAGATATTACGTGAAAATAAAACATCCTTGAATGTGAAACAAGATATGCTACGATGTCGTACCAACATGTCAGGACATCTTGTCCAACATCTTGCTAGAACACTTGTTTTAACAAAATGAGGCCAATTACAAAAACCTAACAATCTCCCCCTTTGGCAAATTTTGGCTAAAACAACCTTTGCATAACTCGTCTTATATAAATCAAAGAAAAACTTGCACTAGTAGTCAAGAATAGGAGAGATACACGGGAAAATACCTTCTTTCATGTTAGCACAAACAATCATCTTAAAAGAAGTCAAAACATCTTCAACGCTTCTCTAAAATTAACGCACACCATAAAACACTTCATCAAAAACACCAGAGGCATACTCAGCAGCGGATTAGATGGAACCAGCCTCACAGAAAACAACATCAGAGAGAAATAAACTCTCACAAAAAACCCAGGGAGAAATAAACTCCCACAAATTAACCTTCTTCAGAGAAAAATAAATTCTCACAGCAAGGTGTCTAGACATCAGATATGACATCAGTATATCAAAAACATAACACACCCACATGCAACCATACATCAAGTTCCCCATAAATTGTAGATCAGAAAAAGAAAAAAAACAATACTACTCCCCCTTAATAGGCAAATACGCACAATACTCCCCCTGAATTTGTCCATGCATAATGCTAGAAAATATCTTCCCTGGAGCTCTAACAAAACAGAACAGGGTGGCTGCTCTGATACCAATTGAAATTTTGGCACGCATTGGACAGATGTCATATACGATGTCAAGACACCAGAATGTCGAATACAATGTCAAGACATCGTGACAACACAAATAACAACTTAAAGTAAAGTGCAGGAATGAAAGAACACAGAATATTTGGTAACCCAGTTCGGTGCAACGTCACCAACATCTGGAGGCATCCAAGCCAGGAAGGAAATCCACTAAAATAGTAACAATTCAAAGTCCTATGTGAACAACCTCCGGTTCACCGCATTCTCACATAATCACTACATGTGGTATTTCTACCTAGGAACTCCTAGATATGAGACCCCTCTCACTTCCACTCAATCAATCACTGCCCCAGTGATTTAAACAAAGATAACAAACAAAAAGGAGACACACTCCAAATAAACAAAACCAACTCCTTGATTAAAAGATCGAGAGTAGTTAACAAATACAACTCAACTATCAGTCCATCTCAATGCATCAAGGTGATACAAAGAGAGGCTCAAAAATAATAAGAACAGACACGAAACCCTAGTTGACACTTTTCTAAATGACGGCTTCTGTTCAAATACAACTCAACTAAAACAAAATCAATGGCAGCACGCTAAGAGGTATACAAAATAGAGCACATGGCTCAACAAATCCCTAAATGACAAAACCCTAAAAAAGACGCAATTTAATAATATTGAATTGGTGAATGAAACTAGGGTATGAGTCTTTCTTTAAATAGCCAGAGAAAAGCATTGGCTTGATGATCAGATCGGGCTTAACACACAGCTGATCCAGTACAGTCTTCAACATAGAATTCCGGAAGCATATATATTGTTTGCTTAAATGTCTTGACATCATTTTAGGAAACCCCATTAAAGCTTGAATCAATATTTGCTGCTTCAGGAAAACACACGCCTCTTGGAACATAAATCACGTGAATAAATTCTTCAATCAAATCTTCAGAGATATCACGTGAAAATAAAAGATCCTAGTTACCGTTTTCCTTAGGCTGCTTTTACGTTTTGACTGTTTCTTTTGCTTTTTGAGGGTTTTGGCCTAGTCCCCCCCCCTCTTGTATATACATTTTTCTTTTTCTTTTAATAATTAATATTGAGTAGGCGGTAAAGGTTGGGAGTTTCAGTTATGTGCCAACCTAGTTAGGATGTTTCTGAATCTTCTTGATGCTTGCCCTATCTCTTGGTTTATCGAGAAAAAAAAAAGATAAATTGGAATGGTCTTACTCTTTCTAGATTTGTGTCTTCTCTTGGCCTCGTACTAGGATGACTCATCTCTTCTTACCTATTCATCCTTTTCATGGATAGGTTAAGTCATATGATTCAAAATGGTGTTCATAATAAGTGCTAGCTTTCCCACAAACTTGGTTAAGGGCGTAAAGTCTCTCTTCCTCACATTATTTTTTACTATTGACATTATACTTATGGTTGAAGCCTCCTCTCAATATCTCTAAATAATTTTCATGAGGATATTTGTCAAGCTTCGTGTCAAAAAATAAACCGAAATAAGTTATTTGTCTTCTTCTCTAAAAACTTATATGAGGTTGATGTAAATCGACTTGCTTTGAAGCTTGGTATTGTTGCTACAAATGAGTCGAGTTTGCACCTTAACACCCCCAAGATTCATCAAATATTATCTAAAAACTAACTCTCATTTATGCTAAACAAAATGCATAAAAATATTTCGGTTGGAAAACCAGTTCGATATCTTTTGTAGGGTGTGTTACTCGGCACTTTCCAAATAAAATCAGACTTTAGATTATAAAATGAATAAAAACTTTATTAATGGAATCCAACAAATAAGAAGGGGTTCATCAAGGAACCCTAATCAAAGAAATTTAGTTGCTCATGGCAACCGACATCATTACAAAACGATAGAAAAACATACCCTAGAGAGAACAAGAGGAGGATGGAGATCCTCTGCCTTGAAGCTCCTGATGCTTGACCCTTGTCTTGTACCTTTAGCTTTATGAATAAATAAAATAGTGTGCAAGGGTGTCTATTTATATTGCATGATTACTGAGGGGTTAAGGGAGTGAAAATAGGGTTTTTTCCACCAAAAACAACTTGAACATTAAGCAAACAGCACTCCCTGGCTGTTTCCATGCGTGGGGCACATTGTAAGGTACGTAGGCGCGCATGGGACAGATGCTAAATCTTCTCCCATGCGCAGGGCGAATGGCCTAATGCGCAGGGGCACATGAGGCAGCCCCTCAGGTGCGCTTTCAGTTATTTTCGACCCTTTTTCGCTCGTTCTTCCGTCTTGCAATGCCTTGGAACTTGAAATGAAATTTATTCACTTTGTATTGTCTTCAAAAACCTTCTAAAAACCATTGTCTTCAATCTTCCTATCATTGAGCCTTCACATGATGTTTTAATTTGTCGATTTACATGATTTCTCACTACAAAACACTCAAAATACCTATGGAGTTGCATGATTTAGGATAAAAGTGAATTACAACTATTCGAATGAAAACAATAGAAAAAGTTCCTCAAACTAATGACAACTCCTCTAATTGACTTCTAATTTGCCTTCAAATGAAAAGAATTACACTAAAAACATAGCCAAAAACATCATATGTTATTCCATCATCACAACCCCAAACTTAAACTGTTGCTTGTCCTCAAGCAACACAATAACAAGAAGTTAGAATTTACATGGATTTGATGATGGAACTTACCTTTCTGGAGATTGTGCTCATATTGTTATCCTTCCCACTTCCAGACTTGGCTAACATACAACCTCCATGCACGTTGGACAAGCTTAGATAAGATACTCTTAACCACTTACAATTCCAAGATACACATATTTACCTCCTAAATCCAGTAGGGCTGGTCAATGCATTTGCGAAACTCCAGTCGTCATGTGATTGTACCTTGTTATAAAATTGAAGCAATTCTAAACAGACATTCAAGGGACATATTACCTGTAATATCCCGCTTAAGCGATACATTTAGCAGTGTTATATAAGAATTATATGAAAAGAGTGGCAAAGTTGTAATTAGAGGGAAAATGGCTAAGTGGATAAATATGAATATCCCGCTTAAGCGATACATTTAGCAGTGTTATATAAGAATTATATGAAAGGAGTGGCAAAGTTGTAATTAGAGGGAAAATGGCTAAGTTGATAAATATGAAGTTTATCTCTCACTTTTTCCTTGCAAGAAAATCAGAATTTTCTCCCTCTTTCTCCCTCATTTTCGCCCTCCCTCATCACCATCATCATCTCATCAATCTTCACCCCTTAATCCATTAAACTCCTTCCTAAACTCTTGTGTTTCAAGCAAGCTTGTTTTGGGGAAATTTGGAGCAAGAAGAAGTTAAAGAAAACCAAGGATAGGAAGCTCTCTTGAGTTGAGGCTTTGGGTTTGAAGCTAGGGCTTTGGTGTGCTGATCTTAGCAAGTACTAATTGAGGTCTAAGGTGAGCTCCTAGGGGTTTTAGAACCCACTCTGATTAAGCTTTGATGTTTATAGTTATATGAGCCAGTTTGAGACTTTTAGTGCCCTATTTGCCTTTTGATGGTAATTCATTGATCATACATGTTGTAAGCTGTTTATATGCCTTAGAATTATGCCTTAAGCTGTTGTGATGTTTGGGTATACTTGGATAAGCCAAGAATGGTGTAAATCATGTTTTGATCTTGCCCTATGCTATCTAACTGCACGCAAAATTGTGTCACGATTTTGCAACCGTGTCACGATTTTGTAGGCAGAACATAACACGATTTCTGGGTAGAAAATCGTGACACGATTTCCAAATCGTGTCACGATTCCACAACATACAGGATCCACTTTGTTTTCATCAGCTCTTGCACCATTCTAGCCGTCCAATACTACTTCAAACCCATCAAGCAACGTGCAATGGCTATGTAGCCCTATTAAGTATTAGAGGACCTATCCCTTAGAGAATGTATGGATTACTAGGGGAGGCATATGGCTTGATAAGTCAAGAACTTATAATAGGTGAACAAGGTTATAGACGTGTTCATTTCAGAATACAAGGGCAATAGGAATGCTTTGGCAATCATAGTTACATATAAGTTTATAGCGTTGGTCCTCCAACGATCATAGGTGGCTTATGCGAACGATAAGCCAAGAATCATAGGTTGTGGGTTATATGTTACAGGAATGTTATACGATTATAGTAACAGATTATATGTTCATATGTTAAAGTTAAAGAATTATATCAAAGATAATGGCGTGTCCGCACGTTTCACAGTCATAGGGCGTGTTCAGCAGACTCCGGGATTCGCCGGATGGGACTTCTCCGAGAGGGTTGTCCACACGTTTCATAGGGAGGCCGGTGTTAGCCTGATTGTCAGGAATTTCATCGGGTCATAGGGATGTTGTACTTCGGGGTTACTCCACCCGGATGCACTCCGTAAAATGAACTCAGATTAATTGTTTGTTCAACGCTAACAGCTAACATAAAACACTTTATTTGTATTATGTTTTACATTTATAGTTAAAGTTATAGTCACAGGAAGTTTACAGTTACAGGTGGGTTATAGTTATAGTCATAGGAGGTTATATCCTTTGGGGATAGAATTAAAGACTTGGCGATTCTAGTTTTCCCCTAAATTGCCAAGGTAGGCATGGCGACTCTAGGTTCCTTGTGGTTGCCAACAGTAGGTTGGGTAGAGCTCACTGAGACATTATGTCTCATCCCATTCCTTCTGGTGCAGGTTCACAGGCAGGATCACAGGCAGCACGTAACAAGGGTAAGGAGAAAGCTTTGGACTGATCGTGCTGATGTTATATGTTTTATAGTTGGACTGTATTATATGTTGTTGTATTACTGATGTACATGTATCAAGAGGTGTTGTATAAACCTTGGGTTGTAATATTACACTGTGATGTAATATTTTGTATGAACTTTTTATATTGTAAATTAATGTATCCAGTACGAAATTTTAATACTCGTATAAGATCCTAGGCAATCTTAATATGGGTGTTACAATTTGGTATCAGAGCAGGTCGATTCAGACCGTGCCTTGGGTCATTAAAATACAATTCAAGTTGTGGATCTTTTGGATCCGGGACATTATTCTAAATTTTATATCTGGTTGAAACTGATCACTTTGACTTGTGTATGACAGTTAGGATAAGATGTCCGGGAGAAGAAGAGGTCCTGGCAGGCCTAGAGTAAATCAGGCCAATGCTGAGGAAGCCGGAGGAGATCCTAATATGAATTTTTGGGCTCAAATGATGCAACAGCAGCAGGCGTTGCAGCAACAGTATCAAGAGCAGCATGCTCAAGCTGCATTACAGCATCAGCAGATGATGCTTATGATGCAGTAGCAAGCCCAACAACAGACTCAAACTCAGCATGAATGGATGGAGATAATGCACCAAGGACAAGGTGCTCAGCAGCAGACACCACCACCAGTAGTGGCAAATCCGTCCTTCCGGGAATTTAATAGAAACCACCCTCCTGAGTTTAACGGGGAAGGTGAGCCTCCAGAAGCCAAAAGATGGCTCAAGCAGATTGAGAAAGTGTTCCGGATGGTGGAGTGCCCAGAAGAAAGTAAGGTACTGTTAGCTACCAATCAGTTCAGAGGCGCAGCAGAAGATTGGTGGGAATCTGCTCAGCGCAGAATGATAGCAAATGACGTTGAGATTAATTGGGATAGCTTCAAGGAAGCAATGCTAGAGAAGTATATCCCGATTTCATACAAAGTAAAGAAAGAACAAGAGTTCCTTGAGTTGAAACAAGGTGGCATGTCAGTCACTGAGTTTACTAAAAAGTTTGAAGAGTTGTCATACTACTCCTCTCACAACGAGTATGCCGGTAATGAGAACTGGAAGATGAATCAGTATAGGCGTGGGTTGTGAGGTAAAATTGATACGGCAGTGAGCCTTCAAAGGAATACCAGCTACGATGAAATGGTTCATGATAGTTTGGTTGCTGAAGCGGGTTTCGCCAAGACCGCTAAAGAGAAAGCTGCATTATTTGAAAAGAGAAAGGGCAAGTTTCAAGATAGGTACCATGAGAATAAGCCTAAGGGCTCTCCTAAGAGGGGTAAGCAGTCGTTTTCACACCAGGCGAGTGCTGCTTGTAAATATTGTGGGAAATTGCATTACGGTGAATGCATGAGGCAAACCGGTGTGTGTTTCGGGTGTAGGCAGCCGGGGCACGTTTTAGCAAATTGTCCAGAAAGAAGAAGTAAAGGTGGAGCTGAAGGTACTACTACAAGTAAAGGCAGGGTGTACTCCCTTGATGGCCAGAAGGCTTTGGCCAATGAGGACTTAATCGCCGGTATGTGTTACTTAGGCCAAAATCCAGTTAAAGTGCTTTTTGATTGTGGTGCAACATGTTCCTTTATTTCATACAAGTGTGTAGAAACACTGCAGTTATCTATGTCACCGTTGATACCTCCTATGACGGTATCTACCGCTACAGAAGGCGGAGTTGTAGCTAGTTTTATATGTGAAAATTGCCCGATCACTGTATCTAGTAAGACATACTACATAGATTTGGTGTGTCTTCCCATGATACAACTTGATGTGATCCTAGGAATGGATTGGCTTTCTGCTAATCATGTGTACATTGGATGTGCGGAAAAGTGTATTTTTATGCCTACAGATGATACGACCGAAGGTGTGGCATTATCAGAGTTAATTAACCGCACTCATCAGCTTACCCAGCTAATGTGTGCTCAGGATAGGGGTTTTTATATAATGGTTACTGTAACTTCAGAATCAGAGCTGAGTCCCAGTGACATTCCAGTTATCAGTGATTATCTAGATGTCTTTTCTTCTAAGATAATCAATTTACCCCCAGAACGAGAAGTTGAGTTTTCTATTGATCTCATCCCAGGATCGGAGCCAGTATCTGTGGCGCCGTATAGAATGTCACCGTCAGAGCTTAAGGAATTGAAGTCTCAGTTAGAGGACTTAATTCAGAAACATTTTATCAGGCCCAGTGTGTCACCTTGGGGTGCACCAGTGTTATTAGTTAAGAAGAAGGATGGTAGTATGAGATTGTGTATCGACTACCGCCGGCTGAATAAAGTAACAATTAAGAATAAGTATCCACTCCCGAGAATTGATGATCTTTTGGATCAACTCAAAGGAGCCGCAGTATTCTCAAAGATTGATCTCAGATCAGGATACCACCAGATTCGTATCAAATCGTCAGATGTGTCTAAGACGGCGTTCAGAACACGTTACGAACATTATGAATTTCTGGTTATGCCGTTTGGAGTGACTAATGCTCCAGCAGTGTTTATGGACTACATGAATAGGATCTTCCAGCCTTACCTCGATCAGTTTGTGGTAATCTTCATTGATGATATTTTGATATATTCAAAGGACTCACAGGAGCATGCTCAACATCTGAGAATTGTTTTGGACATCCTTAGAGAAAATCAGTTATATGCAAAATTCAGCAAATGTGAATTTTGGTTGTCGGAAATCCAGTTTTTAGGGCATGTTAACTCCAAAGGAGGAGTGTCGGTAGACTTATCTAAAGTCGAAGCTGCCCTTAATTGGGCCAGACCAGTGAATGTAACAGAAGTTCGGAGTTTCCTGGGTTTAGCAGGTTACTACCGAAGATTTATTATGAGATTTTCACAGATTGCTTTGCCTTTGACACGCCTCACGAGGAAAGATGTGCCTTTCGTCTGGGACGAAGATTGTGAGAAAAGTTTCCGGACATTGAGGAAGAAATTATCCAAGGCTCCAGTGCTAGCAATACCGGATCCCGAGAAGAAATATGTTGTTTATTGTGATGCGTCCTCTAAAGGACTGGGCAGTGTGCTCATGCAAGAAGGTAATGTAATAGCTTATGCTTCTCGGCAGCTTAAATCTCATGAAGAAAATTACCCTACTCATGACCTTGAATTGGCAGCTATAGTTTTTGCTTTGAAAGTATGGAGGCACCATTTATATGGAGCACAATTCGACTTGTTCAGTGACCACAAAAGTTTAAAGTATTTGTTCGATCAACGGCAATTGAACATGAGACAGAGAAGATGGATGGAATACTTAAAGGATTTTGATTTTGAGTTAAAGTATCACCCGGGAAAGGCGAACGTAGTTGCTGACGCCTTGAGCAGGAAATCTTTGATGAGAGCAGAAGTGCTGATGCACACTTGTGGTTTGTATGAGAAATTTAGAGATCTTAATCTCAGCGTCACAGAGATGGACAATGGCATTTTGTTGTAAAGATTAAAGGTTACTTGTGATTTGCGGTCCAGAATCGCACAAGCTCAAGAATCAGATATGGATCTTCAGAGGAGGATTGGACAGTCAGAGTTTTCAAGGGCATCGGATGGTACTCTGCTGTTTGAAGGTAGAGTTTGTGTTCCTAATGATGCTAATTTGAAAAGGTTGATTTTGGAAGAGGCACACAAGAGTGGTTTCAGTATTCACCCAGGTACCACTAAAATGTATCAAGATTTAAAGAAGGATTATTGGTGGCCGGGGATGAAGACCGATATTGTGGAATTCGTATCAAGATGCATTGTGTGTCAACAAGTAAAGATTGAACATCAGAGGCCTGCAGGGATGCTTGTGCCATTGGAAATCCCTCAGTGGAAATGGGAAGAGATATCTATGGATTTTGTAACAGGGTTACCTCGGACTCAACGGGGACATGATTCAATTTGGGTAGTTGTCGACCGGTTAACTAAGTCTGCTCACTTTTTACCGGTTAGGACTACGTACCGGGCTGCTCAGTATGCATAATTGTTCATAGCAGAGATTGTGAAATTGCATGATGTTCCAACTAGTATTGTGTCAGATAGAGATCCTATCTTTGCTTCTCACTTTTGGAAAGCTTTTCAGAAGGCTTTGGGAACGAGGTTAAAGTTGAGTACGTCCCATCATCCTCAAACAGATGGTCAATCTGAGAGAACTATTCAGACGTTAGAGGATATGCTACGTGCATGCATTTTAGAGGATGGGGGAAGTTGGAATAACCATCTACCTTTAATTGAATTTTCGTATAATAATAGTTACCATTCTAGTACTGGAATGGCACCTTATGAGGCATTGTATGGAAGAAGGTGTAGAACACCGCTTTGTTGGTCAGAGGTTGGAGATAAAAGTATTTTGGGACCTGAGATTATTCAGGAGACCACTTTAAAGATTAAATCCATTCAGGATAAGATCAGAACTGCTCAGAGCCGACAAAAGAGTTATGCGGACAAGAGGCGAAGAGCTCTAGAGTTCGTAGTGGGAGATCATGTTTTCCTGAAAGTTACCCCTAAGTTGGGATTACGAGGTGTTTACAGGACAAAGAAATTGAGTCCAAGATTTATTGGGCCATTTCAGATACTCAAACGTGTCGGACCAGCAACTTATCATTTGGCTCTGCCACCGGCTATGTCAGGATTACATGATGTCTTCCATGTTTCACAGTTAAGGAAGTTCATTCCAGATCCTTTTCAACCAGTAGAGTTGGAAACCATCGACTTGAGATCGGATTTGACATTTCGGCCCGAACCGGAACGGATTATAGAACATGATGTCAAGGCATTGAGGAACAAAGAGATTCCAATTGTTAAAGTCATATGGAAAGGTTCTCCCTACGGTGAAGCTACATGGGAATTGGAATCGAAGATGCTAGAGAGCTATCCGCATCTATTCACAGGTAATTTCTAAATTTCGAGGACGAAATTTCTTTAAGGGGGGTAGAGTGTAATATCCCGCTTAAGCGATACATTTAGCAGTGTTATATAAGAATTATATGAAAGGAGTGGCAAAGTTGTAATTAGAGCGAAAATGGCTAAGTGGATAAATATGAAAATTTACAAGTTTATCTCTCACTTTTTCCTTGCAAGAAAATCAGAATTTTCTCCCTCTTTCTCCCTCATTTTCGCCCTCCCTCATCACCATCATCATCTCATCAATCTTCACCCCTTAATCCATTAAACTCCTTCCTAAACTCTTGTGTTTCAAGCAAGCTTGTTTTGGGGAAATTTAGAGCAAGAAGAAGTTAAAGAAAACCAAGGATAGGAAGCTCTCTTGAGTTGAGGCTTTGGGTTTGAAGCTAGGGCTTTTGTGTGCTGATCTTAGCAAGTACTAATTGAGGTATAAGGTGAGCTCCTAGGGGTTTTAGAACCCACTTTGATTAAGCTTTGATGTTTATAGTTATATGAGCCAGTTTGAGACTTTTAGTGCCCTATTTGTCTTTTGATGGTAATTCATTGATCATACATGTTGTAAGCTGTTTATATGCCTTAGAATTATGCCTTAAGCTGTTGTGATGTTTGGGTATACTTGGATAAGCCAAGAATGGTGTAAATCATGTTTTGAACTTGCCCTATGCTGTCTAACTGCACGCAAAATCGTGTCACGATTTTGCAACCGTGTCACGATTTTGTAGGCAGAACATAACACGATTCCTGGATAGAAAATTGTGACACGATTTCCAAATCGTGTCACGATTCCACAGCATACAGGAACCACTTTGTTTTCATCTGCTCTTGCACCATTCTAGCCGTCCAATACTACTTCAAACCCATCAAGCAACGTGCAATGGCTATGTAACCCTATTAAGTATTAGAGGACCTATCCCTTAGAGAATGTATGGATTACTAGGGGAGGCATATGGCTTGATAAGTCAAGAACTTATAATAGGTGACCAAGGTTATAGACATGTTCATTTCAGAATACAAGGGCAATAGGAATGCTTTGGCAATCATAGTTACAGATAAGTTTATAGCGTTGGTCCTCCAACGATCATAGGTGGCTTATGCGAACAATAAGCCAAGAATCATAGGTTATGGGTTATATGTTACAGGAATGTTATACGATTATAGTAACAGATTATATGTTCATATGTTAAAGTTAAAGAATTATATCAAAGATAATGGCGTGTCCGCACGTTTCACAGTCATAGGGCGTGTTCAGCAGACTCCGGGATTCGCCGGATGGGACTTCTCCGAGAGGGTTGTCCACACGTTTCATAGGGAGTCCGGTGTTAGCCTGATTGTCAGGAATTTCATCGGGTCATAGGGATGTTGTACTTCGGGGTTACTCCACCCGGATGCACTCCGTAAAATGAACTCAGATTAATTGTTTGTTCAACGCTAACAGCTAACATAAAACACTTTATTTGTATTATGTTTTACAGTTATAGTTAAAGTTATAGTCACAGGAAGTTTACAGTTACAGGTGGGTTATAGTTATAGTCATAGGAGGTTATATCCTTTGGGGATAGAATTAAAGACTTGGCGATTCTAGTTTTCCCCTAAATTGCCAAGGTAGGCATGGCGACTCTAGGTTCCCTGTGGTTGCCAACAGTAGGTTGGGTAGAGCTCACTGAGACATTATGTCTCATCCCATTCCTTCTGGTGCAGGTTCACAAGCAGGATCACAGGCAGCACGTAACAAGGGTAAGGAGAAAGCTTTGGACTGATCGTGCTGATGTTATATGTTTTATAGTTGGACTGTATTATATGTTGTTGTATTACTGATGTACATGTATCAAGAGGTGTTGTATAAACCTTGGGTTGTAATATTACACTGTGATGTAATATTTTGTATGAACTTTTTATATTGTAAATTAATGTATCCAGTACGAAATTTTAATACTCGTATATGATCCTAGGCAATCTTAATATGGGTGTTACATTACCACACACACATATAAAGGTCTTTTCAAGGTTATAATGTGGCTTAGGTTAAAGGTGGGATATATTTAGGAAAGTATGCTACCAACATTTTGGAGTTAGTTTCCTAAGGATTCCCTATTTGAAATACTTTTTGATAGGAATCCGCAAGTGTATGGTTCTATCGAGTAGTAAAAATATCGATCCACATGGAGTTGAAGTAATTACCAATATATTTCTTAGTTCTAATTAGCTAAAAAGGATTAACTTGTTTGAGTTTATGATTTGCTTTATTTTAAATTTCAGATTAAAAAGCGTCATGGGATTGTTGTTTTCATCATAATGTCAAATTCTAAACATTCCATATCTATTTCTCTATTTTATGCTAAATTCAATTCTAAGGACAAGGTGTTCTTTGGTATTTTATGTTTCCTTGCAGAATACATAAATGTATCTCAATAAGAATCAAGCCTAATCTCAAGGTTGATTATCATTGAGACCCTTTAAGTGCAACCTTATTATCCCAAGACTCACAAAAATATTCTCATGTTTTGTTTATCTTGTCTAGTCTCATTTCATCCATTATCAAACTTCACCTTTCGGTCCTTCATTTGATATTTGAGATGATGAAATAACAATATCAAACTTCATCTTTCGGTCATTCGTTCGATATTTGTTATTAGATTAAAAAACGATGAGATTAGATTTAAAAATTAATTTTAATAAAATAAAGTCTAGACTTGGGTTGAATAGGATTCAATCATTAGATTAGTCCAATAATCCCAAGACAAGAAGAGTCTACTCACTCATGATCATAGTAGACAAGGGATTAAAATATAAAGACATGGAATATAAATACATGGACGGAGTTTTCATTAGATTAGCAATTTCAACCTCAATCTTTTTCTCACCTACATTGAATGCCAACTTACCATGGTTGAAATCAATTATGGCACCTGCAGTGGTGAGGAAGGGTTTCCCTAAAAGAATTGGAACTTGGGAGTCCTCCTCCATCTCCATCACAAAAACTCTGTCGGGATATAAATTTTACCTACTTTGATAGGGATATCCTCATGGATTCCGGCGGAATACATAATGGAGCGGTCGACTAATTGCAGGATCATTTTGGTAGGTTTCAAAGCATCAAGCTCACATTGGCCCCTAAATCACACATTGCCATCTCAATTGTTTCATTTCCAATCACACAAGGGATGGAAAAACTGCCAGGATCTTTAAGCTTTGGAGGCAATTTGTTTTGAATTACAACACTACATTCTCTAGTTAGAGCTACAGTCTCATTATCCTCTATCTTTCTTTTCTTTGATAAAATTTCTTTCTAATGTTTTGAATAAGAAGGCATTTGAGACAGAGCATCAGTAAAAGGAATGTTAATGTAGATCTTTTTCAACATATTAACAAACTTTTTAAATTGCTAATCCAATTTTGATTTGGCAAGCCTTTATGGAAATGATATCTTAGGCTTATATGGTGGCGGTGCACTAGGTTTTTCACTTTCTACCCCAACCTTCTCACTTTGTGGTTCCTCAATCTCTTTCCTACTCTCATTAGTCTCACTATTTCTCTTGGGTTCCTCTAGTTGTTTACCATTCCTAAGGGTGACAACATTCATTTGGGCTTTAACATATGGTTCAAGCTATCCCGGAGGATCTAGAGGAAGAACCTACTCGTTGAGAAACTTGGGAAATTTGAGTTTCTAGCATTTTATTATGAGTAGAGAAGGAGTCCACTTTTGAAGTCAAATTAATAAGAGTATCATTCAAAAATCTAGTTTAGTTTTTAAATTTTTTATTTTTTTTTGTCCGAGACATCACAAAATTTTCTAGCAAAATTTCCAAATTATATTTTTGAGGGACTCTTTGGTTATTTGGAAAACCGGGTGGTGTCATTGCGGATGGTTGCATAAAGGGATTAGATGGAGGATAAAAAAAATTCCCTTTTTGAGCATAGTTAAATTTCTCAAAACCTACATAAGACACTCTTAGTTAGCATTCAATGCCAGTATAACCGACAATTCCACATATTTCACTGGGTGGTACATCAGAAGGAGGTGTGACAACACTGACATTTAGTTTGTCAAATTTTTTATAACATTCGACTGTTGGAATAAGCCCTAATAGCCAATCTATTTTGATTGGATTTGGCCTTGTATCATGACTTTGATATATATATATATATATATAAGGCATTTATTTATTCTTTTGTTTAGTTTCAAAATAATAAATTCCCTAGAATAATTAGTCCATTTAATGCAGTATTAAGTGTGACTTAATCGTGAGACCCATTAAACGAAAGGACATTATTCTTAAAGTATCCGTAATCAAGCTTTATTGTGAAATGGGATAACATTAAAGCATAGAGACTATTATGTGGGTAGACTGATGATCACATCTCACGGATCACAGATAAAGAGTTATCAAGTCTTCACATAGGTATAAATATTAGGAGTAATATTTATACTGGATTGACCCACCATGAGAATACTACATAGTAAAAGTTATGAAAAGTGTCATAAGATATTCTCATAGTGATAGTGGTGTATTCCACCCTTTGACTTGAAACCACTATGTACCCTAGATGTAGGAGTTGAGTGCTTTATCACCATTCAAACATTGTCTGTAATAGGATGACTACAAAGTTGGTTGATGGGTATTCCATGAATCATGCTGAGGGACATGAGTGACCTAGATGGAATTGCTCCTCCTACATAACAGGAGAAATGTCTATGGGCCCAATATTGAACTAGACAAGGATGACACGGTCTATGCCTTGTGTTCAATATAGACATGAGGGCAAAAGGGTAATTATACACATGATCATTATCACGGAAAAGATTCGTCAGATCACATGACATTCTCGTCACTTGGGTAGCAGTGATGTGTTGCTAGATACCGTTCACTGTTTATAATATTAAATAGGTGATTTAATATTATTGCCAACGTTACAGGAACCTATAGGGGTCACACACAAAGGACAGATAGATGAGAGAAATAAATAAGTAAGTCTTATTTATAAAATAATAAGTAGGACTTATTAGTAATTAAATAATTAAGTATGACTTATTATTTAATTTATGAAATAGAGAAACGCGGTCCATCGTAAGGTACGGTGTGTTTAAGTGAAATATGGTGCACCGTAAGGTATGGTGTATTTAAGTGCTTGACTTGTTGACCACACAAGTGGTTCTATAAATAGAACCCTTGTGGTGAAACATTACAGACTTTTGTTGAATGCTTAACCTAATTCACAAAAGTTGTGAAACCTAGTCGCCGCTCTCTAAACCCTATTCTCTGAATCTCCGTTGGAATTGGCTAGCACCGGTCATCGGAGAAGTTCTGTTCATGTGGACTGAATAGAGGCATCGCTACGTTGCTTTGCTCGTGATCAGAAACAATTCTGCCACAAAGGTTCTGCTCTTCTAGAGGTAAACACATGAATCTTTAAAGTGTTTAAGTATGTGTTTGATTTGTGATTAATGATTTAATCAAGATCCGTTTCAACGGGATTTGTTCCGCTAAGAGGATTAATTTTTTGAAAAAACCCTCTTTAAATCCCTTCAGTGGTATCAGAGCTTTTGGTTCTGATTAAATCATTGAATTCAAATATGTTGGTTCCGTAACATGATTTGATGCTTTATCGGTTTTAATATGATTGAAATTGATTAGCATATAGTTTCGTTTTTGAAAGGAAACGTGATATTGGAAATCACTAAATCCAGCGCATGAGTCAAACTAATTAAAATCGATAAGGGATATTGATTTAATTTTGAAATAAAATCAGAACATATTTTGTATATATGTGATATGTATAAATAAATGTTTCATATTTATTTTGAAATTAATCTTGTAAAATTATTTTACTAAATATTAATTAAAATTGATTGATCGATATCATATATGTGATATATGATTCTGATACGACATCAGTATATGTGATATATTGATTGTGTCATTCGTTCAATAGGTTTTATATGATTGATTGTGAATTTGTAGACAATTCGTGAGATTGAGCTTCGATATCCGATTCTGGTGAAGCATCAAAGATCTGGTTGTCCATACTGAGCAAACAATTGTTAAAACTATTGATGTTTGATCGTCGTATTTAGTTACCTAACTATACAAGAGTTGTATTATTATGGTTATATCATTCGTCAATTGTTTTCAAAAGATTGTTGTGAATTTGAACAATTCGTGAGATTGAGCTTCGATATCCGAATCTGGTGAAGCATCAAAGATCCGATTGTTCATGCTAAACAAACAATCCTTGAAACAATTGATGTAGTGTGATCTGCGTAGTGTGATCGATCATAATGTTTAATTAATTAATTCAATTGGAGAAAAGTAGTAAATTTAAAAGGATCGTGATTTTGAAAGGGTTTCAATATCAGGTATGATTTTTTTGAATTTGGTAATTAAAGATTTTCATATCTTTAGTTTAATTCATTTCCAATTTAAAAGGATAATGATTTTGAAAAGTTTCAATATCAGATATGATCTTTTGAATTTGGTAGTAAAATATTTGCATAATTTTAGCACCATAATTTGTTTTGGAAACAAATTGATTGCCTAAATAAAGCAGATTTAATTATAATAATTATTGAGTGTCAATATTACTGTAATTAAATAAATAAAAATTCTACCTTTTTGCATTGTTTTTCAAAAGTTGTTTGAAATGGTAGTAAACGATCCTTATTTGATAGTAAATTAAAAAATGTCATGATTTGAAATAGTTTCAATGTCAACATTGATTTTGAATTTATTTAAAAGATTTACACGATGTTAACATAATTTGTTTCTAATTTAAAAGAATCATGATATTGAAAGAGTTTTAATATCAAATATGATCTTTTAGATTTGGTCATAATATTTGCATATTTTAATTTTATTTATGACCCGATTGACTTTGAAAGTTTCAAAGTATATGTATATATGTGTATATATATATATATATATATATATATATATATATATATATATATGAATCAATTTTATATGGCGTATATCTCGGTCAAAATATTATTTCCAAATCTTGATTGACTCTAAAACTGTTTAATGATAATAATAAATAGTTATTATTTATCATTAATTTTAAGGTATATGGTTATGACCTTAGTTTATTTTGGCGTTTATTCATTTAAATAAATATGACATGCGTGTCATAATTTATTTTATTTAAATACGACCTGCGTGTCGTTATTTATTTTATTTTATTTAAATACGACCTGCGAGTTGTGATTTATCTTAATTATTTTATTTAAGTGTTAAATAATGTAATTGCTCAAGTTGAAGAGAAGACGACGCCAAAAGATGATTCTGATGGAGAAACTTTTGAAGCTTGCTCGTGGGTCAAAGAATTGTAATAAAGTAGTTTATTTAATTCTTACGCGTTAGGAGGTCATAACCATACTACCTAATTTATTTTATGTATGTGATGCATGAAATGTATGTTTAGTTAGCGCATGTATGAGATGTATGTTTAACGAGTTTTAGATGTATGTTAGCGTGTATATTTTAAATGTTTTATATACTTGCTATATATGAGCATGAATGTCATGCATATCAAGACACGCGTATATAGATACACATGTCAGTGAGATCAAACTAATTAAAATCCTTCAAATAGAATATTAAGATAAATGCTTTCCAAAGGATAACACCCTTCAAGACTAGTCTCGAATAGTGTGGGTTCGCCCTAGCGAAGTGCACTTTCTATACTAGTAAGTTGCGGTGTGATAATTCCATTTACCCGACTGTTATTCTTTCGGTCTAACTTAACTAAATTATTTTAATAAGATTAAAATATATTTAGAAGCAATGTTTGGGAACATCTATATGATAGATTAGAGTAAGGAGTTACTCGCCCAAATGGTTTGAAAGTTGTATGAGATACAATTGGGAGGAGTTCCTACCTAAATAGCTAAGTTTTGGGGATCAGCCCTCGCTGACTCAAAACGAAGTGAAATATGGATTTCAACCCACTAGAAAATCTTCCAATGAGATTTTCCGAATCAAATGTTGAAGGTCATTTGTTTTGAGTAAAATAGTGGGAGCATATTTAATTAAAGACCTAATTAAATATGTTTTTAAATCATAATACATTTATTTTATTTATTTTCTGTATTTAAAATTTCTTTGGCATATGCATTTTATTATACTGTTAAATGTTCATATAAAGGACAAAATCTTCAGAAAGGAGTTTCTGAATTGGTACAAGAATTGAGAATTGTTCTCAAGTACAAGAAAAATTGTTAATGTTTTGAAAAGAGTCAAAATATAAGAAAGAGGTAAGACTTCTTCTTTGACCATATGGTTATATAAGGTTAAATTTCTACTTCTGCATCATAAGTATATGATACTTGATGATTGATCTCATATTTGTTGAAATATAGAGTTTTTAAGGAAATAAGACATTAACTATAAGTGAAGTCCACCTATGTCTAGAATGGA
The DNA here is from genome assembly GCA_018208015.1 of Medicago ruthenica. Taxonomy (NCBI): domain Eukaryota; kingdom Viridiplantae; phylum Streptophyta; class Magnoliopsida; order Fabales; family Fabaceae; genus Medicago; species Medicago ruthenica. Next base: position 63,173,897 of record CM031375.1, on the reverse strand, counting down.
ACAAATTGTTTCATTGACATAGAAGCTAATGTTTGGACTTAAATTTAACTTGATATGGAACCAAATAATTGTTATTAAATTCCATAAAATAGAAGCATTAAATCATATATCTTGTATCGACAAGAGAATGATTGTGTACTTGAATAAAAGACAAACGTTGTCCTATTATCCAAATAATGTTTGCTATACAAGTGTGCTAATCAAGTAATGGATTTGAGTTCCATGATCTTGATAAGCTGGTCTATTACATATGAGGAAAGGATCAAATGAGATTTGGACCTTTTGTATATCATCGGCATAATTGTTGCAAAGAAGTGTGATTCACAATTTCAGATTCCATGAATACGGACTATTGGACTCATTTGATATCTTATCATTTGAAGGATATGAGTTCCGCCTTTAAAATATTTCAGTGTTAGAGAACATCTGATTTATTCGAATCAATATACATATGATGTATATGGATCACCAAACACATTTGCTAGAGATATTTATTTCTCTTACTTCATTTACATTACTGATTAGATTAGTAAATGTAAATATGTGTTTGATACGAGTTAGAAATCTTTGAATTGGTTCAAAGAGTTCAACGATGGAGTAAAGGAATAATTTTGAAAAGTATAAAGATCATATGAGTATGTCATGATGGTTAATACTTAATTAAGGAGTAAATTGATAATTTATATCGCTTCCTGTTTGACATGACTCGATCTAAAATAGTTCGATTATAACTCCATGACTCTTGAAATTGATTAAATTACAGTTATTCTTTCCCCACTATAAGTTCCAATTGAGGTAATTATAAAGACACTGAAGGTGAGAAAAACAAACAGACAAGAAGGGGGGGGGGTTGAATTGTGTGACTCTAAAACTTGTTCTTTTTCTTTTCAAAACTTAAGGTTCAGTTCAGAAGCTGATGTGATCAGTTCTGAACAAATATCAGAAGTTAAATGCAGCGGATTTAAACAAGTTAAGGAGTAAGGAAATAGAGAGACACACAGAAATTATACAGGTTCCTTCTCAATGTGAGAAGTAGTCCTGTCCCCTTGTACCCAACAAGAGAGTTCACTATAATCTGAAGATTACACAATGCTCAACCACAAAGGAAGAGACTTCCAGTTGCTCAATCACAAAGAAAGAGGCTTCTATGCTCAACCACCAAGGAAGAGGCTTCCAATGCTCAAGTCACTAAGACAAGAGACTTCCCAATGCTCAAGTCACAAAGACAAGAGGCTTCTGACTCAGACCACAAAGGAATGAGGTTACAATTGCTTAGTATACAGACTAAGACTTAAGGGACCAAACTGGTTTACAAAATGAAATAGTTTGGGATGAACACTTGATCAAATATCAGAGGTGTTCTCTTAATACAACTCAGGTTAAGACTCTTAACCTTAAGAAATTCTAAATTACAAAGATGAAAGAATTTCTAAGAGGTTGGGTAACTTGCGTATTTTTGACAGCAAAACAGAGCAAGAGTTCAGTTCTTTGTTTCAAGAGTCTTCCACGTTTTCTTCTTCAAATCTTCCTCCTTTTATAGATAAAAATAGAGCTGTTGAAGATTTGCTGGAATTCAGGAAATTAGCCGTTGCAATTGGACTAGGTTGCTGCAAATGTGTGCTGCACTTTTTCTGTCAGAACAGAGCAGGTGCCATTTTTGAATTGGCCCACCTTAAAAACTGGAGAATGTTTGGGTCAGGGAGACAACTGTTCCATTGAGTTGTTGTGACATCTCCAGGCATTAAATGCGCACAGTACTGGTCAAAATCCATGCCACATCAGCTTCAGAAGCTTCTCAGTGAACAGTGATCAGAAGCTGCTTCAGTTGTACGGATCAGAAGCTGGTCTTCAGGAGTTGACTGTTGCGTTGACTTCATCAGAAGCACCCAGTCTTCAGAAGCTGCCTTCAGACTTCAGAAGCTGCACTTCAGGAGTACTTCTTCAGAAGTATTTTCTTTCTAGCATTGCAACCTTGTTTCTTGGCTTTCCTTCTTGCTCTTTAGCTTGTTCTTCATAACCAATATCAATCAATACTTATTAAGCATGTGGTTCTGAAACACTTGAACAAAGCATTAGCAAATAACCAATTTTCTCTTTAATACTTTGTTATCATCAAAACCATAAAGAGAGATATGTTTACACAAAAATGTTTCAACAATCTCCCCCTTAATTCAGATGAGAGTTGTTTAACACATTTTGTTCCAACAATCTCCCCCTTTTTGATGATGACAAACATAAGTATTAAAACAGAAAATTGTTGTTAACTTAATTAACAAGTTGACTACAGGGTGTGAGGTTTGTAAGCTCCCCCTGAGTCTGATCCAAGTTAATTAAGTTCAGATAAAAACATAAATGTGAAAATTTCAGAATTGTTATTAAGTTTAATTAACAATCTGACTTCAGAAGAGGTTTGTAAGCTCCCCCTAGGTCTGACAATCCTCAAGGTTAGGTTTGTAAGCTCCCCTTGATTCTTATTCATGTTAATTAATCTTACCTTAAAAACAATATGGTGAAATTTACACTCAGAATTTAAAATGACTTGTTAACTTCAGGTTCTGAGGTTTGTAATCTCTCCCCCTAAGTCTGATAATCCACAGGATGAGTTTTGTAAGCTCCCTGAGTCTTATCCAAGTTATTTTAAATTCAATTTACTCACTAAGAGTAATGTATCTCACAAGCAAATATCAAAGCCAGAATTTCACTTCAAGAGCTAAGAGTTAAAAATTGTTCTCATAAGTTAAATTTAGTCAGAATTGCATCAGAGCTAGAGCTTAACTAATCAGTATCAGAGCTAGCTTAACAATTGTATCAGAGTTTAATCCTATCAATTGTATCAGAGCTTAATAGCTTAATAAGCTTAGTTCTTCTGACAGTTTTAACTTATTTGAGCTCAGGTGCTTTAATACTTGTTTTACTTTCTCCCCCTTTTGTCATCAACAAAAAGTATTACTTTCTCCCCTTAAGACAGAAAAATTCTCCCCCTTTATCAAGAAGGTTGGAAAATATATCTGTATCAGAGCAGAAAAGGATTTGAAAAGAGTTTGAAATCATGTATCAAAGCAGTTCAGTTTCCCCCTTTTTAAAAGAGTTTGAAAGCAGTTCTGACCTAAGTTTGAAAATATTTCAAAAAGGATATAAAATTGGGGGGTTGAACCAACTGAGATTGTGAGATGTTTGTGCAATCATATGGATAATCAAGCAGCAAAGATGAATATCAGAGCATACTTGACATTCAAGGATTATATGACTTGCATTTTAAATAGAATGCTGTTCAGAAGCAGAAAAGGTTTAGAGCTTCTGATCAGGTCATTTTGTGTTCAGACATGACTTGTTCAGTATAAATTTGTTCAGTATCAGAGCAAAACAACTCAATAGGGTATCAGAGCAAATCTTGCAAGAAAGTATCAGAGCTAGATACCAATTGAGGATGTTGTCTCAGAGTCTGATATCAAAAGACAGTGTTAAGACTGCTGAACTGATATCAGAACCTGATATCAAATGAAGGTTTATCTCAGAGTCTGATACCAGATAAAAACATTTCTAAAGACTGAACATTGTCTGAAACACTGGGCTTTTAAAATGTGTTTGTGCTAAACATTTTGAAAACAAACTGATACCATCTTGAAAATTGTTTGTTAAGCAATTTCAACATTGAATATCAGAGCAGAAAATCACATTTTTACTTGATGACTATGGGAGGATTTGAGTATAAACTTTCAAAGCTTTAATCATCATTGTCCATAGCTATACTTATCAGATTCTGACCAACATTAGATTTTTATCAGATTCATAAGTCAGAAAATCCAGGTGCTGATCCTTCAGACTCTAAAGTTTTTCAGGCTTAACTTTATTCAAATTCTCAGAAGATGAGTGTTTGATAAGTCTTAGCTTATGATAAACTCAGAATCAAGGAATTCATTCAGATTCAAGCACATTTTCAAGAGATAGAATGCATGTTCAGATTCTTTTTAATAAAATTGAATCTATCTTCTGTTAGGGGTTTTGTGAATATATCAGCCCATTGATGATCAGTATCAATGAATTGAATATCCAAAACACCCTTCTGAACATAATCTCTTATAAAATGATGTTTTATTTCTATGTGCTTGGCTCTAGAATGCAGAATTGGATTTTTAGACAGACAAATAGCAGCAGTATTATCACAATAAATAGGAATATTGTCTGCATGAATCTGATAATCCTCTAATTGATGTTTCATCCAGAGCAGTTGTGTGCTACAACTTGCAGCTGAGATGTATTCTGCTTCAGCTGTTGACAAAGCAATGGTTGCTTGTCTTTTGCTGGCCCAGGATATCAGATTCTCACCAAGAAACTGACAGTTTCCACTGGTGGATTTTCTTTCAATCCTGTCCCCAGCATAGTCAGCATCACAGAATCCAACTAGCTTATAATCTAGAGATTTCTTATACATAAGTCCCAAATTAGTTGTTCATTTCAGATACCTGAAGATTCTCTTGACAGCAGTCATATGAGATTCTCTAGGATCTGATTGGAATCTAGCACACAGACATACACTAAATAAAATATCTGGCCTAGAAGCAGTTAAGTATAGGAGAGAAACTATCATACCTCTGTACAGCTTCTGATCTACCTTAGTGCCATTGTCCTCTTTGCTTAAGGTGCAGGTGGGATGCATTGGTGTTGTCATCAGTTTGCAATCATCCAACTGGAACTTCTTCAGAAGCTCCTTGGTGTATTTGGACTGATGAACATAAACACCCTCTTTGCATTGGTTGATTTGAATTCCCAAGAAGAATTTCAGCTCACCCATCATGCTCATTTCAAATTCATCCTGCATTAACTTAGAAAATTCCTTGCAAAGGGAGGCATTAGTAGAACCAAATATGATATCATCAACATAGATTTGTACAATTAAGATTTCTTTCTTAACAGTTTTTCTAAAGAGTGTATTGTCAACTTGACCTCTTACAAAACCATTTTTAATTAAGAAGTTGCTTAGCCTTTCATACCAAGCTCTGGGAGCTTGTTTCAGACCATACAAAGACTTCTTCAGTTTAAAAACATGATTTGGATATTTAACATCTTCAAAACCAGGAGGTTGTTTGACATACATTTCTTCAGAAATCACACCATTTAAGAAAGCACTCTTAACATCCATTTGATATAAGATGATATCATGATTAATAGCATAAGAAAGAAGTAACCTGATTGCTTCCAGTCTTGCTACTGGAGCAAAAGTTTCTGTGTAGTCTATTCCTTCTTGCTGGCTGTACCCTTGAGCTACTAATCTAGCCTTGTTTCTGATCACTTCTCCTTGTTCATTGAGCTTGTTCCTGAACACCCATTTTGTTCCAATGATGTTCTTCTGATCAGGTCTGGCCACAAGATCCCATACATCATTCCTTTGGAATTGGTTTAGCTCTTCTTGCATTGCTACAATCCAACCATCATCAGCAAGTGCTTCATCAGCAGTTGTGGGTTCAATCAAGGATAACAGGCCAAGCATGGACTCATTCTGAGTGAATGCAGATCTTGTCTTCCTTGGACTGTTCTTGTTTCCAATGATCAACTCCTCAGGATGTGAAGACTTGTACTTGAAGGAGGTTCTGGGTGGATTAGCTTCTGAGGAACCATCAGGGATATGTTCAGAATCATGCTGGTCTTGATTAGCATCAGGAGTAGTGTCATTGCTGGAGAGTTTCTCAGAGTCTTCATTGTTTTCAGCTTCTGAACCTTCATCAGAACCTGAACTGGGTTCAGCTTCTGAAGGTTCTTCTGAGATTCTAACATCTGCAAAACTCTCAACCAGCTCTGGTATTTCACTACCAGGCTTCTTATCATCAAACCTAATGTGTATAGCTTCTTCAACAATATGTGTTTCAGAATTATACACTCTGTATGCCTTGGATCTCTCTGAGTAACCTAAAAAGGTACCCTTTTGAGCCTTGGCATCAAATTTCTTTAGGTAGACCTTATTGTTTAGTATGTAACATGTACAACCAAACTGATGAAAATAAGAAATACTTGGTTTTCTTCCTTTAATTAATTCATATGAAGTTTTATTCAGAATGGGTCTGATATAGATCCTGTTCTGAATATAACATGCTGTGTTTACAGCTTCTGCCCAAAAGTACTTAGCAATTTTTGACTCATGGATCATGGTTCTGGCCATCTCTTGTAAAGACCTGTTCTTTCTCTCTACAACTCCATTTTGTTGTGGAGTTCTAGGAGATGAGAACTCATGGAAAATTCCATGGTCTTCACAATAGTTTTCAAAAGGTTCATTTTCAAATTCACCACCATGATCACTTCTGATTTTCAAAATTTTCAAATCAATTTCTGTTTGTACTTGTTTGCAGAATTTGAAAAACACATCATATGTTTCATTTTTGGTTCTGAGGAATTTAACCCAAGTCCACCTACTATAATCATCAACAATCACAAGTCCATACTTCTTCCCATTGATTGAGGCTGTTCCAACAGGACCAAATAAATCAATGTGAAGGAGTTCTAGAGGTTTAGAGGTGGAAACAATGTTCTTTGGTTTAAAAGAAGTTTTAGAAAATTTTCCTATTTGGCATGCTGAACACAAGGCATCTGAGTGATAATCAATACTAGGTAAGCCTCTGACCAGCTGTAACTTGCTAAGCTTAGAGATGAGTCTCCAGTTAGCATGTCCCAGCCTTTTGTGCCACACCCATTTCTCATCACTCACAGACAGAAGGCAAACTACCTTCTGCTGAACCAAATCAGAAAAATTTATTTTATACACATTGTTTTTCCTACAGCCTCTGAACACTACAGACTTATTTTCAATGTTGATTACAGTGCAAGTGTTCTTATTAAACAGGACTTCATAATTACTATCACATAATTGACTTATGCTAAGTAAGTTATGTCTAAGTCCATCTACCAGCCAAACATTATCAATGTACAGGGAAGAATTACCTATCTTACCAGTACCAATGATCTTTCCTTTCTGACTTCCTCCAAATCCCACAGTTCCTCCCTCTTTCAGAGTCAGGGTTTGGAACATAGACTTGTCCCCTGTCATATGATGCGAGCATCCACTGTCCAGGTACCAGGACCTTTCCTTTTCTTTGGATGACAAGCATATCTGCAATTGAAATAATCTCAGACTTAGGTACCCAGATTTTCATGGGTCCTTTGGGGTTAGTCCTGAAAGTTTTTGGCTTTTTGAACTTGTGTCTGAAGTTGTGATGTTCAGACTTGTTCTGATATTTAGGATATGAATCCTTATATCTTGAATAAGTCTGAGTTTCAGAACCTGAGGTCTTCAGAACCTGAGTTCTCAAAGGTTTGGACTCAGACTTCTTCAGAACCTGAGACTTGAAGGTCTTTGGTTCTGATTTGTTCAGAGTCTGACCTTTTGAGTACTTTGGTTCTGATCTCTTCAGAATTCCAACCTTGTTTACTTCAGGCACAAGGCAAGCTTCAGTTTTGCCTTTCTTAAAACAGTTTGAAGCAGAAAACTGATTGGTTTGCTTTGGCTTGCTTTGCCTAACATTCTGAGATTGAAAATGTTTTGCATTGACTGGTTTAACAGATTTTGAAGTTTTGATAAACCCAGTCTTAGAAAAATTTGAATCAGATTTATTCAGATTCTGAGACTTACTAGTTCCAGGTTCTGAACACTTCAGATTCTGAACAGGTTTAAGTTCAGAGTCTGATTTTCTCTTACTCTTAGGCTTAGGACCTTTTGGCTTAGATTTAGGCAAGGTTTTAACAGTTGCCTTCATCTTACCCTTAGGTACAGAAGCTTCAGAGTCTGAGTTGTTCAGAACTTCTGACTTAGTCTCAGATTCTGATACTTTCAATTTCTCAGAATTATGAGAAGCAGACACAAAGCATATACCATTGCCTTTTAAAATATCATCAGAACATGAAGGTGAGTTTAAATCATTTGAAGGTTTGAATAAATCATAGCCAATGCCTTCACCTTTGTTTCTGATCATATTATACATCATGGAGGCAATTTTAGTTCTGTTGAATCCAGTTAACATGAAATCCTGAAGAGCTATTTCCTGTTCATTTGGAATCTCTTCAGATTTCTTATGAGCCTCTTTTCTGAGTTCTTCAACTTCTTCATCATATTCAAAAATTTGATTCTGAAGTTTAAGGTTTTCCTCAGACAGCAAGTTTGTTTGATTTTTCAAAGTCTTAATTTCTTTTAACTTGCTTTTAAGATGACTCATAAGATCATTAATTGTTTCAATTAAATCAGATCTAGAGAGTTCAGAATATACCTCATCTTCTTCATCAGAATCTGAACATGATTCTGCATCAGAAGATGCAATTGCCATCAGGGCCAGGTTTGCCTCTTCCTCATCAGATTCTGACTCATTGTCCAGATTATCCCATGTAGCCATGAGACTCTTCTTAAGCTTATTTCTGAAATTGCTGGACTTTGAGCTGGACTTCTTTGCTTTTTCCTTTGATTTTTCCTTCTGAAGATCAGGACAATCAGCAATGAAGTGGCCAGGCTTTTTACAGTTGTAGCAGCTTTCCTTCTGGATATCCCTCTTTGAACCAGAACCAGATCCTCTAAAGTTACTGCTTCTGTGAGAGAGTTTTTTCTTTCTATTCATCAGATACTGAAGTCTTTTAGAAATCATTGCAAGCTCATCAGCATCTGAATCTTCATCAGAATTTCCCTCAGGAAACTCTTCTTCAGATTCAATTGCTTTCAAAGCTTTAGCAGGTTTTCTTTTAGACTTCAGAGCTAATGTTTTTGGCTCTCTAACAGACTCATCCTCATTGAGTCCCAGTTCATGCACTTTGAGGGAGCTTATAAGATCCTCAATACTTAGAGTATTCAGATCCTTAGCTTCCTCAATGGCAGTCACTTTAGGTCTCCATTTGGAAGGCAGACTTCTAAGGATTTTATTCACATGATCAGCTGTGGTATAACTCTTCTTCAGAATCTGAAGTCCAGAAACCAGAGTCTGAAATCTTGAGAACATAGTCTCAATATTTTCATCCTCTTTCATTCTGAACAATTCATATTGCTGAACAAGTATGTTTGCCTTAGCTTCTCTAACCTTCTGATTACCTTCATAGTTAGAGCAGAGGGATGTGAATATTGCCTTTGTAGTGGACTTGTCACTCAGCTTCTGATACTCAGTGTGAGGCAAAGAGTCCACAATGATACCTCTGACATGATGATGCTTCCTATAGATCTTTCTTTCTGCATCACTCAGAGATCTTCTGTTGACAGCAACACCTTCTTCATCTACGGGTATTGAGATTCCATCTTCAATAATGTCCCATAGAGTATCATCAATCCCAATAATGAGACTATACATTTTACTCTTCCACCAAGAGAATTTTTCTGGGTCACCAGTAAACTTAGGAGGTTTATTGTGTGACCTAGACTTCTTTTCTTCAGTACTATAGTCATATTGTACATTTCTTTGATTTCTGGGAGATGGTGGATTTCTGGGAGAGGGTGGAGGTGAATCACTAGTTGAGGCCATGTTTTTCTCAGGATCCTACTGACACACTGTTAAGTGTTAATATCAGAACCGGAGCTCTGATACCAACTGAAGGTGAGAAAAACAAACACACAAGAAGGGGGGGTTGAATTGTGTGACTCTAAAACTTGTTCTTTTTCTTTTCAAAACTTAAGGTTCAGTTCAGAAGCTGATGTGATCAGTTCTGAACAAATATCAGAAGTTAAATGCAGCGGATTTAAACAAGTTAAGGAGTAAGGAAATAGAGAGACACACAGAAATTATACAGGTTCCTTCTCAATGTGAGAAGTAGTCCTGTCCCCTTGTACCCAACAAGAGAGTTCACTATAATCTGAAGATTACACAATGCTCAACCACAAAGGAAGAGACTTCCAGTTGCTCAATCACAAAGAAAGAGGCTTCTATGCTCAACCACCAAGGAAGAGGCTTCCAATGCTCAAGTCACTAAGACAAGAGACTTCCCAATGCTCAAGTCACAAAGACAAGAGGCTTCTGACTCAGACCACAAAGGAATGAGGTTACAATTGCTTAGTATACAGACTAAGACTTAAGGGACCAAACTGGTTTACAAAATGAAATAGTTTGGGATGAACACTTGATCAAATATCAGAGGTGTTCTCTTAATACAACTCAGGTTAAGACTCTTAACCTTAAGAAATTCTAAATTACAAAGATGAAAGAATTTCTAAGAGGTTGGGTAACTTGCGTATTTTTGACAGCAAAACAGAGCAAGAGTTCAGTTCTTTGTTTCAAGAGTCTTCCACGTTTTCTTCTTCAAATCTTCCTCCTTTTATAGATAAAAATAGAGTTGTTGAAGATTTGCTGGAATTCAGGAAATTAGCCGTTGCAATTGGACTAGGTTGCTGCAAATGTGTGCTGCACTTTTTCTGTCAGAACAGAGCAGGTGCCATTTTTGAATTGGCCCACCTTAAAAACTGGAGAATGTTTGGGTCAGGGAGACAACTGTTCCATTGAGTTGTTCTGACATCTCCAGGCATTAAATGCGCACAGTACTGGTCAAAATCCATGCCACATCAGCTTCAGAAGCTTCTCAGTGAACAGTGATCAGAAGCTGCTTCAGTTGTACGGATCAGAAGCTGGTCTTCAGGAGTTGACTGTTGCGTTGACTTCATCAGAAGCACCCAGTCTTCAGAAGCTGCCTTCAGACTTCAGAAGCTGCACTTCAGGAGTACTTCTTCAGAAGCATTTTCTTTCTAGCATTGCAACCTTGTTTCTTGGCTTTCCTTCTTGCTCTTTAGCTTGTTCTTCATAACCAATATCAATCAATACTTATTAAGCATGTGGTTCTGAAACACTTGAACAAAGCATTAGCAAATAACCAATTTTCTCTTTAATACTTTGTTATCATCAAAACCATAAAGAGAGATATGTTTACACATAAATGTTTCAGCAATCTCCCCCTTAATTCAGATGAGAGTTGTTTAACACATTTTGTTCCAACAGACACCATATTAGATATGGAGGTAAGAGTACCTAGTCTGACTTTATGATAATTTGGGGTTATAAAGTTTATTAGATAAACTATATTCCAAATTAGACAAATGTATATTTGTGGAGGTACCTTAAGGAAAATAAGGGATACTAATTGTACATCACTTTATATGACAAAAGTCGTTTGTCTCTGGATCTGGAGTATTCCTCTTGAAGTAGTGTGTCTCTGCAAGAGCCAGTGGGAGTGATGTAGAACTTGAATTAAGTCAAGTACCACAAAATACATGTTTCTCTAAGAATGGAACATGAACTGATTCAACAAAGGGTTGTTGTTAAATCACTAGTTCGAGTAGCACAAGATCTAGATGATTCTGATATGACATATCACTAGGATGAGAAACATGATTTTGTCATGACTCAAAAAGGTGATATGATACTCATGGAAGATGAGCCCCGACTTACTAGAAGGTCTTAAATGACCTGAATACAGAGAAGTGGCTAGATGCCATGGGATCTTATAGAAAATCTATGTACACAAACCATATATGGATATTGGTTATATCATCTGAAATTCCTGGCAACCTGACTAAAATATGCTGTGCACAATGTTGGCACAACTGTCCGAGCGCGTGTCTACTCAGAACTACAATTAAAATAGCACAGCGTAACAAACCACAAATTAAAAGGAGCACAGCGGAAATATAAAGTACACAGTGAGTTTGTTAACCCAGTTCGGAGCAACTCTCCTACTCTGGGGGATACCAATCCAGGAATGATTCCACTATTATAGTTCTAGTGAAAAGACCAACGCAGACACACTACTTGACCTTGCACCTAGACCCTACCAGTGGCAACTCTATCTAGGAACTCCTAGATATGAGACCCCGTCTCAATTCCTACGAACAACACACACAGTATTGTTATCAAACACACAAAACATAAAACACAACCAAGAGAAACACACGCTAATAACACATACTCACTCCGTACTTAAAAGCTTAGGAGCAGCTTACAAATTACAACTCAAACAAACTCAGTCCTTAGCTTGAATCAGGGAGATACAAGCAAGGCTCACAATTAACAAACAAAACCCTAAAAACCTTAAACACACGCTTTACTAACACACACGGTTTTTAGTTACCCTACTAGGGTTAGCCTTCATGAATATATAGTACTGAAATACCACGGGTCTGGGCTTCAAAATAGAGCATGGACATTGTCCGGTCCAGCTGAAACAATCTTCTAGAAATAATAAAAAAACTTCCAAATATAGAATGATATCTTGAGGAACAAATAGCAAGGCAAATAAAACTTCAATCAAATCTTCAGTCAGATACACGCGCCTTGATCAGCAAGCTAGAGGAAAATAAATCTTCAGGCAAATCTTTGGAAGATTGCGTACATAAATATAAAGCGCTAGCTGGCGCGAAAATCACAAGATACGAAAAGCTGTTCCATATGCTACCGCATCTGTCCCAGCATCTGGCTAGTAGATGTTTTTGCAAAATGTAGCCAATCTACAAAAACCCAACAATCTCCCCCTTTGGCACAATTTTGGCTAAAACACTCTAGAGCCAGGTCTTTGGGAGATACACAGATAAGATTCCGTCACGTCAACATCGGCACACAACAAGGAAAGAAAATATCGTAGCAAATAATGAGATTACTTCCAAGGGAGAAATAGTCAAAGATAGCTTGCAAGTAGAATCAGAGGCATGCACCAGATAACACAAACATCTAGCCTCATAGGAACAACTAGAGAGAAATAAACTCTCATATAGTGGAATCACATAGATAAGGGGAAAAAAAATAAATTTCCATACACCAAGAAAACTTAAGAGAGCTCCCCCTCAAAACATGCATGTACCAGTACTCCCCCTCAACATATACTACACTCCCCCTCAACACATGTAGCCATACATAATATAGGCTTCAAATCAGCACACAAGCAACAGATAGGGCATAAATCTAATTCATTCTACTCCCCCTTTTTAGCCATAAATTCTGACAAACAACAGATAGGGCATACTCATAGAAAGTGCTTAGAGCCATAAAGAGTGCATAGAAACCACAGAGAGTGCATATTACAGACCAGAAGCACTCAAGGTGCATAAGAAATCCAGGGTCTTGGCCAAGCAACCAAAACAAACACAAAGAATACAGCAACTGAGAACAGGTAAAACATCAGAATCAGAATTCATCAGAGTCAGTGGAGAACTCCTCAGTATCACCAGCAGAAGCATGATTATTCCCTCCTTCTTCTTCATCGTGCTCACCCTCAGCTTCAGATTCAGCCTTCAAGGCTGCAATTATCCTGTCAATTTTCATCTTCCTAGCTCCAAGAGCCACACTAGTCTCAGTTAGATCTGCAATTATTTGTTTTCTAGTGAGCACACCAGACGTCCGGACAGAAGTACCAGCTAAGTCAGCAGCATGTTTCTCAGACAGCAAACTACAATCCAAGGCCATAGGGCCAGACCTCTTACAGGGCTCATCAGTACTGATCAAAATATCTGGGTGTTGCTGAAGCACAATACCACACAGGAGAGTGGGAAAAGCTATAGGAAACTTGATAGCAAAGGACTTAGCATGCTCCAAAACCTGATAATAAATGTAGGCCCCATAATCAAAAGGTGACTTGGTACCAACAGCATAAATCAATTTGGCCAAACCAGAAGCAACTGAGAAGTTAAGAAAAGAATAATGATGGTAGCGTGTGGGAGGTTTGAATAAGGAAGGTTGGAGATAGCTTCCTTGAATTGCGTGCATCAAGCGGTTGAGGAGGGAGAAAATAACTGCTGCACGCCTCCCATAAATTAACTGCTACAATTCCTCAAATAAACAGATCCCTAACTTCCGTCTTAATTTTTCAAATTGATTAGCATCAAGAGCTTTTGTAAAAATATCTGCTAATTGCTCTTCAGTTGCAACATGTTCAAGAGTAACAATTTTGTCTTCAACAAGATCCCTTATAAAATGATGTCTAATGTCAATGTGTTTGGTCCTGCTATGTTGAATAGGATTCTTGGAGATATTAATTGCACTCAGATTGTCACAATATAATGTCATAGCATCTGTCTTGACATTGTACTCACTCAGCATCTGTCTCATCCACAGCAATTGAGAACAACTACTACCAGCTGCTATGTACTCAGCTTCAGCTGTAGACAAAGAAATGCAATTTTGCTTCTTACTAAACCAGGATATTAGGTTGTTGCCTAGGAAGAAGCATCCACCAGAGGTACTCTTTCTATCATCTGCACTTCCAGCCCAGTCAGCATCACAATATCCAAACAACACAGTGCTTTCCCCATGAGAATACAACATACCATAATCACTAGTACCACTCACATACTTCAGAATTCTCTTTACCTGAGTCAGATGACTTATTTTTGGTTCAGCTTGGTATCTGGCACACACTCCAACTGCAAATGTGATATCTGGCCTACTTGCTGTAAGATATAGAAGACTTCCTATCATACTCCTATACATGCTTTGGTCAACATCCACACCTTTCTCATCCTTTGATAATTTTACATGTGTGGGAGCAGGAGTTCTTTTATGAGCAGCATTTTCCATCCCAAATTTCTTGACTATATTTTTAGCATACTTACTTTGAGAGATAAATATAGTATCTTCCATTTGTTTCACTTGAAGACCAAGAAAGAACTTTAGCTCACCTACAAGACTCATCTCAAATTCAGATTGCATTTGCTGAACAAAATGCTCTATCATCTGGTCAGACATTCCTCCAAAGACTATGTCATCTACATATATTTGAGCAATCATCAGCTGTCCATTTTCATCTTTCACAAACAGGGTCTTGTCATTTCCTCCCTTCCTATAGCCATGGTTGATTAGAAACTCAGCAAGTCTCTCATACCAAGCTCTAGGAGCTTGCTTCAGGCCATATAGAGCTTTCTTCAATTTGTACACATGGTTTGGAAAACTAGGATCAATGAAGCCTTTAGGCTGTTCTACATAAACCTCTTCATTTAAGTACCCATTGAGAAAGGCACTCTTGACATCCATCTGATACAACTTGAATTTTAGTATGCATGCAATCCCAAGTAACAATCTAATAGATTCCAACCTAGCTACAGGAGCAAAAGTCTCATCAAAGTCTACACCTTCAATTTGAGAATATCCTTGTGCAACCAGTCTAGCTTTGTTTCTCGTGATAGTACCATTTTCATCAGACTTGTTTTTATAAACCCACTTGGTACCTATAACATTCACATTATCTGGTCTAGGAACTAGGTCCCACACATTACTTCTCTTGAACTGAGTTAACTCTTCTTGCATAGCATTTATCCAGAACTCATCAGTTAGAGCTTCCTTAACATTCTTTGGTTCAAGTTTAGATATAAAGCAAGAATTTGATACCTCATCATAGTTCCTTCTAGTTGTGATCCCTTGGTTAGGATCGCCAATGATTTGGTCTATGGGATGATTTTTCTGAACTCTGACAGATGGTCCTTTGTTGGGAGCAGTCTTCTCTGGCCCAGTTACTTCAGAATCTTGCTTATCACTTGCTTCATCTGCTTTCTTTGCTTCCTGTAGGTCAGAAGCTGCGTCAAATGTAGCATCATCTGGCATAGCATTATTTCCTTCATCATCTACAACAACATTTATGGATTCCATCATTGTCTTGGTTCTGGAGTTGTATACTCTATAGGCTCTGCTGTTTGTAGAATAGCCTAGAAAGATTCCCTCTTCACTTTTAGCATCCATCTTTCTTCTTGGTTCCCTGTCAGCTAGAATATAACATTTACTACCAAACACATGAAAGTGCTTCACTGTTGGCTTCCTGTCCTTCCATAGCTCGTACAAGGTTGTAGATGTACCTTTTCTCAAAGTCACTCTATTATGAATATAGCAGGCTGTGTTCATGGCTTCAGCCCAAAAGAAAAATGGCAGCTTCTTAGCATGTAGCATAACCCTAGCAGATTCTTGCAAAGTCCTGTTCTTTCTCTCAACTATCCCATTTTGTTGAGGAGTAATGGGTGCAGAGAACTCATGAAATATTCCTTCAGAAATACAGAAATCAGAGAACTTACCATTCTCAAACTCCTTCCCATGGTCACTTCTGATTCTAACAATTCCACAATCCTTTTCTCTCTGAAGTTGTAAGCAAAGATCCTTGAATTTTTCAAAAGTGTCTGATTTCTCCTTAATGAAATTTATCCAAGTATATCTAGAAAAATCATCAACAACAACAAAAGCATACTTCTTACCACCTAGGCTTTCGACTTGCATAGGTCCCATTAAGTCCATGTGCAATAGCTCAAGAACTCTGGATGTGGACAGATGTTGCAGCTTCTGGTGAGGCATCTTGGTCTGTTTTCCTATCTGACATTCTCCACATATACTTCCTTCCTGAATTTGGAGTTTTGGTAAACCTCTGATGGCTCCTTCAGCAATAGCTTTCTTCATGCTTCTGAGATTCAGATGTCCAAGCTTTTGGTGCCATAGCTTAACTTCATCTTCTTTGGTTATTAGACAAGTAGATAACTTTGCTTTATCTTGAGAGACCCACAAGTAGCAATTGTCCTTTGATCTAACACCTTTCATCAGGATGTCCCCTTCACTGTTAGCAACTAAGCATTCACTCTTAGTAAAGTTGACCTTCATTCCTTGATCGCACAGTTGACTAATACTTATTAAGTTGGCAGTTAATCCTTTCACAAGAAGCACCTTATCAAGTTTGGGTAGACCCTCTTCCACAAGATTTCCTACACCCTTTATTTCTCCTTTGGCTCCATCCCCAAAAGTCACAAAACTTGTAGCATAAGGCTTAACATCAGTCAAGTAATTTTTGTCACCAGTCATATGTCTGGAACATCCACTGTCAAAGTACCAATCATTTCTGGATGACACTCTCAGAGATGTATGAGCAATTTGAGCAATCTCATCAGCTTCTGGTTCTATTTTTCTAGGATCCATAGTGTTGCTTGTGAGATTATCATTTTTCTGCTTCCACTGCTTTTTGGTGATCTTTACTGTGAGATCAGGTCTTGGTGAATAGGTCCTGTCTGGGTAACCATGTAATTTAAAACAGAAAGGTCTGATATGTCCTCTTCTTCCACAGTAATGACATACCCAAGCATAATTCCTTCCTTTTGATCTGGTCCTATATCCTGATGCCTGTTGTCTCACCTGATGCTGGGGCATCTGTCTTGACATAGTATGATCATGGGTACTAACAGGTGCCACAAACTGTCTCACTGGTAATAGTTTCTGCTGAGGCATAGAACTGTAGTCAAACCCAATACCTTTAGAATCTCCAGGTTTCTGTCCTATTTCCAGAATTTCGTCTAAAGCATCAGTGCCTTTGTTCATCATCCGTAGTTGCT
This sequence comes from Medicago ruthenica, assembly GCA_018208015.1. NCBI lineage: Eukaryota > Viridiplantae > Streptophyta > Magnoliopsida > Fabales > Fabaceae > Medicago > Medicago ruthenica. Next base: position 63,156,613 of record CM031375.1, on the reverse strand, counting down.
TGTTCATATTGTCAATCTTGGAAGTAAGTAAGATAACCTCATCATTGAGGTCTGAGTTTATTTTCAGAAGTTTGTCTTTCTCAGCTTGCAAGAGAGCAATGGTCCTTTTTTGTTTTTCTAAAGTTCTACAAACTTCCTCACTTTTGAGACATAACTCCTTGTAAGAATCAGCCAATTCATCATATGTTACCTCTTCATCACTATATTCATTGTCAGATGTGCACACTCCAGTCAAGGCATTCACATGTTTTGCAGTTTCAGGTTCTTCTTCTGATTCATCCTCATCAGTCCAAGACACAGTCATCACCTTCTTTTGTTTCTTCAGATACGTTGCACACTCAGTTCTGATGTGACCAAAACCTTCGCATTCATGGCATTGCACCCCTTTGCTTTGATTGATTTTGTCATCAGTTCTAGGTTTCCTCTGATTGTTGACATTTTTATAGATGCTGCGACTGTTGTCCGGAGCATTTGTCCTGGGGCGTCTGTCCATCCTCTTCACAACTTTATTAAATTGTTTGCCCAACAACACAATATCTTCAGAGATGCTCTCATCAGTATCTAAATTACTCTCCACATCATCTTCATCAGTGTTGGAGATGAAAGCAATGTTCTTGTCTTTCTTTTCAGATCTTTCATTAACCTTTAATTCAAAAGTTTGAAGAGATCCAATCAACTCATCAACTTTCATATCTCCAATATCTTGGGCCTCCTCAATAGCACAAACTTTCATATCAAATTTCTTAGGCAGGGACCTGAGAATTTTGCTTACCAGTTTTTCATCGGATATCTTTTCCCCCAAGGATTCAAATGTGTTAGCATATTCTAGCACATTCATGTGAAAGTCATGAATACTCTCTCCTTCTTTCATTCTCAAATTCTCAAACTGTGTTGTTAGCATTTGTAGCCTTGACTTCTTGACCTTTTGAGTACCTTCATGAGCTGTTCTTAGGATATCCCAAGCTTCCTTGGCAATAGTACATTGTTTAATCAACCTGAACATGTTTTTGTCAACACCATTAAACAAAGCATTTAGGGCTTTAGAGTTTCCAATAGCTGCAGTGTCTTCTTCTGTAGACCACTCCTCTTCTGGTTTCAACTCATCAGTATCAACATTATTCGCATCTTTTATTTTAGGAGGAACCCATGCCTTGATCACAGCCTTCCAAGCTCTGCTGTCTAGAGATTTCAAGAATGCTGTCATGCGTGATTTCCAAATGTCATAGTTCGACCCATCCAACAAGGGTGGTCTGTTCACCAGTCCTCCTTCTTTATCCATTGAGCCAGAAACTTCTTTCCCTGGAGCTCACCCACACAGAACAGGGTGCCTGCTCTGATGCCAATTGAAATTCCTGGCAACCTGACTAAAATATGCTGTGCACAATGTTGGCACAACTGTCCGAGCGCGTGTCTACTCAGAACTACAATTAAAATAGCACAGCGTAACAAACCACAAATTAAAAGGAGCACAGCGGAAATATAAAGTACACAGTGAGTTTGTTAACCCAGTTCGGAGCAACTCTCCTACTCTGGGGGATACCAATCCAGGAATGATTCCACTATTATAGTTCTAGTGAAAAGACCAACGCAGACACACTACTTGACCTTGCACCTAGACCCTACCAGTGGCAACTCTATCTAGGAACTCCTAGATATGAGACCCCGTCTCAATTCCTACGAACAACACACACAGTATTGTTATCAAACACACAAAACATAAAACACAACCAAGAGAAACACACGCTAATAACACATACTCACTCCGTACTTAAAAGCTTAGGAGCAGCTTACAAATTACAACTCAAACAAACTCAGTCCTTAGCTTGAATCAGGGAGATACAAGCAAGGCTCACAATTAACAAACAAAACCCTAAAAACCTTAAACACACGCTTTACTAACACACACGGTTTTTAGTTACCCTACTAGGGTTAGCCTTCATGAATATATAGTACTGAAATACCACGGGTCTGGGCTTCAAAATAGAGCATGGACATTGTCCGGTCCAGCTGAAACAATCTTCTAGAAATAATAAAAAAACTTCCAAATATAGAATGATATCTTGAGGAACAAATAGCAAGGCAAATAAAACTTCAATCAAATCTTCAGTCAGATACACGCGCCTTGATCAGCAAGCTAGAGGAAAATAAATCTTCAGGCAAATCTTTGGAAGATTGCGTACATAAATATAAAGCGCTAGCTGGCGCGAAAATCACAAGATACGAAAAGCTGTTCCATATGCTACCGCATCTGTCCCAGCATCTGGCTAGTAGATGTTTTTGCAAAATGTAGCCAATCTACAAAAACCCAACATCATCCAATGAGTACGACTCATAAGATGAATGTGGGTTTTCTCATATAAAACTGACATGGATGGTATTAAGAATACCTTTAAGATGTGATTGACTGTAGAAGGCTTCATGCAACTCATGATGCAAATCATGACGAAATCATTACATCATCGCAATGCTTATATCTAGCGATCCTGCTTGTCATTGTTGTATAATATGTGTTCTGAAAGATGGATAACGAGGTTGCATTCCTTAATTGGAATGACCTTATATATGTATTTGACATATATGTAGGTTTCGTTAATCGGATGCTAGAAAGGTACATATATTACAAAATTCATGTATGGAATGGAGCAAGCTTCTCGAAGTTGAATTGTTTATTTTATTAATAGAGTTTTATGAAAACTTAGATTAATAAAAGAACAAATTTAAATCTTGTGCACACAAGGAGATTAGTGGGAGCATTTATATTAGTTTGGTGGAGTATGTGGATGACATACTAGTCACCAAAACAATTTATCTACACATGTGAGATATGGTTAGAAAATTATTTCTAATTTGTACCAAAATTGATTCTAGTGTTCGACACTAGAATACCTTCAAGAATATCCTTGGATGTCTTAAAGGACTTAGGATTGTTTCTTGAACACATATGAAAAGGAACATCGTAAAGGAGTTACAATGATGACAACTTTCATATATGTAAACAGTATATCCAGATCGCAATCTGGAATAAATGTTATGCTTAGATATCAATTATAAAATTTGTAAAAGTACAAGCTTTAGATAGTTGTTGTTTCTATTACAGATGTCAAATATATGATTTGAGTCGTTTAGCTCATAAATGAGCGAAAACATGTGTTTATTGCGTTGTGGGTTCCATGGATCCCATCTGAGGTGAAATTGGTTTAATCTTGCAAGCAATGAAAACTATATCTCACCAATGATTCAAATGTATATGTTGACACTTCAATTTCCTTTTGATAGAAGATCGAAAGTAGAAATTGAAAGAAGTACAACCTACCAACATAGGAAAGGTTCCTTATCTGCTACTAGAGTATCTTGCCCATAGTGTGCTTGATGCTAACACTTGACCAATAGATATTGAGATAATATTTGATTGGCTTTTAGTCCTAGTGGGAGATTGTTGGAATAAGCCCTAATAGCCAATCTATTTTGATTGGATTTGGCCTTGTATCATGACTTTGATATATATATATATAAGACATTTATTTATTCTTTTGTTTAGTTTCAAAATAATAAATTCCCTAGAATTATTAGTCCATTTAATGGAGCATTAAGTGTGACTTAATCGTGAGACCCATTAAACGAAAGAACATTATTCTTAAAGTATCCGTAGTCAAGCTTTATTGTGAAATGGGATAACATTAAAGCATATAGACTATTATGTGAGTAGACTGATGATCACATCTCACGGATCACAGATAAAGAGTTATCAAGTCTTCACATAGGTATAAATATTAGGAGTAATATTTATACTGGATTGACCCACCATGAGAATAGTACATAGTAAAAGTTATGAAAAGTGTCATAAGATATTCTCATAGTGATAGTGGTGTATTCCACCCTTTGACCTGAAACCACTATGTACCCTAGATGGAGGAGTTGAGTGCTTTATCACCATTCAAACGTTGTCTGTAATAGGATGACTATAAAGTTGGTTGATGGGTATTCCATGAATCATGCTGAGGGACATGAGTGACCTAGATGGAATTTGCCCCTCCTACATAACAGGAGAAATGTCTATGGTCCCAATATTGAACTAGACAAGGATGACACGGTCTATGCCTTGTGTTAAATATAGACATGAGGGCAAAAGGGTAATTATACACATGATCATTATCACGGAAATGTTTCGTCAGATCACATGACATTCTCGTCACTTGGGTAGCAGTGATGTGTTGCTAGATACCGCTCACTGTTTATAATATTAAATAGGTGATTTAATATTATTGTCAACGTTACGGGAACTTATAGGGGTCACACACAAAGGACAGATAGATGAGAGAAATAAATAAGTAAGACTTATTTATAAAATAATAAGTAGGACTTATTAGTAATTAAATAATTAAGTATGACTTATTATTTAATTTATGAAATAGAGAAATGCGGTCCATCGTAAGGTACGGTGTGTTTAAGTGAAATATGGTGCACCGTAAGGTACAGTGTATTTAAGTGCTTGACTTGTTGACCACACAAGTGGTTCTATAAATAGAACCCTTGTGGTGAAGCATTACAGACTTTTGTTGAATGCTTAACCTAATTCACAAAAGTTGTGAAACCTAGCCGCCGCTCTCTAAACCCTATTCTTTGAATCTCCGTTGGAATTGGCTAGAACCGGTCATCGGAGAAGTTCTGTTCATGTGGACTGAATAGAGGCATCGCTACGTTGCTTTGCTCGTGATCAGAAACAATTCTGCCACAAAGGTTCTGCTCTTCTAGAGGTAAACACATGAATCCTTAAAGTGTTTAAGTATGTGTTTGATTTGTGATTAATGATTTAATCAAGACCCGTTTCAACGGGATTTGTTCCGCTAAGAGGATTAATTTTTTGAAAAACCCCTCTTTAAATCCCTTCATCGTCCACCTTAGAAGCTAATTGATCAAGGGCAGAAACTTCATACATACCTGGTTCTTTTTTAGACGGAGATAGAGCAACAACAGTGATGGCTCGTTCACTTGTCCAATGATAATGATTTTATGCCATATCTTCAATCATAGCATATGCATTAGTAAAAAATTTGTTCATCAACGCACCACCTGCAGCTGCATCAGAACGTGAGAAAAAACACAAACAAGGGGGGTTGAATTATGTTGGCTTTTTCCTGGTTTACTTTTCTTAGTGTTTATGTGCTTATCAGAACCTGTGGTATGCAGATTCTGATATAGAGTATGTTTACAGCGGATATAAAAAAACACAAACATAAGGAGATAGCAAGAGAGAAAGAGAGAGAGAGAGAGAGAGAGAGAGAGAGAGAGAGAGAGAGAGAGAGAGAGATAGAGAGAGAGAGAGAGAGCAGACACAAGGCAATTTTTATACTGGTTCCTCCTATAACCCAGGAGTAGTCCAGTCCCCTTGCACTTCCAAGGGATTTCACTATAATCACTCTGGATTACAATTTCTCAAGCACAACTCCAAGAGACTTTCCTATGCTCAAGCACACCTGCTCAAGACTTTCTGCTTTAGGACTCTTCCTAAAGACTTCCTTGCTGAAGCACACCTGCCTAAGACTTCCTTGCTTAAGCACACAGCTTAAGACTTCCTACTCTAGGACTCTCCTAATGACTTCCTTGCTCAAGGACTACTCCAAGAGACTTACAAGTGCTCAAGCACGCAGGCAAGAGACTTCCAATGCTCTAAGGACACACCTAAGAGACTTCTAGTTGCTCAAGGTTTCACCAAGAGACTTATACGCTTTAGCTTTGCAACTAAAAACTTCTAATTTGTTCAACACTTGATGTAACAATGTTTGGTGTATATGAACAAATGCACAGACTCTCTACAGCTCTAGGATTTCAAGTTATAAACTTGAAAGAAAAAATCCTAAGTGTTTTGCGCTATTGAATTTGACAGAGTATATGCACTTTGAAGTAGCAGAGTCTTGTTAATCTTCTTTGTGGTCTTCAGCTCCTTTTATAGGCATGGATTTGAGAGACGTTGGAGAAGAGTGTCAGCGCAAATAGAGTCGTTAAGAAGCTTTGATCAAGAACATTGGTCCTTTGCCTGATATGGATAATCCCGTTGAAATGAGCTTTGAATTCTCCTTTGCTGAAAGAGGAATTATTTGTTGCTTGCTTTGTTCTTGATGTCCTTTGTCTGATTGTGCACGTAGACAGAAGACGACAAAAGAACTGCACCTATCAGAACCTTGATAGTGACATTTCATAGAGTTGGATAGAGCCTACGTGGATTATGGGTCCCTCATAACTTACTCAAGTCTAAGGGTGATCCAAGTTTGCAATGTCTGCTTCTGAGTCTGATGACCTTCACAGAGTCTGTTAAGCTACCTCTCCAGAATCTATGTGGTACTCGTCTTCTTAGGGGACGTTAACTTCTGGTTGACCTTCCTTTGGTCTTCTACCCTAGTCTTCTTAGCTTCTCTTGTTCCTTCTGATGCTCTTCATATGTTCTTCCTTGATAGATAGATCTTTCTATGATTCGGCACATTTAACATATGTTAGTATTTCATTGTTCTTCAATACTTTGTGAAATTCTGGCAAGACTGAGTCTGAACCGTAAAACAGAGCTGAACACAGTATGTTTAACAGAGGTTCAGAAGCAGCAAAAATAAAGACAGAAAGTAAAGAACACAATAGATTTGTTAACCCAATTCGGTGACAAACACACCTACGTCTGGAGACTACCAAGCCAGGAAGGAAATTCACTAAAATAGTATCAATTTGAACTACTGTGTAAAGAGCCCCTGTTTCCCACAGCCTTCTCACTTAATCACTACCCGTGAAATTTCTACCTAGGAACTCCTAGATATAAGAACCCCTCTGAAATTCTGGCCAGGCAATAACACAGAGTTAACAGGTTCTGAACCAAACAGGTTCTGAACAATAACTTAGCACAATTAAAAAACAGTTAAGTAGCAGAAATTAAAAGTGCAGGAAAGCTAAAGAACACAGGGTTTGTTAACCCAGTTCGGAGTAAACACCTCCTACTCTGGGGGATACCAATCCAGGAAGGAAATCCACTATTGGAATTAATCCTTAAGACTCAGACACTGACTCCCAGTTCCTATCCCAAGCAATCAATCTCCACCTAGTCAGACTTCTACCCAACTCTTGAGTATTAGTAACCACTAACTTCCTATTCAAGCAACTGCAACCCAGTCACTTGAACAACCCTGAAAACTACCCAGTTCTCAAACAAAAACTTCAATAACAAACCTTCATTCGTACCTACAGGCTTTGAATAAATGTACAACTCAATAAAAACACTAAACCAACTCAAAACATATGAGTGGTGCACAAAACAAAGCTAACAGCTTAAAACTAACACAGACTCAATTTCTAAATTTCTTCAACTATGCGTTCTGCACATGAATAGCAGCAGCAGTCTTCCTTATATAGCCTTCAGTCAAGCAACATAAAACATAATCCAATCTTCTATAATGATCTGATTCTGAATTATGAATGACTTGAAAAGGAAACAAATAATCCAGCATTGTATCTTTTAAAGATTCTGCAGAAAAAATACGAGCTTCATAATTTAGAGCCAAATCTTCATTAAATCTTCTCCAATTCAATCAGCAATCTAGAAGCAATATGCGAAGATATATCCTTGTAAAATCTCGCCAAGATTTTCGCAAAAATAACTTGAAAAAATGCAGCTTCTGAAGAAGTCAACAATAGTCAACGCGGGCTACAGTGCGTCTGATGCTTCAGACTCACATTTCAGCTTCTGAACAGCTTCAAATCAAAAACCTTGCAACTGAAGACTTGTTCTAAACATTGAGATGCTACTATTCAACACATTGGATTTGCCAAAACATGCAGCCAACTTCAAAATACTCAACAATCTCTCCCTTTGGCAAATTTTTGGCTAAAACCAATGTTCACACAACCAAGTTCTTCAATCCCCCATAAAACTAACTCAGCAATGAAGAACTCCACAAATATATAACATAGCAAACAGATTAGCAGCGGATTCAGCTATGTTAAACATTAAAAACCAATCAGTTTCAGCTTCTGAACACTGATACACACAAAACACAGTTACTGATCAACTCCTGATCATCACAAACACTCCTGAAGCTTCACAACACTCCCCCTGCAACTCAGCATGCAACATTACTCCATAAAAACTCCCCTTTATTTCTGAACTACAGTAACTTGTGAAACAAGTAACTTCTGAAAAATTCTGGAAATTTTGAAACACTTCAGGACCACAAACACTCAGGAAAATAATAACCTTGTTTTCCCCCTGAGACACACACTCCCCCTCAATATCACCAACACATCTCATGTTGCATTGGTTATGAATTCTGAACAAACATGTCTGAATACATTCTGAACACCAACACAGGTTTTTCTCCCCCTTTTTAGCCACAAAATTATGACAAAACACATGCATCACATAGGGATTGAAAACTGCAGAAATATCTTCAAAATCTGTTCCAGATTTATCTTTAGACTTAGGATCAGACACATCATCACACTTAGCATTAACAAAGCTGGCAGGTACTCTATCTTCCTCACATCCAGTTTGCATTAATTGCTATAACTCTTCATGTAAACAAACACCTAACTTACTCCTCAAATTTTCAAACTGTTTAGCATCTAAAGCCTTTGTGAAAATGTCAGCAACTTGTTCTTCAGTAACCACATGTTCCAGCTGAATGATCTTATCTTCCACAAGATTTCTGATAAAGTGGTGTCTGATATCTATATGTTTAGTTCTGTTGTGCTGAATAGGGTTCTTAGAGATGTTAATTGCACTCAAATTGTCACAAAATAGGGTCATAGTTCCTTGTTCAATGTTGTATTCTTCAAGCATTTGCTTCATCCACACCAGTTGTGACCAACTACTCCCAGCAGCAATATACTCAGCCTCAGCAGTTGACAATGTAACACAGTTTTATTTCTTGCTGAACCAAGAAATTAGATTATTTCCCAAAAAGAAACAACCTCCTGAGGTGCTCTTCCTGTCATCAGCACTTCCAGCCCAGTCAGCATCACAAAATCCCATTAAATCAGAACTTGAACTATGAGAATACATGATCCCATAATCACTTGTGCTATTCACATATTTCAGAATTCTCTTCACTTGAGTTAGATGACTCAATTTAGGATCAGCTTGATATCTTGCACAAACTCCAACATCAAATGTGATATCAGGTCTGCTTGCAGTCAATTACAATAGGCTTCCTATCATACTTCTGTATTGGCTTTGATCTACTGAAACTCCATGTTCATCTTTAGACAGCTTCAGATGAGTAGCAGCTGGTGTCCTCTTATGAGGAGCAGATTCCATACTAAACTTTTTCACAATGTTTTTAGCATATTTACTCTGGGAAATAAAGATGGTATCTTCCATTTGCTTGACTTGCAATCCAAGAAAGTATGTCAGCTCACCAACCAAACTCATTTCAAATTCACACTGCATTTGCTGAACAAATAATTTAACCATTTTGTCAGACATTCCACCAAACAAAATATCATCTACATAGATCTGAGCAATCATCAGACTTCCATCTTGATCTTTCACAAATAAGGTCTTATCAGAACCACCTTTTCTGTATCCTTGAGCAACAAGAAACTGAGTCAATCTTTCATACCATGCTCTAGGTGCTTGCTTCAATCCATATAAGGCTTTCTTCAATTTGTACACATGATCTGGAAACTGATGATCCACAAAACCATTAGGCTGTTCATATACTTCTTCTTGCAAATATCCATTTAGAAATGTACTCTTTACATCCATCTGGAATAGCTTGAACTTGAGAATGCAGGATACACCCAACAGTAACCTTATGGACTCTAGTCTGGCCACAGGTGCAAAGGTTTCATCAAAATCCAATCCCTCTACTTGAGTATAACCCTGAGCAACCAACCTTGCCTTGTTTCTGACCACAATACCATTTTCATCTGTTTTATTCTTGTATATCCATTTAGTGCCAGTCACATTCAACCCTTCAGGTCTTGGTACCAGATCCCACATTTCACTCCTTTTGAATTGATTCAACTCATCTTGCATAGCTTCAATCCAAAATCCATCAGTTAGGGCTTCTTTCACATTTTTGGGTTCAAACTTAGACACAAAACAAGAATCAGTAGCAGCTGAATCTGATCTCCTGGTTCCGACCCCTTGATCCAAACTTCCAATGATAAGCTCCCTAGGATGATCCTTCTGAACTCTAATTGATGGCCCTTTATTGGTAGGATCATGATCTGGATGCACTTCTGCTTCTTCAGACTCAGGATGATTTTCTGCTTCTGAAGTTTGTTCTTCTGAGGCTTCAGACTCTGGAATAACTTCAGACTTATCCTTTTCATTCTCAGCAGACAGATCATCAATAACAACATTTATGCTCTCCATCACAACTTTAGTTCTTGAGTTAAACACCCTATAGGCTCTGCTGTTTACTGAATATCCCAAAAATTTGCCCTCATCAGACTTAGGATCCAGCTTTCTTCTATTTTCCCTGTCAGCCAAGATGTAACATCTGCTCCCAAACACATGAAAGTATTTCACCGTTGGCTTTCTTCCTTTCCACAATTCATATAAGGTACAAGCTGTTCCCTTCTTCAGAGTAACTCTGTTATGGATATAGCAGGCAGTATTCATGGCTTCAGCCCAAAACATATAAGGCAGTTTCTTAGCATGCAGCATAACCCTTCCACATTCTGCTAATGTCCTATTCTTCCTCTCAACTACACCATTTTGCTGAGGTGTTATAGGTGCAGAAAACTCATGTTTTATACCTTCAGAAGCACAAAATTCAGAAAAACTCTTGTTTTCAAACTCTTTGCCATGATCACTCCTGATTCTGACAATACCACAATATTTCTCTCTTTGTAATTGAATGCATAAGTCTTTAAACACTTCAAAAGTATCAGACTTCTCTCTAACAAAATTAACCCATGTGAATCTTGAGTAGTCATCTACCATTACAAATGCATACCTTTTTCCTCCAATACTTTCTACTTGCATAGGCCCCATTAAATCCATATGTAAAAGTTCTAGTACTTTAGTAGTAACCTGATGAACTAATCTGGGATGAGACTTTCTTGTTTGTTTCCCAATTTGACAATCACCACAAACATTGTCCTCATTGATATTCAGATTAGGTACACCTCTGATAGCTTCAGTACTTAGGATTTTTTTCATGCCTTTCAGATGCAGATGACCCAATTTCTGGTGCCAGAGTCGGACTTCCTCTTCTGAGCTCATGAGACAAGAAGACAGGCTTCTTTCTTCTTCAGACACCCATAAATAACAGTTATCTTTGGATCTGCAGCCCCTCATCTAAACTTTACCTTCTTGATCAGTCACAAAACACTCTTGCTTGTTGAAATTAACCTTTAAGTCTTGATCACAAAGTTGGCTAATACTGATCAGATTAGAGGTTAAACCTTTCACCAATAGCACATCATTTAGTTTAGGTAAGCTTTCACTGATTAAATCACCAATACCCAGTATTTCATCTTTTGCTCCATCACCAAATGTCACATAGCTTCTGGAGTATGGTTTGATATTGCTCAGCAGCTTCTTAACTCCAGTCATGTGCCTTGAATAACCACTATCAAAGACCAGTCCTCTCTAGAAGTGGCTCTCAAAGAGGTATGAGCAATCAGGCCTACATTCTGAACCTTAGGTTTCCACACCTTCTGAACATTGTGTCTGGGTGTAGCTGGTTGCACTCTTCTATATTAAAAGTGTTTAGGGTAACCATACAGTTTAAAACAAAAAGGTTTAATATGTCCCTTCTTACCACAATGATGACAGATCCAGGTATGATTCCTCCTTCTTCTGTTGAACTTCTGGGGTTGCATCTGAACATGCTTCTGAGGTTGCATCTAAGTTTGCTTCTGTCCTTGCATCTGGGCTACCTTCTGAGGTCTCATCTTAGATGTTCCAATCATAAGATCATGAGTCTGAGTAGCAGGAACAAACTGTTTAACTGGATTTTTCTGCTTGAGGTTCAGACTCTCATCCACAAATCCTAAACCAGTTTTTCCTTGTTTCTGATTCTCTAAAATGTCCTCCAACTTATCAGTAGCAGAGTTCATCATCCTAACTTTCTTCTTCATTTGATCAAGTTGGGAGTTCAGTTGGTTCATTTCTTCTTTTAGTTCTGAATTTTTCACCAAAAGTTCTCCTTTTTCAGCCTCCAGTTGAAAAATAGTCTCCTTCTGATCCAGAACTTCCTTGCAAACATCTATACTTCTGGTGTATAGCCTTTTGTAAGTGTCAGCCAGTTCATCATAAGAGAGTTTTTCAGCTCTGGCTTCAGACACTTGTGAACCTTCAGACTCTGAGTCAGACACAGACAAGGTTTCAGACTCTAAAAATAGTTCAGACTTTGTAAGAGCTTCTGATTTCTAAGACTGTAACTTAACCATGAGACTTGTGTCACCCTTAGCAGATTCACTTGCAGCATCTTCTTCAGAATCATCATCAGACCATGAAACAACTAGACTTTTCTTTTTCTGCTTCTTAAGAAAAGTAGGACATTCAATTTTGATATGTCCATAACCCTCACACTCAAAGCACTGCACACCTTTGGCTTGGTTACTTTTCTCTTCAGACTTGGTCTTCTTCTCATCAGTTTGTTGCTTTTTTGTTATTGAATCTGAAATTCTGACCTTTGGTTCTGGATTTTCTGTCAACCTTCTTCAAAATTTTGTTGAATTGTTTTCCAAGCAACACTAGAGCTTCTGATAAATCACTATCCTCCTCATCAGACTCTTGTTGATCATCAGCTCCTGAATTAACTGCATATGATACTCCTTTCCCTCTCTTATTAGGCTGTTTGCAGAAGGCAGTCTCAAAATTAAGCAAAGACCCAATCAACTCCTCAACCTTCATGGTGGTGATGTCATGAGCTTCTTCTATGGCTGTAACCTTCATATCAAATCTTCTGGGCAGGGACCTGAGGATTTTTCTTACTATCTTTTCATCAGACATCTTTTCCCCAAGTGAATCAAATGAATTTGCCATGTCCAGCACATTCATGTAGAAATCCTGAATAGTTTCATCTTCCATCATCTTCAGGTTCTCAAATTTGGTGGTCAGCAACTGGAGCCTGGACATCTTCACCTTAGAAGTTCCTTCATGGGTTGTTTTCAATATTTCCCAAGCATCTTTTGCAACAGTACATTGTTTGATCAATCTGAACATATTCTTATCAACACCATTGAATATAGCATTTAAAGCCTTTGAGTTTCCATGTGACATATCATCTTCAGCTTTGGTCCACTCTTCTTCAGGCTTCAGAACCTCAGTTTTGTTACCATCTTTGTCTGTAACCACAGGATGATCCCAGCCTTTGATCACAACTTTCCAAGTTCTGCTGTCAATGGATTTCAGGAATGCACACATCCTGGATTTCCAGTACTCATAATTTGTGCCATCAAGTAGGGGTGGTCTGTTGACATAGCCTCCTTCTCTATCCATGCTTGCCAGAAATAAACTCCTCTGGATCTCACCCAAAACACAGGCAGGGTGCCTGCTCTGATGCCAATTGAAATTCTGGCCAGACAGTAACACAGAGTTAACAGGTTCTGAACCAAACAGGTTCTGAACAATAACTTAGCACAATTAAAAAACAGTTAAGTAACAGAAATTAAAAGTGCAGGAAAGCTAAAGAACACAAGGTTTGTTAACCCAGTTCGGAGTAAGTACCTCCTACTCTGGGGGATACCAATCCAGGAAGGAAATCCACTATTGGAATTAATCCTTAAGACTCAGACACTGACTCCCAGTTCCTATCCCAAGCAATCAATCTCCACCTAGTCAGACTTCTACCCAACTCTTGAGTATTAGTAACCACTAACTTCCTATTCAAACAACTGCAACCCAGTCACTTGAACAACCCTGAAAACTACCCAGTTCTCAAACAAAAACTTCAATAACAAACCTTCATTCGTACCTACAGGCTTTGAATGAACTTACAACTCAATAAAAACACTAAACCAACTCAAAACATATGAGTGGTGCACAAAACAAAGCTAACAGCTTAAAACTAACACAGAATCAATTTCTAAATTTCTTCAACTATGCGTTCTGTACATGAATAGCAGCAGCAGTCTTCCTTATATAGCCTTCAGTCAAGCAACATAAAACATAATCCAATCTTCTATAATGATCTGATTCTGAATTATGAATGACTTGAAAAGGAAACAAATAATCCAGCATTGTATCTTTTAAAGATTTTGCAGAAAAAATACGAGCTTCATAATTTAGAGCCAAATCTTCATTAAATCTTCTCCAATTCAATCAGCAATCTAGAAGCAATATGCGAAGATATATCCTTGTAAAATCTCGCCAAGATTTGCGCAAAAATAACTTGAAAAAATGCAGCTTCTGAAGAAGTCAACAAAAGTCAACGCGGGCTACAGTGCGTCTGATGCTTCAGACTCACATTTCAGCTTCTGAAGAAACTTTCAGCTTCTGAAGGGCAAAAGTGCTTCTGAACAGCTTCAAATCAAAAACCTTGCAACTGAAGACTTGTTCTAAACATTGAGATGCTACTATTCAACACATTGGATTTGCCAAAACATGCAGCCAACTTCAAAATACTCAACACTCTCTTACTTCCTACTCAAGCAATCACTGCCCCAGTGATTGTAAACTCTAAACCAATCAACTAAGATGAAGACACACTTCAAAACAACAAAGTCACTTTTGCTTAAAAGCTTTAAGTGAATTACAACTCAATAAACCTAAACCAACTCTAACAGATGAGTGGTGTATAGAACAAAGCACAAAGCTTAGAAACTCAAAAACTAAGACTCTCTCTATAATGATTTCTGTTTTTTATATCCATTCTTCAACAACAGCGTCCTCTTTATATAGCTTCAGCAGCAACATAATTCTTGAATCAAATCTTCTTCAAAGATATATTTCCAGAATTATTTTAGAAGCAAATAGAAGCAATTATATTTCTGAAATATATTTTGCAAAGTTCCTTTGAAAATATATTCATAAATAAAAGAATCCAATCTTCAATAAAGATCTTCATGCAAAACAATCTTCATTCTAGAAACAAAGCTTGGATAATTCTTCAATTAAATCTTCACATAAAGATCATGTTCTGAAAATACACAGCTCCAAGGTGCACAAAATAGAATGCAGAAAACCAGCTTCTGAAGTTACTTCTGAAGTCTACGTCTGAAGTTCTGCATCTGAACAATTCAGCTTCTAAAGGTTGCTTCTGAAGGTCAGGGTTTGAACAGTGCGTCTGAAGGTCAGCGTCCGAACAGTGTGTCTGAAGGTTAGCGTCTAAACAGTGCGTCTGAAGGTCCAGCTTCTGACGTTCAGCTTCTGAAGTATTGTTCAGCTTCTGAAGCCCAACTTCTGAAGTACTGAGGAACAA
Organism: Medicago ruthenica; assembly: GCA_018208015.1. Taxonomy (NCBI): domain Eukaryota; kingdom Viridiplantae; phylum Streptophyta; class Magnoliopsida; order Fabales; family Fabaceae; genus Medicago; species Medicago ruthenica. The sequence goes on along the minus strand of CM031375.1, from coordinate 63,141,254 downwards.
CTTATGAAGCCCAGCTTCTGAAGTTCTGCTTCCAGCTTCTGAAGACGCACATTGCTTGTATATTTGATTTTAGCAAACATGAAGCCAACAACCAAATATCCAACACTTTGTTATCATCAAAACCTTAGAGGAATTGTCCAAGACACTTCTTGTTCCAACAATCTCTCCCTTTTTGATGATGACAAACACAAGTATTTTGAACATATGATGTTAATTTAATTAACAGTTAGACTTCAGGGTATGAGGTTTGCAAGCTCCCCCTGAGTTTGACAGTCTTAGGTTGAGGTTTGCAAGCTCCCCCTAAGTTTATGATAGGTCCATTAAGGTGAGGTTTGCAAGCTCCCCTTAAGTCCTATTCCCGGTTAATTAAATTCATTCTTAGTCACTCTTGAGCGCATAAGAACAAATAATCAATAAATCATATCAAAACATCAACAAGATATCAGATTGATCACACAGAGGTTTGTAAGCTCCGATTAAGTCCAATCTGGATATCCATCAAGATATCAGACCTTGATCACACAGAGGTTTGCAAGCTCCGATTAAGACCAGTCTGATATCCCGTCAGTTCTGATAAGATAAACATTTAAGCTCAATATTTTTTATTTTTCAATATTTTATAACAACATAAACAAAATAACAACATAAACGAATTCAACAATTAGATTCCTTAGCTTCTGTTAAGGCTCGGTTTCAAATACTTAATCTCTTCTCCCCCTTTTATCATCAACAAAAAAAACATGAATGCAAATATGAATGCAGAGAAAAACATTTAAAAAACATCTTCAATATATTATAAGAATAGAGATACACTATTTCTGATCAGCTTACAATATATTTCAGATAAAACAAATACTAAAAAAAGCTAAGATACATAACGAAAAACTAAATCCTAAGTCATGAACTAAGCGTTTGATCTTACCATAAAAACCTATGCTATGTTGCCAAGTTATTGTGAAGTCTTCTGCATCTTCAGATATTACAGAAACACCAAGAGACCTTCACAAACTTGAGTCTGGAGAAGCTAATAGACAAGATTCTTAAATCCAACAGTCAAAGCAGCTTCTCCATCCAGCAATTTTTATGCAACCATATAAAAGTTGAACTTTCAGCACATGTCTCGTTCCATACACCATCCAGAGCTTGAAGAATGTTCATCCATTTTTGCCCTTTAAAAACTATATCATGCTTATTTACAACAGATATCATTTTGGGGATTTTCTTGACACAGACCATAGCTTTTCTTTGAGTTGAACGGACACGCAGGAGTTCAGGTTTGAGGATTTTGGTTTTTCTTATGATCCTAGGAAAAAGGAAAAGGTTTTTCATGAATGCATGAATAAAACTTAATGTGATGAGTGCAGATGAGGTGTGTGACTGTCACTATAAATAGAGTATCATAACTTTTCATCTTCAGATGATTTTTTAGAAAACGGTGATCGATGCAAAAATGTAATAATGACAAAACGGGGCGCGAGAAATCAGTATTCAGAGAATAGCCATCATTGCCAACAGTTTATTACCCAACAGCCACAAGCCACGTTAGATGATTTTGTCAGAGTCTAGATTATGCAACTTCTGTGACACTTCCAAATCTGTCAAGTATTCAGATTCAAATACTCATCATAAATGCTCAAGGAGACTTTGATTGAAGTAGTTTCTGAACTCCTTTTAGATTATGTGCATTCACTCAGAAACAAGTATCATTCTGAGATAAAATGCATGTTCAGATTCTTCTTAATAAATTCAAATCTTTCAACAGTCAATGGCTTTGCAAAAATATCAGCCCATTAGTGATTTGTATCAATGAATTCAATGTCTGTTATACCCTTCTGAATATAATCTCTTATAAAGTGATGCTTTATCTCAATATGTTTTGCTCTGGAGTGCATAATTGGATTCTTTGACAAACAAATAGAAACAGTATTATCACTGTAAACTGGAACATTACTCTCACTGATCTGATAGTCTTCAAACTGATGTTTTATCCAAAGCAGTTGTGTGCAGCAACTTGCAGCTGATATGTATTCTACTTCTGCTGTGGACAATGCAATAACGCTTTGTCTCTTGCTGGAACAGGATATTAAGTTTTCACCAAGGAATTGATAGTTGTCACTAGTGGATTTTCTTTCAATTCTATCCCCAGCATGGTCAGCATCACAGAATCCAACTAGCTTATAATACTGAGATTTCTTATACAAAATTCCAAGATTAGTTGTTCCTTTCAGATACCTGAAGATTCTCTTAACAACAGTTAAGTGAGATTCTCTAGGATCTGACTGGAATCTTGCACACAAACATACACTAAATAAATTATATGGCCTAGATAATGTTAGATAAAGCAAGGAACCTATCATACCTCTATACAACTTTTGATCTACCTTACTGCTAGATTCTTCTTTGCTCATGTTGCAGTTTGGATGCATTGGAGTGGCCATTAGTTAACAATCTTCAAGATTGAACTTCTTCAGAAGTTCCTTTGCATATTTAGATTGATGAACATAGACTCTATCCTTGCATTGATTGATTTGAATACCAAGAAAGAATTTTAATTCTCCTATCATACTCATTTCAAACTCAACCTGCATGATCTTAGAAAAATCTTTACACAAAGCAACATTAGTAGAGCCAAAAATAATATCATCAACATATATTTGAACAATTAGAGTGTCCTTCTTTAGTGTTTTTCTGAAGAGAGTAGTATCAACCTGTCCTCTTTGAAAGCCCTTTTCAAGCAAGAAATTACTTAGTTTATCATACCATGCCTGAGAGCTTGTTTCAGACCGTATAGTGATTTCTTAAGTTTGAAAACATGGTCTGAATGTTTTACATCTTCAAATCCAGGAGGTTGTTTAACATAAACTTCTTCAGAAATGACACCATTCAGAAAGGCACTCTTCAAATCCATCTGATATAGAATGATACCATGATTGACAACATAAGATAGAAGTAATCTTATTGCCTCCAGTTTGGCAACGGAGCAAAAGATTTCTGTGTAATCAATCCCTTCTTGCTGACTATAACCCTGAGCTATTAGTCTAGCTTTATTTCTTATCACTTCTCCTTGCTCGTTGAGTTTGTTTATAAAGACCCATTTTGTTCCAATGATGTTCTTTTTAGGGGGTTTAGCAACTAAATCCCAAACATCATTTCTTTGGAATTGATTTAGTTCTTCCTGCATAGCCACAATACACCCATCATCTGCAAGAGCTTCGTCTACAAAAGTAGGCTCAACTAGAGAGATCAGTACCAACATGGATTCATTTCTGAATGCCAATCTTATTTTTAGAGGACTGTCTTTGCTTCTAATTAAGAGTTCTTTTGGATGAGCTGACTTGTATTTGAAAGTTCTTCTGGATTGTGGTGCTTCTTCTGAATCATCATGGGCTTATTCTTCAAACTCATCAGCTTCAGGATTTACTTCAGGTATTGCCTCAGTCTCTGGTATTTCAGACGCATTGATAAAGTTTGTGGTAAGTTTTCTGAAACCTGTATTTTTGCTATACTTTCAACCTGCTCTGACATTTTGTTATCAAGCTCTTTATCGTCAAATCTGATGTGTATTGATTCCTCAATCACATTAGCTTCAGAGTTTCAAACTCTGTATGCTTTTGACCTTTCAGAGTATCCCAAAAAGATACATTTTGAGCCTTGGCATCAAACTTAGTCATATAGACTTTGTTATTCATAATGTAACATTTACATCCAAATTGGTGAAAGTAAGAAATACTTGGTTTTCTACCCTTGAATAACTCATATGCTGTGTTTCAGAATAGGTCTTATGTAGATCCTGTTCTGTACATAAGATGTTGTGTTTATAGCTTCTGCCTAGAAGTACTTAGCCACGTCAGTTTCATGGAACATTGTTCTAGCCATTTCTTGGAAAGATATGTTCTTTCCTTCTATAACCCCATTTTGTTGTGGAGTCCTAGGAGAAGAGATCTCATGGAGAATTCCATGTTTTTTCCCAAAACTTTTCAAATGGCTCATTCTCAAATTCTCCTCCATGATCACTTCTGACTTTAAGAATTTTCAGTTCTTTCTCAGCTTGTACTTGAGTGCAGAAGATGTTGAACACATCATATGCTTCAATCTTGGTTCTAAGAAATTTTACCCAAGTCCACCTGCCATAATCATCAACTATGACTAATCCATATTTCTTCCCACTGTTTGATGTTGTCCCAACTGATCCAAACAAATCAATGTGAAGCAGTTCCAATGGTCTGGAAGTAGAAATAATGTTTTTAGATTTAAAACAATTTTGACAATCTTTCCTTTTTCGCATGCCCCACAAAGTGCATCTGAATGATAGTGTAGCTTTGGCAGTCCATTGACAAGATTCATCTTGCTAAGTTTAGAGATTAATCTCCAGTTAGCATGTCCTAATCTTTTATGACAGAGGCATTTCTCATCATTCACTGATAGAAGACAAACTACCTTCTGATTAACCAGTTCAGAAAAAGTTGATTTTGTAAATGTTTCCCTTCCTCTGACCTATGAATATTGTGGATTGGTCAGACTCATTGATGATTGTATAAGAGAATTTGTCAAATACTGCTATATAGCCACTATCACAAAATTGGCTAATACTAAGAAGGTTATGCTTGTGTCAATCAACATACCAGACATTATTGATAGATATAGAGGAGTTACCAATGGTACCGGTTCCAACAATTTTTCCTTGTTGGTTTCCTCCAAATCCTACAATACCTCATTCTTTCATGATCAGGTCTTTGAACACATGTCTTTCTCTCGTCATGTGTCTTGAGCAGCCACTGTTCTGATACCAGTATTGATGCTTTGGCTTTCCTACGAAGCATACCTGAAACATAAGAAGTGTTATTCCTAAGTCCCCATGTCTGAATGGGTCCTTTGAAATTTTTTTCTGAAAGCCTTTCTTTTCTTCTGAGCCTTAGACCTTAGACTTTGTTGTGTAGATTTATTCAAGACTTCTGAGTTTGAAGAATTTAGTCTTGAGTATTTCTTGACAATGGATTCTGAATCCCATTTAGCCATGAATTTGACAATTCTAGGATTGGATTTGTTCAGAATCTTAGCCTTTGGATCCAGGTTAGAAAGTAGAACTTTCTGAATGCGTTCAGAACAAGATGATTTCTTTGTCTTTACAGAGTTCTGTTCCTTCTTAACGGAGGTTTCTATGAAGTCAATTTCATTTCTTTTGTTCTTGCCAGCATTACAATTTTTTGAAGCCAATTTACTTCTGTCAATGTTATCAGTGATAAGTTCCTCAGACGTGCTGTTGAATTTGGCCAAAGATCTGCCAGCTTTGTTAGAATCTGAAAATTGCCTTTCCTCTATAAATTCATTTTTCAATTTCAAACCTTTGTGGAGAGCTGACAATCTTTGATTTTGATAACTTAAGTGCTTTGACTCTTCTGATAGCAAAACACATTGCTTATGCAATTCTTTTAGAGATTTTGATTTGCTCAGATAGAGTTTCATAAGCTTATTGACAGTGGTCGCATATTCATTGCAAGATAGATTAGAGATTACCTCATCATCTTCATCAGAAGCTGAACTTGGTCCAACTTCAGAAACAATGGATGCCTTGGGACCTTTGTTTCTACCATAGAATCTTCTTCTCTTAGTCAGGTATTGGAACCTCTTGGTTAAGTATGCCATTTCTTTAAGATCTGCATCATCGTTAGAATCATCAGCAGAGATTTTCATCTTTTGATTTAGCAGTCTTAAGAGATTTTACATACTTCTCCTTAGAGGCTAAAGCTATAGACTTAGACTTCTTAGCTGGTTCATCTCCTTCAAGTTCAATCTTATGACTTTTGAGAGAACTTATCAGACTTTCCAGACTTAGCTTGTCTAAGTGTTCTTTTCATTGGTGGGGGTGTTATTGATATCAGAAGTAGAGATTTCACTTGTGGAAGACATGTTTTTCTATCTGGATCCTTTTCTGTGGCATGGTTAAGTGAGAGAGCACAGACCCTGCTCTGATACCAACTGAAGGTGAGAAAAAACACAAGAAGGGGGGTTGGATTGTGTTGGCTTTTTCCTGGTTTTCTTTTCTTAGTGTTTATGTGTTTATCAGAACCTGTCGTATGCAGATTCTGATATAGAGTGTATTTGCAGCGGATATAATAAAACACAAAGATAAGGAGATAGCAAGAGAGAAAGAGAGAGAGACCGCAGACACAAGGCAATTTTTATACTGGTTCCTCCTACAGCCCAGGAGTAGTCCAGTCCTCTTGCACTTCCAAAGGATTTCACTATAATCACTTTGGATTACAATTGCTCAAGGACAACTCCAAGAGACTTTCCTATGCTCAAGCACACCTGCTCAAGACTTCCTGCTCTAGGACTCTTCCTAAAGACTTCCTTGCTTAAACACACCTGCCTAAGACTTCCTTACTTAAGCACACGGCTTAAGACTTCCTGCTCTACGACTCTCCTAAAGACTTCCTTGCTCAAGGACTACTCCAAGAGACTTACAAGTGCTCAAGCACGCATGCAAGAGACTTCCAATGCTCTAAGGACACACCTAAGAGACTTCAAGTTGCTCAAGGATTCACCAAGAGACTTATGCGATTTAGATTTGCAACTAAATACTTCTAATTTGTTCAACACCTAATTTAACAATGTTTGGTGTATATGAACAAATGAACAGACTCTCTACAACTCTAGGATTTCAAGTTATAAACTTGAAAGCAAAAATCCCAAGTGCTTTGCGCTATTGAATTTGACAGAGTATAGACACTTTGAAGTAGCAGAGTCTTGTTAATCTTCTTCATGGTCTTCAGCTCCTTTTATAGGCATGGATTTGAGAGACGTTGGAGAAAAGTGCCAAGGCAAATAGAGTCGTTGAAAAGCTTTGATCAAGAACATTGGTCATTTGCCTGATATGGATAATCCCGTTGAAATGAACTTTGAATTATCCTTTGCTGAAAGAGGAATTATTCGTTGCTTGTTTTGTTCTTGATGTCCTTTGTCTGATTGTGCATGTAGACAGAAGACGACAAAAGAACTACACCTATCAGAACCATGTTGTGACAATTTATAGAGTTGGACAGAGCTTCCGTGGATTATGGGTCCCTCATAACTTACTCAAGTCTGAGGGTGATCCAAGTCTGCAATGACTGCTTCTGAGTCTGATGACCACTTCAGAATCTGTTGAGTTCCCTCTCCATAATCTGTGTGGTGACCGTCTTCTAAGGATGTTGACTTTTTGTTGACCTTCCTTTGGTCTTCTACCAATGTTGTCTTCTTAGCTTCTCTTGTTCCTTCTGATGCTCTTCATATGTTCTTCTTTGATAGATAGATCTTTCTATGATTATGCACATTGAACATTTGTTGGTATTCCAATTGTTCTTCAATACTTTGTTATCATCAAAACCTAAGAGGAATTATCCAAGACACTTCTTGTTCCAACAGCATCATCAGTCAATTATGTTGTGTAAAAAATACTGTTATAAAAAGTATGGACAATCAACCATTTCTCTAGTCCATGATGGGGGCAAAACCTTAGCATTTCTTTGAAACACTCCCACACATCATAAAGATATTCCCCCTCAATTGAGCAGTTTTGCTAGGGGAAAAAATCTAGCAATGAATGATTGCTTTAGTTGATTCCATGTGGTAATAGAACCATTAGGTAAGGAGTGAAATCATGCTCTAGCTTTGTCCCTTAATGAAAAAGGAAAAAGTTGTAGCCTTATTGCTTCAGGTTGCACTCCATTCATTTTTAAAGTGCCACAATATTGCAGAAAAATAGAGAGATGAAGGTTTGGATCCTCAGTGGGTGATCCAGAAAATTGATTTTGATGCACTATATTAAGTAGTGCAGGTTTTAGTTCAAAATTATTGGCATCAACGGATGGATGCACAATAACAGCACGGGGCTCTTCCATAGAAGGCGTGGCATACTCTTTGAGAGTACAATTATCAGCCATATTGTTATTGTGCGCTTCTCTTCTTCTTTGATGAAAGAACCGTTCAATCTAAAGAACAAAATCTCCAAGACTTCTGGTTCTTTGCATTCAAAGAATTAGCGAATTCAAAAGTAACAAAATAAAAGAAAAAGTTTCAGTCTAACTGGTACTAAAAAGTTGATTAATATCACTAACTCCCCGGCAGTGGCACCAAAAACGTGGTAGGAATTCACAAGTCTGCGGTTCTATCGAGTAGTAAAAATGTCGATTCACAGGGAGTTGAAGCAATTACCAATCTATTTCGTAGTTTTGATTAGCTGAAAAGGATTACGTTGTTTGAGTTTATGATTTCCTTGATTTTTAAATTCAGATTAAAAAGCGTCATGGGATTGTTGTTTTCATCATAATGTCAAATTCTAAACATTCCCTATCTATTTCTCTATTTTATGCTAAATTCAATTTTAAGGACAAGGTGTTATTTGGTATTCTATGTTTCCTTTCAGAATACATAAATGTATCTCAATAATAATCAAGTTTATTCTCATGGTTGATTATCATTGAGACCCTTTAAGTTCAGCCTTATTATCCCAAGACTCACAAAACTTTTCTCATGTTTTGTTTATCTTGTCTAATATCATTTCATCCAATATCAAACTTCACATTTCGGTCTTTCATTTGATATTTGAGATGATGAAATAAAAATATGAAACTTCACCTTTCGGTCCTTCGTTTGATATTAGTTATTAGATTAAACAACGGTGAGATTAGATTTGAAAATGAATTTTAATAAAATATAGTCTAGACTTGGGTTAAGTAGGATTCAATCATTAGATTAATCAAACAATTCCAAGACTATAAGAGTTTACTCGCTAATGATCATTGTAGACAAGGGATTACAATATTAAGACATGGAATATAAAGGCATGAAAATAAACAACTAGAAATGTAAAGTGCTGGAAAATAAAGTGCAGAAAATTAAAGAACAGAAATGTAAAGTTTAAGCTTAAAACAATGTAAAACTTTGATTTCAATTTAGAGTAAGTTCACAAACATTCCAAGCTCCTTTACAAATCTGATAAGGGACCTATTTATAGCCTAGAGCCTCAGACAAATCATTAAACTCGGATTACAAGGAAATAATGAGAAAATTCCAAGAGTTTGTAACCTGTTTTTCTGACTGCATAACATGCACGGTCGTGCTGATGAAGTGCACAACCGTGCTGCCTCTGAAACTCTTCACATTCTTCTGCCTAAAGGGGGGTGCATGACCGTGCTTGTGGGGCGCACGGTCATACGTGTTGGTTCGTCAATTGCAAGCACAACCACAGTTCAAATGAGCACGACCAGTGTAAAAAAGGAGCACGACCGCAGTGATAAAAAAATGTCTTTTTCCTTGATTTTTCTTCTCTTTCTTGCCCCTTATCCTTGCTCTTGATCCAAATGCATTGTTCTTCATTGTTTTTATTCTGAAAACAAAACTAATACTTTGAAGTAAAATAACTCTAAAACATAATTAAAACACACTAATTTTTATTGAATATTTATGAGTATCTTCCGCAGCAAGCCCCAAAAGTTATCGTGCTCTTGAACTTTGGAAGTGAAGTAGCCCTCTGTTGTTAATGGTTGGAATAATTCTCTAAGACTAAAACAAAATTTTTGAGATTTTCATAAAAGGAAAGGTTATGCAATTCATGTAAAAACAACGGGCCTAGTCGTGAGTTAGCAAACCATAAAAGAAAGAAATTGTTAGATGGAATGCTATGTGAAACCAAAATTGAAATGACTAAAAAATAAACATATGGGTTGACTCCAATTCAGAGACAAGAAAATAAAAAAATGGGTTGCCTCCCATCAATTCTTGTTTAGCGTCTTGTGCTTGACGCATTTGTCTAAGGTGAGCTTGGGAGCCGCAAACCTTCAAGATCCATGTATTCATCTTCCATATCTTTCCACCAATATTCATGAAGGTATTCTTCTTCAGGTTCTGACTCATCAGATGATCCTTCGATGAATGCCTTGAATGCTTCCCAATCATTAGCAACTTCCATAGCCAAATTGTAATCTGGTGGTAGTAGAGTTACCTTGTAGCATTAATAGTAGCCATTGGACCTTATGAACACCTCCTTCAGCTCTAAGTCCATTATAGACTTAGCAGTTGCCGCGAATGATCTTCCTAGAATTAGCAGGCAATCTTGACCTTCGTTGTCCTCTGTAACTATAAGATCGATCTTAAATTCAAACCCATCAATGTTGATCTTCATGTCTCTCACCATGCCTAGAGGCATTGTCGAAGTACCCTCTGCAGGACCAACATCCATAAAGCATGCGCCCTGAGCTCCAATCCTCCAATCTTCTTGAAGGTAGCGTATGGCATAAGGTTGCCGGCAGCTCCTCCAATCATCCAATTGTTTTGCCAGTTATGGTAGTTACAATGGTTGGTTATGGTTAGATAACTAACTATGATTAAGCTTGTAGAGTACATAGTCATATTCAATAGTCTTTGTTCATAGTGGAATGCTTTGTGACTACCATAGTAATATTCGGATTTGTGAATATTAATTCTTCTCTCTATTCAATAGTCTTTGTTCGTAGTAGAATGCTTTGTTACTTTATCATATATGGAGGTTCAAATTAGATTGAATACACTTGAGAAACATGAGAGAAAAATAAAGTGAAAAGATCCATTCCCACAAAACACAAATGATAGAATGATAAAACTCGTGCTCATAAATATTTTTAAGAAAAATGTTAATGAGTGTCCTTATAGCATTGTTTAATAACCTTAGAGTAACTCCACTAGTTAACATTTTCCTTGGTCCACCGTCGAGGAGTACACAAATTGTGATGTTTTTACAAAATTTGCCATTAGAGTACTCCAACCTGTAATAACTGAGTGTTTCTAAAGTAACGATGATTTTGATTAAAAATGGATACGAGTTGTTGGACCCACTAATTTAAGTCGTAAAAAAATTAAATGCGAATAAAATATCAATATGTGTGGTAAAATTATAAGACCTAATATGAGTTTTTTAGAGTTGATCATTAGAGTAAAAAATGTGAGTTATTTCAAGATGATGTGGCATAATATGACTCACAAAATAATTATTGATTAGTAACGTTTTAGCACACATCAGAATTAATTATGAAGTAACGCCTTAGCTTGTTGCTATTTAGCTTCAAAAAAAATTTTATGCTAATAGCATTTGTTTAGCGTCCATAAATTCTGATGCTAATGCATTATTTTCAATTCATTTTTTTAATGCAATTTAGCTTCAATGATTTGGACGCTATAATATATATTGTTGACGCTAATATTTTATAAATTTTATTATCTAATTAGCGTCCACCAATACTGATGCTAAAATGTTGTAATTTTTAATTAGCGTCCACTTCTATAGATGCTAAGTAGCGTATGCATAATATACGTTTTTAATGTGCCTTTAGCTTCAATTTTAGCGTCCATTTTGTAGATGCTATTTTAGCGTCAGCAGGAAGCTAGTGTTTAGCATCCAAGCTTTTATTGTTGTCAATTTTTTGGACTTTATGTCACACCCCGATTTTTAGTATTAGATTTATTTAATATTATTATATTTGTTAATTGTTTATTCTATTGGGAGAATTAGTGAGTTAGTGGATTTTTAGTGATTGAGGGCATTTTGGTCATTTACAGGTAAAGGGTATTTTTGTGAAGTGTTAGAAATTAGAAATTTAAGAATTTAGAGAATAGAGGTGCATGAGTAATTAGAGGGTTTAAGTGGAGTAAAAGAGTGGTGTTTATTGTGGTGAATGAGAATTGACTAAGCCCATTAGTGTAAGTGATTCAAACCCATAATATAAATACAATAGTATGTGTTGTGGTGAAATTAGGTCACTCCATTTCTCACAAACACACAAGAGGCAAGAGGCTAGAGACTTGGACAGAAAGAAGAAAGGAACTCAAGAGCAAGAGGAAAAAGGGTATATTTCTACTTGAAGAGCTAGCTTTTGTGAAGAATTGAGGTAAGAGGGAATGTTACTTTCACCATCTAGGGTTTATAAGCAATTCGGTAGTTGTGGATGTTTTGAATTATGTTTAATTTCATGAATTAATGATGATTATGTGTTGAATTCGTGCTCCTTTTGTTGTGGTTATTTTAGGTATGTGTTAATTGATGAAATCATGTTGTTATTGTATCAAAGTTCATGTTTGGTTATGGTAGTTTGGTAACTTTGTGAATTTTGATGAAATTGGTGAAGAACATGATAATTGATGATGATTGTGGTTTAATAAGTTGAATTTGATCATGGGTATATGTTTAATTTGAGAATTCATGAGATTATGTTGATTTTATTATGTTGAAGTTGTTGTTGTTGTTGATTAAGTTGGTGTTAAGTTAATTGAAATGGGTGAGTATGGTATGTTGAATTTGAAGAAGAGTTGAAATTGTTGTTGTTTCTATGTTTGGGTACTAAGTGATTGTGTTAAAATGAGTTTTTGAGACGGTAATTGAATTGATGGTAAAATATGATGAAAGTGATAATGATTAAGTTGGTTAAGCTAAGTTGAGGTGTAACTGATTAAATAAAACTGGTTTAGGGATTTGAGACGATTCTGGTGCGAATTGGATCGGAAATCCCTGTCCTGTCAAGGACGCACGACCGTGCGCCCCTGGGGCACGGACGGTGCATTCCTCTTGGCAATAGGACGCACGACCGTGCGCCCCTGTGGCACGACTGTGCGCCCTTCTCTGTGCGTGAGAACTTCAATTTTTCGTCATTTTAAGGTATCCAATGCACGTGAATGAGTCCCAAACCCCTAAACTTGATTATTAGAAGTATAATGAGGATGTATATGATTGATTAACTTGGACTTTGATGTAAGGAAACTTATAGGTTAAATGGTTAGAGACGAGCTTGTGAATTGTCTTTAATTGAGCTATAAGATGTATGCAAACTTGTTAATTGGTTAATGAGGTATGAATGATGACGTAACATGATAAGAATGTAATGAAATGGTGATGAATTAGTTGGCGATAGGTGAATGAAATTGAATGAAGATGTTTTATTATGATGATTATTATATGTTGATGAATGGTAAACGATGATAATGAATGGATGAATATGATGATATGATGCCTTGATTTAATTGACTTGTTAATGTGTGGCCGTATATGATTTGATGATGCAAAGTGATGTGTTGATTTGGTGATGATATGTTATATGATGGAGTGAATTATATAACAACGAGGTGTTTGATTGGTGTGCATTGTCGAGACTATATGTGGGTCCATGCATTCATAAGTCAGTCCTATGAAAAGATGTGTATGACAATAATGAGGGGACTAATCAGTAATATAACTCTGATTACCCAACTATAATGACGAGGGGTCACTTGTGTAGTACCCTAATTTTGTCCTACGCATTTTAAAACAAAAATAAAAAAAAATCAAAGAGGGGAAAAAAGTCAAAAGTCAACAAAAGTCAACAGAAAAGTCAACATTTCAAAATTGAGGACTTCGCAATGCGAAGCTCACTTCGCACTGCGAAGTCTGCGATTTTCTGCAGATTTTTGGTTTCTTAGATTTAATTCCAGAATTTGTTGCATATCATTTCTATAATTATTTTAAGTAGCATTCATGGCTAATTGGGCCAAGCAAAGCCAGAGTTGAAGGACTTGCCATTAATGCCAAGGTTGGAAGCTTTTTCTTCCAACCTAGCATGTGACAAGCAAGTGGGCTTGCCCTTGGGCAGCTCTAGTCCCTCCCATGTGACCTGCTGACCACCACAAGGTTGCCAGGCACCTGCTTGAGGACCTTCCTCCTGCTTGCTCTCCCTAAAACCAGTCAAACCAGCTGGATTTTTTCACTTGAAAAACCATGATTGCCTACTCTGTTTTGCAGCAGCTTTTCACCCTCTCACACCAGCCATAAGTAGCCTTTTCATCCCTCAATCTCTGCACATTACAGTGCACGTTTTCATTTGCCAACCATTGAGATTGCAAGGATTGATCCCCAAGCATTGGCCAATGGCAAATCAGCTTTGTTCTTCATCATTACCTTCTAGAACTAGTTGAATTTGTGGCTGAAATCAAGCTGGATCTTGCCCCTTGGTACAAGGCAGGGTTGCCTCTATCCATTAGCATTTAATGCAAAGGGATTCAGCTTAATCTTGGCCACAAATCAGCTGAATTTTGGGATTGTGTAATGATGAATAAGATTTGGTTTTGGCCTATAAATAGAAGGCAATGCCCAAGGATACAAACACAGTTAACACAGCATTTCAAGAGCAGAAACTCTACTCATTTTAGCCTACAAACTCCACAAAATAACCAGAAACAATCCATACACCACAAAGCTTTCCAAAGTTCCAAAACCTTCACCAATATTCAAACCTTTGTGAAAGCCTTCAACAAAATCAAATCAAGTGCAGCCGGAGCTTTGCTAAGGAGTTCTGTAAGTTTCTAAGCACCTATCTTGCATTTATAATTGTGTTTGCATAGCTTTTTGGCTCAAAACCTTTTGATTCTAAAAAACCCCTTTTGAATTTCAAAGAAATCCCAAGGTTTTCAAAACATCAAAACTGGTTTGTCCAACCTTTTCCACCCCAAAAACTCAAAGTTTTTCACCCATCTATAAGGTCCTGAGTGTGTTCAGAAGTTGTTTCTGAACAAAAGTTCAGAAACAGCTTCTGAACCCAAAATTTCGCATGCTTCGCAATGCGAAGTCATGGTCGCAGTGCGACCATGACAGAACTCAGAACCTGAGTTTTTGTGTCAAAATGACCAATTTTTGAGGTTCTAGCCCCAGAGCTCAGAACCTAAGAGTTTTTAAACCCATGTTCTTCAAACCATAACAAGGATTTTGCATAATTTTGACAAAATCACAAGTTCGTATGACCGTTTTGTGGATAACTTGCAAAACAAGTTATCTTCCCAAACTTTCAAAACAGCATGAACAAACAAGCTATGTTCATCATTTCAATCTAAACTTGAACAATAAATATTGTTCATGATGTTCAAAACTCAAAGATGAACATACACCGTTTACGTTCGCATTTTCGCAAAATGAGACGAACTTGCGCGTTTTTTAGCAAATTTGCTAAACCTTCCCATTTTGGGTTTTCAAACCAAATGTTTTGACATGCCTTGGGATTTCTAAAGGATTCAACCCAAAAACATGAATGAAAAAGGGATGGTGTGACTTATGTCTCTCCATCGCCCCGATTGTACGAATGCGTGACGTATGTCTCGTCGCTCGGACAATCGTCATTCCCCTTTTTTTTCAATATGTACAACCCTAACCAAACCAAATCTTGGCCCCTTGTGGTCAATCCAAACCTTTTGGTCCCCCGTTGGCCATTAGACTCAACCCCTCGACTCGTTTGAGTCCACTCGGTCAATGTTCGACTCGTCCGAGTCCATTGTACCCGTTCTTGATCTCAGTGGATCAATCGAACAATCGCCCGACTCGTTTGAGTCCACTCGGTCAATGTTTGACTTGTATGAGTCCATTGCACCTCCCTTGGTCCCATAGCGACCATTTCAACCCTTTACTCTAACGGACGTACCTTTTAACAATTCTAATGTGATTCACGAACAAACGCTTAATAAGTCTCCAAGTGCGAGCATACAAGCTACGTTCTAATCGCAAGAATTCGGTTAAAACATCGTCCATTTAAAATCAACCAACACATGTACGTTTTTCTACCAAAGAACTACGTACGCTTTGAATTCTCCGACTACCGGGAGATACGTAGGAGCAAGATCGACATCTTGTCAAGCGCAATAATAAAAAAACTTTTTTCCTTCTTTCATTTGTTTTTATCTCTTTCTCCCCCCTTTTATTATATTTTTAACATAAATAAACATGCGCGCAAAATATTAAAAAACAATTCAAGCTTTGACCAAATGGAAGGTTCCCGTTGAGTACAACGGACGTGAGGGGTGCTAATACCTTCCCCTTGCGTAATCGACTCCCGAACCCGACAATGGTTGCGATGACCAAATCCTTATCCTCATCGTCAAAAGGGTTTTATTATCGTTTCCCTTTACAACAAAAAAAAACTTAAGGGTTTATCAATGTTCCCTTTACACAAAAACTTTGGTGGCGGCTTCACAAAGGCACCTCCGAGCGTTTGCGAACGACCTCGGAGGATTTGCGCGTCTTTTTCCCCGAGGAAAAAAACGAGGTGCGCACAACTTGGTAACACACCTCCGATATCCAAACCGATACCACATGCATGTAGAGTCTTCTGGGCGCATTGCATGAGCATGAGGAGTCGAATGTGGTAATGTGTTGGCGTGAACTTGAGCATCTAAGTGGTAACTGCATAACTGATGATGTTGATGAGATTTGATTGATATGTGTTTGACTTGGCGATTATTGTTGATTTGATTTGATGTTGATTAGAATATGCTATGTATGCTTTGTGAACCTTGTCTTAAAGTATTGATGTAATCAGACTCTTGATTGATTGTAAATGTGTTATAGATGTTGTATGATTATAACCAGGCTTAATATAATGATCTTGTTTTGCCTCAACTTACATGCATTTATAATTCCTTTATGTTGAACATATATCTTAACCTCCATTGGCTTTTGTTGCCTGCATCCTCGTGGTGTAGACGTGCAGGTTGAGGACTAGCTTTGCTTGTGAGTATGTTGAGGATGACGTGATGCCTACTCGTTTTATTGCTTTGAGGAGTCTAGATTATATGCTCTGATCTAGTATTTTGGGGATTGTCTTATTTTCCGTTTTGATTGTTGTTGATGGATCAATATGATCAAGCTGTTTATATATTATATTTTGAGATGTTATGATGTGACCCAAGATTATGTTGTCGAGATATTTATTTCCGCTCTGATCTGTTATATATTTGATGAAATTTTTATAATGAGAATTTAGTATGAGATGTTTGGTGAATAGTAGCACCTTGATGATTGATTAATTGCATGATTTATTATTTAAATATTAGTCTCGGTGTTCATGGTGTCACAATTTGGTATCAGAGCAGGTCGGTCTAGTCCGGACCAACACTTGGTTTATTGTCATGTTGTATCTGACATGTATATGTATATTGTCGATGTTTTTCCTTTCTAAATAGGTAGTGCTTGTTGTGTAGCGAGAAATGGCCGAATGAAATGACACATCGATTACAGAATTGATGACCGCGATGGCTCAGGCGAATGTTGCAACCCACGTTCAGCAGAACCAGCAAGGTGGAGTGGACGAGTTGCGCTTGGATCGATTCATGAGGAATCATCCACCAA
This sequence comes from Medicago ruthenica, assembly GCA_018208015.1. Lineage (NCBI taxonomy): Eukaryota > Viridiplantae > Streptophyta > Magnoliopsida > Fabales > Fabaceae > Medicago > Medicago ruthenica. The sequence continues at coordinate 63,124,105 of CM031375.1, read as the reverse complement.
CGTTCAATGGGAGATATGATCCGGATGGAGCTCATACGTGGTTGCAAGGGATTAAACGGATTTTTCGAGCTATGGTGACGACGGACGATCAGAAAGTGAGGTTGGCTACTCATATGCTTGCGGAAGAGGCAGAATTTTGGTGGTTGAACACTAGGCAGCGGATCGAGGCAGGAGGAGTTGAGATCACTTGGGGGATCTTCAAGGAGGAGTTTTTGAGCAAGTATTTCCCAGCGGATATGAAGAGTAAGAAGGAGATTGAGTTCCTTGAGTTGAAACAGGGGAACAAGTTAGTGGCTGACTATGCGGCAAAGTTTGAGGAGTTTTCTCGCTTTTGCCCGCATTAGATTGTTGTGGAAGCTGAAGCATCGAAGTGTGTCAAGTTTGATAGTGGTCTACGTCCTGAGGTTAAGTAGTTCATTGGGCTACATGAGATTCATGTGTTTCCGTCGTTGGTGAACAGGTGTAGGATTTATGACAAGGATTGGAAGGCAAGAACAAGCTACTACAAGAGTGCGAACGATAAGAAGGGAAAGGGTCATGATCGTGGTGAGCCTTATGGAGCGGATAAGGGAAACAAGAAAGCTTTTGGTGGGAGTACTCCTGGTGGGGGAGATTTTAGATGTTTTAAGTGTGGAGGACCGGGACATCAGGAAGCTGATTGCAAGAACTCTACAGTGACTTGTTACAACTGCGTAAAAGCTGGACATCGTGCTTTTGAGTGCAAGAGCAAAGATGTGGTGTGCTACAATTATGGTGAAGCTGGTCATATTAGTATGAAGTGTACGAAGTCGAAGAAGGAGAAATTTGGTGGGAAGGTGTTTGCCTTGAGTGTTGAGGAAGGTGCGGAGCCAGACAACTTGATTAGAGGTATTTGTTTCATCAACAACACTTCTTTGCTTGCTATTATTGATATTGGTGCGACGCATTCGTTTATTTCTCCTGATTGTGCTAAAAAAATTTATCTGGTTATGTCTCCTATGTTGGGAGGGATGGTCATCGATACCCCAGCTAATGGTTCGGTAACCACTTCCTTGGTTTGTGTGAGTTCTGTGAATTTTGGTGATATGGATTTTAAGTTGGATTTAGTTTGTTTATTATTAGAGCATATGGATGTTATTTTTGGAATGAACTGGTTGTTAGCTTTTGGTGTTAATATTAATTGTTTAACCAAGAGTGTAACATTTTCTAAAATGGAGGAGTGTGTCGAAGGGAAGCTTTTAACCGTGGAGCAAGTAGAAGCGTCATTAGGTGGAGAAGCTCAAGTGTTTGTGATGTTAGCATCGTTGAAGGTTGAAGGTAAGGCTGAAGTTGGTGATTTTCCGATAGTGAACGAGTTTTCAGATGTTTTTCCAAACAAGATTACCGACTTACCACCTGAGAGAAAGTGGAGTTTGCGATTGATGTGGTACCTATAACTAGTCCTATTTCAGCGCCGCCGTATCGGATGTCTACATTAGAGTTGGGTGAGTTGAAGACGCAGTTGGAAGAGTTGTTGGAGAAGAAGTTCATTAGGTCGAGTGTTTCGTCGTTTGGAGCGCCAATGTTGTTGGTTAAGAAGAAGGATGGTAGTATGAGGTTTTGTGTGGATTATCGGCAGTTGAACAAGGTGACCATTAAGAACAAATATCCTCTACCAAGGATAGATGATCTGATGGATCAATTGGTTGGTGCACAAGTGTTTAGCAAGATTGATTTGAGATTTAGATATCACCATATAAGAGTGAAGTCGAAGGATGTACGAAAGACTGCGTTCCGAACTAGGTATGGTCACTATAAGTATTTTGTAATGTCTTTTGGTGTGACTAATGCGTCATGCATATTTATGGAATACATGAATATGATTTTCCATCCTTATTTGGATTAGTTTGTGGTGGCGTTTATAGACAATATCTTGGTGTATTCGAAGTCGGAGGAGGAGCATGCAGAGCATCTGAGGATTATGTTGCATACCTTAAGAGAGAAGAAGTTGTATGCTAAGTTGTCGAAGTGCGAGTTTTGGTTGCATGAAGTAAGTTTTCTTGGTCATGTTATATCAAATGGTGGTATAGCAGTTGATCCGTCTATGGTTGATGCAGTGTTACGGTGGAAGACTCCTAAGTTAGTTTTCGAGATCAAAAGTTTCTTGGGTTTGACTGATTATTATAGAAGGTTCATAAAAAGTTTCTCTAAGTTGGCTTTGTCGTTGACACAATTGACTCGTAAAAGACAAGTGTCTATTTGGGATGCCAAGTGTGAAGAGGACCTAAAGAAGAGGTTGACAACAACGCCAGTTTTGATTTTGTGAAATGCGAAGGAATCTTTTGTGGTGTATTGTGACGCGTCTAAGATGGGATTGGGCGGAGTGCTTATGCAAAATGGAGAAGTTGTGGCTCATGCTTCAAGGCAGTTGAAGTTGCATGAAAGGAATTATCTGATCCATGATTTGGAATTGGCAGCAGTGGTGTGTGCGCTTAAGGTTTGGAGGCATTATCTATTTGGTTCGAAGTTTGAAGTGCTCAGCGATCAAAAGAGTTTGAAGTATTTGTTCGACCAGAAGGAGTTGAATTTGAGGCAGAGGCGGTGGATGAAATTTATGAAGGATTATGATTTTGAGTTAAGTTATCATTTTGGTAAGGCAAATGTGGTAGTAGATGCTTTGAGTAGAAAGTATTTGCACATGTCGGCACTTATGATGAAGGAGTTGGAGTTGATTGAGCAGGTCAGAGATTTGAGCTTGGTGTGTGAGTTAACACCGAATGGTGTGAAGTTGGGAATGTTGAAGTTGACGAGTACTATTTTGGAGGAGATCAAGGAAGGTCAGAAGGTGGACTTGGAACTTGTAGACCGGTTCGTGTTGATCAATCAAGGTAAAGGAGGAGACTTCATATTGGATGAGAGAGGAGTTATGAGGTTTCGCGATCGAGTTTGCGTACCGGATATACCTGAACTTAAGAGTAGGATTTTGGAAGAAAGTCATTAGAGTAGTTTAAGTATTCACCCTAGAGCGACGAAGATGTATCAGGATCTGAAGAAGTTGTTCTGGTGGCTAGGAATGAAGAAGGATATTGCTGAGTTTGTGTATGCTTGCTTGGTTTGTGAGAAGTCTGAGGTTGAGCATCAGAAGCCATCTGGAATGATGCAGCCGTTGTTTGTCCTAGAGTGGAAGTGGGATAGTATTTCTATGGATTTTGTAAGTGGATTACCAAGGACTATGAAGGGAAATGATTCAATTTGGGTGATTGTGGTTCGGTTAACAAAGTCAGCCCATTCTTTGGAAGATTTGTTGAGAGCTTGTGTTTTGGAACAAAGAGTAAGTTGGAGCGAATGTTTACTGTTGATTGAGTTTACCTACAACAACAGTTTTCATTGGAGTATTGGTATGGCACCTTTCAAAGCTTTTTATGGGAGAAGATGTAGGACGTCGTTGTGTTGGTATGAGTCGGGGAAAAGTGTTATGCTTGGACCCGAAGTTGTTCAATAGACTACGGAGAAGGTTAAGATGATTCAGGAGAAGATGAAGGCTTAACAGAGTAGATAGAAGAGTTATCATGATAAGAGGATGAAGGATATTGAATTTCAAGTTGGTGATCATGTGTTTTTGAGAGTTAACCCAGTTACCGGTGTTGGAAGCGCTTTGAAGTCTAAGAAGTTGGCTCCACGTTTTGTTGGACCGTATTAGATTGTAGAGAGGGTTGGAGCTGTAGCTTATCGAATTGTGTTACTGCCGTCGTTGTCGAACCTTCATAGTGTGTTTCATGTATCGCAACTTCAGAGGTATGTGTATGACCCGTCACATGTGATTCAAGTGGATGATTAGGAAGTAAGGGATAATTAGACTGTTAAGACTGCGCCTTTGAATATTGAAGAGTGAGAGGTTAATTAGTTGCGCGAAAAAGAGATTGTTTTGATGAAGGTGATTTGGGGAGGTCCTATGGGAGACAACATAACTTGGGAGTTGGAGAGTAAGATAAAGGAATCGTATCTGGAATTATTTCCTTCAGGTAATTTTCGAGGACGAAAATTCTTTAAGTGAGGGGAGTTGTAACACCTCGATTTTTAGTATTATATTTATTTAATATTATTATATTTGTTAATTGTTTATTCTATTGGGAGAATTAGTGAGTTAGTGGATTTTTAGTGATTGAGGGTATTTTGGTCATTTATGGGTAAAGGGTATTTTTGTGAAGTGTTAGAAATTAAAAATTTAAGAATTTAGAGAATAGAGGTGCATGAGTAATTAGAGGGTTTAAGTGGAGTTAAAGAGTGGCGTTTATTGTGGTGAATGAGAATTGACTAAGCTCATTAGTGTAAGTGACTCAAACCCATAATATAAATAGAATAGTGTGTGTTGTGGTGAAATTAGGTCACCCCATTTCTGATAAACACACAAGAGGCTAGAGACTTGGAGAGAAAGAAGAGAGGAACCAAGAGCAAGAGGAAAAAGGGTAGATTTCTACTTGAAGAGCTAGCTTTTGTGAAGAATTGAGGTAAGAGGGAATGTTACTTTCACCATCTAGGGTTTATAAGTAATTGGGTAGTTGTGGGTGTTTTGAATTATGCTTAATTCCATGAATTAATGATGATTATGTGTTGAATTCGTGCTCCTTTTGTTGTGGTTATTTTGGGTATTTGATGAAATCATGTTATTATTGTATCAAAGTTCATGTTTAGTTATGGTAGTTTGGTAACTTTGTGAATTTTGATGAAATTGGTAAAGAACATGATAATTGATGATGATTGTGGTTTAATAAGTTGAATTTGATCATGGGTATATGTTTAATTTGAGAATTCATCAGATTATGTTGATTTTGTTATGTTGAAGTTGTTGTTGTTGTGTTTTATGGGAACTATGAATAAGTTAGTGAAAATGGTGAAGTTGTTGTTTAATTGATTAAGTTGGTGTTAAGTTAATTGAAATGGGTGAGTATGGTATGTTGAATTTGAAGAAGAGTTGAAATTGCTGTTGTTGCTATGTTTGGGTATTAAGTGATTGTGTTAAATGAGTTTTTGAGACGATAATTGAATTGATGGTAAAATATGATGAAAGTGATTATGATTAAGTTGGTTAAGTTAAGTTGAGGTGTAAGCGATTAAATAAAACTGGTTTAAGGATTTGAGACGATTCTGGTGCGAATTGGATCGAAAAATGATGTTGAAAACGGTATTTTTGCAAAAACGGAAAAAAAAATCGGAAATCCCTGTCCTGTTAAGGACGTACGACCGTGCGCCCCTGGGGCACGGACCGCGCGTTCCTCTCGACAATACGACACACGACCGTGCACCCTTCTCTATGCGTGAGAACTTCAATTTTTCGTCTTTTTAAGGTATCTAATGCACGTGAATGAGTCCCAAACCCTTAAACTTGATTATTAGAAGTATAATGAGGATGTATATGATTGATTAACTTGGACTTTGATGTAAGAAAACTTAGAGGTTAAATGGTTAGAGACGAGCTTGTGAATTGTCTTTAATTGAGCTATAAGATGTATGCAAACTTGTTAATTGGTGAATGAGGTATGAATGACGAGGTAACATGATAAGAATGTAATGAAATGGTGATGAGTTAGTTGAAGATAGGTGAATGAAACCTTGTTCTTTTTATGCATGGATTATGAACTATGTGAATGAAATTGAATGAAGATGTTTTATTATGATGATTATGATATGTTAATGAATGGTAAACGATGATAATGAATGGATGAATATGATGATATGATGTCTTGATTTAATTGACTTGTTAATCTGTGGCCGTATATGATTTGATGATGCAAATTGGTGTGTTGATTTAGTGATGATATGTTATATGATGGAGTGAATTATATAACAACGAGATATATGATTGGTGTGCATTGTCGAGTCTATATGTGGGTCCATGCATTCATAAGTCAGTCTTATGAAAAGATGAGTATGACAATGACGAGGGGACTAATCAGTAATATAACTCTGATTATCCAACTATGAAAAGACGAGTATGACAATGATTAGGGATCACTCGGTAACACACCTCTGATATCCAAACCGGTACCACATGCATGTAGAGTCTTCTAGGCGCATTGCATGAGCATGATGAGTCGAATGTGGTAATGTTTTGGCATGAACTTGTGCATCTATGTGGTAACTGCATAACTGATGATGTTGATGAGATGTGATTGATATGTGTTTGACTTGGGGATTATTGTTGATGAGAATATGCTATATATGCTTTGTGAACCTTGTCTTAAAGTATTGATGTAACCAGACTCTTGATCAATTGTAAATGCGTTATAGATGTTGTATGATTATAACCAGGCTTAATATGATGTATGCTTATATGATGATGTTGTTTTGCCTGAACTTACATGCATTTATAATTTCTTTATGTTGAACGTATATCTTACCCTCCAATGGCTTTTGTCGCTTGCATCCTCGTGGTGTAGAGGTGCAGGTTGAGGACTAGCTTTGCTTGTGAGTATGTTGAGGATGACGTGATGCCTACTCGTTTTATTGCTTTGAGGAGTCTATATTAAATGCTCTGATCTAGGATTTTGGGGATTGTCTTATTTTCCTTTTGGATTGTTGTTAATGGATCTATATGATCAAGCTGTTTATATATTATATTTTTGAGATGCTATGGTGTGATCCGAGATTATGTTGTCGAGATATTTATTTCCGCTGTAAATTGTTATATATTTGATGAAATTTTTATAATGAGAATTTAATATGAGATGTTTGGCGAATAGTAACACCTTGAGGATTAATTAATTACATGATTTATTATTTAAATATTATTCTCGGGGTTCAAGGTGTCACACTCTATACCGATGCTAAAAGGTTGTTAGCATCCACAATTAGCCTTTTAGCATCCATTTTCCTGCTGACTCGAAAACACCATTTTCTTGTAGTACAAAAATTACATTTTAGATTCATTCATTTAATGGTTTATATGATCTTTATTATAGATTATATACAATATTTAATAAATGAATCTAAAATGTTGATTTTGTTTATAATAACAACCAGATGATATATGTATTCCTTCGAAAACAAAATTGAAAAGCATATGTAAAAAAGAATCTTAGAATCTTATGAATAAAGGGTTCAATTTAGTTTCTTAATTATCATCAATTTTTGAAAAGGGTAACGTAAGTAAACAAAATATAAGAGTAAAGACTTAGATTAATCTCCCGTAATTTTCTCCATCAAATTTAGCTTTGTTAAAATTTAAAAATTTAAATTAGTTATTGATATTTTTATATTGAAGATATATTCGTTCTTCTTCTTCTAATAGTCAATGAATCATGTATTAATTTTTTCTTCGAATAAAATATCATGTGTGTTTACTTTTTATTCACTCAAAAATAAAATATATTTTTTTAAAAATAAAGAAAGAATTGTATTTGTATATTTAAAATACAGGGTGTAATTTGAATGTGGTTGGACAGTGGACAGTGCCTTGATTCAGACTCCACGTGCGGTGCTCTTTATCATTCAATCCATAAAGACTGTGGTGGCCGGAATGGGACCCTAACTCCCAAGTCAAAAATACTAAAATCGACACAATTAAATAAAAAGATTAATCAACTGGGTCCCATCTCATTCAAATCATCAGTGCCCTTCTTCTCATCCTTCTCCCCTTACTCATTTTTTACTTTCCACTCTTCATTCCCTCTTGCCCTAATTGATTGCTAACTAGTACTCCAACATTAAACGTTTTATACTACTCCGTCCCAAAATATAAGCAAAAATGAGTTAACATAAGTTGATGTATTTGGTACAAATTTTGAACCATATACATTAACTTTTGTTGACCAATTTTTGCTTATATTTTAGGACGGAAGGAGTAAAGTATAAGGTCTATTAATTAAAGTAACTATTCTATTTGTTAATAAATGTTATGATTTCGAATTCAGTATCTCGGACATACACCAACATTAAACATTTAGGTAGAGTTTGCCGTCTATTTGAGTTTCACCAGAGTCGATAGATTAATCTCTATAATTGTGTGCGGAGGATATATGATTTACATCAACAAAAAAAAGTGTTCTAAAGACAATATTTAATGAATTTATAATAGAAATATTATCCTAAAAAAATACATCTTTTTATACAACTGTTGCCTATTTTAGTTCTTTAAACAACTATTTGAGGGCATTTCTTTACATTTCTTTTTGGTTAAACAAGTTTTTCGTCCTTATTAATATAGTGAATTTTGATTTTAATCCCTAAAAATAAAACTGAATGTTTTCATCCTCACAAAACATTTTGTTTTGTTTTAAGTCCCTAATGGAAACAATTTTGACATGTTCTTGACATTTGTTGAACATAAGATAGACATAAAAGGGTTGAAGATAATAAATTGACATAACATGAACATATCTTAAAAATGAAAAAGTCATAATCTTGACATCAATATAAACATAAATTAGTCATCATGGACTAAAAACAAATTATTTTTTTTATGAGGATGAAAAGACTTCATTTTATTTATTAGGGACTAAAATCTAAATTCACTATATTTTTAGAGATAAAAAACTAATTTAACCCTATTTTTTTTACTCTAACTAATTTCATTTCATTTATTCTTTTGAAAGATTTCTTTTTAGTATTTTATTTTTGCTTATATGACTGACACAAAAATAATAAACAGTCACCTTGTAAATCTTTGTACTTCTTGTCAGAATTGCAGTTAAATATCATTATTTTAAATTAAAAAAAAACAATCCTTATATATATATATATGAGCCCCACTATCCAACCACAAAAAGTCATCTCTGAATAAAAATTTAAATCAATGAAAGGAATTCTCAAGTTGCGAGTTGCAAGATAATTTATTGCACTAGATCATCATTTTTCCATGGCATTATCCTCCATATGTATGCTAGTGTATCATAAAGTGACAAAACTCTGTAAATAGAAATTATTTCATAACCACAAGACTGAAAAACGAACTTACAATGCTTGTTTAAGGGATAAGGTGAAGGTTTGAATTCGTAGTGAGTGCAAAATCACAGCGACCCCATAGTGATTATTCAAAATTACACTTTAAATCTTAAACAAAATCAAGGTGTTATCGTGTTATTCCACCATGATTCCTAAGATCATCTACAATAATAATAAACTAAAAATAGTCTTTACATGATTCATTTAAATGAGTCTTAGTGTACACGTCACTTATCAAATGAGCGATTGTGCGATTTTGGCGTGATAAAATCTTGTCATGTGTTTAATATTGTCATGTTTACTGAGACTTGGTCAACATGTGAGTGAGGACTAGAAAATAAAAAAGGGGTGAACTTGGGGACCAAAACAATTCAAAAAAAACTTTGGGGTTAAAATCGTACAATTGTGAAACTTGAGGGTTAAAACTGCATCTAAGCCTTATAATTTTTTTAATAAACGTACCAATTAAAGAATCAATAACTCAAATGATAGTAAACTAAAAAGAGTCATTAAACAGGTCTCACTAATTTGTACTTTAATGTGTGCATTTATAAAATAAACAAAAAAAAATTGAAGAGAGAAAGAATCACAAGAATTTGAAATGGTGAAATCAATTTTTATCTATTTTCTTTCTTATTTTGAGAGTCTTTGTATAATTGCCGGTGACTAGTATGTACCAATTTTTTTCTTGCTTTAGTAAAGGTCGTTAGTATGTTGAGGTTCTTATTAAATAAAATAATTCCCGTTATGGATGTTCTTCAAGCACATAACCTATTATCATAGTAGTATTTTGCGTAGTTATTGATGTTATGCCATTTATTTCCCCTAAAATTTAAATCGATTTCAAGAAGATAATTAAGCAAGCTGAACTTCTTTAAAAAAACAAAGAGTTCAGCTTCCTCTAATCGACCTTTATTGAGATTTTTTTTTGTTTTTGGGGGTGCAGAGATCTTATGTTATTAGTAGATGAGATTCAAGTTTTCTTGTTTTTTTTCCTTTATTGTAAAATTGAAATTAATGGAAATGTTATTTAATCACTGTTGGGTAAACACCGATTTCAGACACCAAGTTTGAATAAAATTACTTCCTAAAAAGTTATAAAAAGAACATTTTCACTCATTTAATTAAATAATAAATAATTTATTGGTTAACGAAAATTAAGGGTCGATTACTCAATAGGTCTTCATCCTAAAAGTTCATTAAATACGTGGTGGTTAAGAATTTTTTTTTAAAAACCCTAAAACATTAAGATCTTCCTCTTCATAAAGTCGTAAAGATTCACTCCCCAAAGAATTATATTGTCATTTTTCGTCAACAAATTAAATTGTGGTTAGTACGTAATAAAGTATATGACCCATTTAATTTCCAAATACAATTGGCTACATGATATATCAATTACTCCACTCCACTCCACTCCACTCCACTCCAATACTAGTTAGCTAGCTTGAAAATCTGCAACATGACTTACTAAAAATTATTATTATTATTATTATTATTATTATTATTATTATTATTATTATTATTAAAACTTAACATCCAAGAAAAAGAAGATTGAAGCATGGCACGTGTCACCCCATGTGGCCAAAAGACCCAAGTGTAAACTTTAAAGGGGACCAAAAATTGAAATTATATCACACCGCAATGCAATTGCATATAGATATATATAGTACAATTACATTTCAACAACCAACATACCTAACAAAATGATGAAACAATATATACAACATAACAATTATGCACACTGTACTATCTGTTTAAGGAAAGTTTTAATTTTAATGTAATGTTGTTTTGCACATGTGATAAACTGATTTGTGTCCTAACTTCCAATTATGTGATGTTTGTTTGATTTGTACCACAATTAACTACCTATGTTCCAAATGACACTTAGTCATGTCACTTAATTAAAGATGCACTTTCTTTGTTGAAACCAACCATGAGCATGCCAACGACTCAATATGGTGCCTTTGATTCTTTAACATGTAACCAAAGGTACAATTTGATTTCTAAGAAAAGAATCAAAATAATATTTGTGCGATGTCTCATGCAATGTCACTATAGCAAACGACACATCCACGTTGTGCTCAGAAATCTAATGGGACTGATCATTATTTTGCCTGCGTAACAGCAATCTACAAGCATGTTGAGATGAAGCACAAAGTTCATAGTGTAATCATAAGATTAAGTGATGTAACATTCAATAACAAACATAGTGGGAGGATGTAGTGAGAATAATATCATCAACATAGAGAAGAATATATGATGTGTCGTCACCACGCTCTTGGGGCTTGTTTAAGGCCATAGAGAGATTTCTTCAGAAGACAGACATGATCCGGATTTGTTTCGATCACGAAATCCAGGAGGCTGATGCATGTATACAGTTTCAGAAAGGTGCCTATGGAGAAAAGCATTCTTTACATCAAGTTGATGAATGGTCCAATTCTTTGACACGACAATGCTTAGTACCACACAAATAGTAGCTGGTTTCACCACTGGACTGAAAGTCTCGTCACAGTCGATACCCACCTGTTGAGACCTGCCATTGACAACAAGACGAGCCTTATACCACTCCAAATCACCGTTAGATTTATATTTATGTTTAAATAGCCAAATACACCGAGTAATATTAACATAAGGAGGACGGGGAACCAAGACCCAAGTCTTATTTTTAATAAGAGCATCAAATTCGTCGGTCATGGCCTGTTTCCAATTCTTATCATGGAGTGCGGATATTGGGCTTTTGGGAATTGGTGAAACTGAGGTGGTGATGGAGAGGTCAAAAATGGCTTTGGGTTTGTGAATGCCATGTTGTGCTCGTGTTCTTATTGGGGGAGAGGGGACAGGTGATGTGGCCACAATTGTGGGTTCGGGTGTGGTTACCTGTTGAGCCATAGGAGAAGTAGTGGGTGATGTAGGAGGTGAAGTAGGAGGTGGTATTGTTTGGTCGTTAGATACAAGCGGAGAGTTGATAATGTGTGTCATATACGGGGATGGGTCGCTGTCTAAAAAGGAGTAAGAAGCGGTCGGTGTAGGGGGTTATGTGATAAGGGAAAGATTGATTCATTGAAGGTAACATGACGGGCCGTGATAATCTTACGTGCGGATATGTCGAGACAGAGGAAGCCAGGATGATGCGACGGATAGCCGAGGAAAACACAGGGAGTGGAACGTGCATCGAGTTTATGAGTTGTCGATGACGGGAGGTGGGGATAGCATAGACAACCAAAAGTTTTTAGTGAATTGTAATCCGGGTATCGGAGGTAGAGGGAAGAAGTGGGAGACACAAACTTGTTTGACTTACTGGGATGGATATTGTGTAAATAGGTTGCCATAGAGAGGGCGTAGTGCCATTTTGAAGGGGGGATGTTGGCGTGAAGCAAGAGGGTTCTTATCGTGTTGTTGAGTGTTCTAATTTTACGTTCGGCTTTTCCATTTTGTGGGGAGGTGTGAGGACAGGAGAATCTAAATGTCATGCCGTGTTTTTTGAAAAATTCATGAAATGGTGAATTATCGTACTCACGACCGTTGTCGCATTGGAGATTTTTAATGGGGCAATTAAATTGGGTTGTAATAAACGTGTGAAATTTAGTGAAAATATTAAAAACTTCCGACTTGTGTTTGATGGGAAAAGTCCAAAGAAAGTTAGTAAAATCATCAAGAAATAACACATAAAAATGATAACCCATATTGCTAACAACAGGTGAGGTCCATAAATCATTGTGGACGATATCAAATGGATAACATGTGGAAGAAGTAGATAAAGAAAATGGTAGTTTTGTATGTTTACCCAACTGACATGAATGACAAAAATGTTTAGAAACTGAACGACATGAAATAAAGTTATTATTACGAAGAACACTAAAAATGGCAGGACCCGGGTGGCCCAAGCGGTTGTGCCAAGTAGAGGCAGAAATGGCCGTGAGAGCTTGAGGTGCTGAACTCTTGGTTTGGTGCGTGGGTAGGAGAGGGTAGAGCTCGCCCAAACTATTGCGCCTCATAAGTGGCTTCCCTGTCTGCATATCCTTCACAGTAAAACCAAAACGGTCAAATTCAACAGATACATTATTATCAGAAGTGAATTTCCTAACTGAAACAAGGTTTTTGATAATATGTGGGGCATGGAGAACATTGTTTAACAGTAACGGCGACAAGGGAGGTTGGAGTTGTTTCACTCCACAGCCAAGAATTGGAATTTCAGTACCATTTCCAACGATAATTTTATTATTGGTGATCAAATTAAAATAAGAAGAGAGGGTACATGTATTCGACGTCATATGGGAGGATGCCCCTGTATCCATATACCAATTGTCGTCGGGCTGCTGAAGAGACATCGTCTGCATAGTGGCTGCGATGTCAGTAGGTACAAGTGCCCCTTGTGGTGCATCAAGAGTCTAATTTGGGCAAGAAGAGTGTGTGGTCTTGGTCCCAAAACACCAGCACCACGACCAGTAGCAGGAGGAACCCAGCCCGTGGTAGGGTATGGACATGGCGGTGGGTTCCAAGATGGCTGTTGTAGCCAAGAGGGAGGCGTAAAAGGAACCCATGTCCAAGAAGCAGGCTGATTTCCTTGTCTGTTATATGTGCCAGAGTTATTTTTGTTGTTGTCAGAGGAAGGCTTGTAAGAGTTACCTCTATTATTATTATTGCCCTTGCCAGGGTATTGCTTTCCACGACCTCCGGAGTTGCGGTTGCTGTAGCGAGAAGGTGCAGCATCAGGAGACCGATTTGGAGCGGCAGAGGAAACAGCAGATTGTGTGTGGAGGAGGGCAGACTCGGCACCAGTGTTTTTATTGCGGCGGGTTTCCTCAAGTGTGAGCATAGATCTCGCTTTGTTAAATGTTGGCAGCGGATCTAATTGTTGAATGATGGTGGCGAGACTATCGTACCCACTTGAGAGGCCTGTCACAAGGCGGAGGACCAGGCGATCTTCGCTGACCGGAGCCCCAACATTGCCGAGTCGTTCGGCTATCAGTTTCAATGCTTGGCAATAAGACGACGCATTTGGGTAATTATCCATGTGGATTTGGGAGAATTGTTGTTCTAGGTATACGACTCCAGAGTTTTTATTGTCGTGAAAAATGTCCTTCAAGCGATTCCATGCTTCTTGAGCGGTGGCACCAGGTTTTAGAATCGTCTATAGGAGATCAATGGATATCGTGCTATAAATCCATTGTTTCACGATTGCGTCGAGTCGGGACCATTGTGCATCTTTCTTAACAGTCGCATCCTTGGGTGGGATAATGTGATCGGCGACATCAAAAGCATTGGCCGCATTGAGGAACAATTCTGCCCATGAATCGTAATGAACATTCTCCATTTCTAGGGTGATTTGAATGTGGTTTTTAATGTTTGAGACAAAAAAAAGGCGGGATGGAAAGTAGATTGGGATGTGGAGTCGCTGCCAGCCATTTGAAAAGGGAAGGAATGGGCTCGGTGGAGAGGAGAAAAGAAGCAGGGTATGTGATGAATGTGGGGGATCGTTATAGCTCTGATACCATATTGGAGAATAATTCCTTGTCTGTTTCATTCCAAAGAAGATGATTATATATCTGTACAACATCAATGCTAATTATGGACAATGTCAATGCTAAATGTCAATGCTAATTATTACAATGAATGTGGACATATATACATATGGTCTGATAGTTTCATCCAACAAAAAAAAAGTTGTGATTGTTGTCGATCATCAATCTATTGAACCACAGTACAAATAAAATAGTGCCCTCGTCATGAGGCAATAGGACCAGTACTTGTTGGTGATGACAAATCAAAGTTTTTGGCCAAAGTAGATGAATCACGTGCTTTACTTCCTATATATGCCGGTGATGAGGATGGCTCACCATCCATATCAGCTCAATCATACACAACAATTTTGTCGGAATATTGGTGGTTACTGGCCTTTAAATAAATCATTTTCCTCCCATTTTTGGTCAATCCAGTCACTCATTTTGAAAGGTGCAAATCTAACACCTATTATTTTTTTTATTATTAATTATATGGTTACATATTATAAATCTCACTCACCTCTTGCCTACACATAAAAAGATTACATCAACAAACGAATCATCTTTATAACTATTATAAAAAGTTTTGGATAACTTATTCAATATTAGTTTTATGGTGCACCATACGGAACTTTTATATATTTGATAAAAATGGGAATACGGTTGTAGGGGTGTTCGTGGCGCGGTTTGATTCGGTTTTGAAGTTAAAAGTCATCCGAACTGCAAAATAAAAAAACAAGCGGTTTGGTTTGGTTCGGTTGACTTTTAAAATAAAATCTGAACCAAACCAAACCAATGCGGTCTGAGTTGGATCGGTTGGTGCAGTTTTTTTCTCGAGATAATACAATGTTTTCAACATTAAAATCGAGTTAAAAAGTTATAACACAACATATTTCTAGCAATGTTTCCGACAATATTTTAAATTTCATCAAACATTACACTTTTATTTTCACCAAACAATATAAACGAAATTAAAAACATGAACAAAAAGTAATTCTATTATGTAAGAAATTTAAAACACTAAGATTTTATCATTCTATAAAATTTCAAGTAGTACATAAATATATTTTTTAAATTAAAAACAAAGAAGAAACTTAACAAGAGAAAAAAAACATCAATTTTAAACGTTTCTATGAGTATTGGTTTATGTGACATAGGTTCAATTAGCATTTTTCTTATGTCGCAGTTTGGTTGGGGTTGGTTCGGTTAGTAAAATAAAAACCGCAAACCGAACCAAACCATGTGGTTGAGTAAAAAAGTGATCCGAATACATCCAACCCAAATGCGGTTTTTTACAGTTTTGGTTTGGGTTGGTTCGGTTTGTAGTTTTTCTATTGGATTGGTGCGGTTTTGAACTCCCCTACACGGTTGTACCAAATTAAAAATATGGGAATATGACAAATAATGAACCTTAAAGGAAAAATGTAACATGCATTTTCTATAAAAGAATATTTTTTTTTATTATCCTAAGAAATTAGCATAATTTTAATGAATAAAAACTCATCTAAAAATTCAATCTTATTAGATGCTTTAATAAATCTGTTAACTGTAAAAGTAGTTAAGTTTTGAATTTTACAAGCAATTTTTTCATTAAGTTGATCGCTTCACTAATTTTTAATTAAATTTAATCCTAAACAATTCGTTTGTGTATATATTACTCCTTCCTTAAGATCATTAATATAAGAAAAATAATTAACTTCATATATTAAATGATTTATGGGAAACAACATATGAACATACATCGGAAGATTAACATGGAAAGTAGTATATGAAGGAATGACAGCATGGGAGAGAAGGATCTTTTCAAAGTAGAAAACCTAAGCGAATGACAGGTCTTTTCAACAAGACTAAAAACCGAATGACAGGTAGATTGACTATACCAAGGAGAGACAACTATATTATTTTCTTTTGCAAAATTAAATATGCGGTCTTATAAGATTAGAGTGTGTTTGGATGAATTAATTAAAAATTTTAAAAAAATTATAATTTTAAGTAATTTAAACAATTCAATTGAATCCCTACAAAAAAAATGATTAAATTGAATTACCTTCATTTTTAAATGCTTTTGTTTAGATAGAATACTAAATAATTTCGTTGTTATTATTTTTGAGCTACTTTTGTGAATTTTGAAATATTTAGGTCAACTACGAAAATTTAAAAATAGGGGGACAATTTGAAAATTTTGAAAATTTCACTATAAAAAATTTGGCATTTTGCGACACTTACTCTGCGACCCTTAGCTTAGAACCGTCACAGATTACACTTTTATGATTGTTATTGCGACTGTTATGCTTAAGGGTCGCAGGTTTTATACATTTTTTTCAAGCGCGCTTCACAATATATTTTTTGGCCAAATTTGACATTACCCGGGTGGGAAAATTGAACACGCGGGGTTATTCCCTCCTTAAACTTTTTCATTTCATTTTACTTTTCATTTTCCCAAATAAAAAAGAAAGAACCCAAATCTCAAACCCTAACCCCGTCAATTTCTCTTTTCCTTCCACCACTGTATGAAATCTCTAACCCAAATCCAATCCCAATCCAACCCTTGCCTAACCTTTTCCCCAAATCGCAAATCCCTCAAATTCCAAAACCAATTCATTTTTGTCTCTATGAAAACCCCCAAATTTGAGTCTTTCAAATCCAATTACTTCAACCCATAAGTCACATTCACATGTTGAATCTCAGTCTCTCAAATCTCTCCTCCATCTCTGCAACGATTGTCGCTGTTATCGCCACGGAGAAGCACCATATTTGCGAGGTCGATGAGAATCTCATATATGGTTAGTTTAGACTTTCTGTTTTTCATTCCTTCAAAATGTGAATCTTCCAAACTTTGATTCTTTTTCTTGTTCTGTTTATGTCTTTCATAACTGCAGGGATTGTGGAAAACAAGTGCCTCTGGGTAAGTTTAAAGATAATTTAGAATAATTATTGTATTATTTTGGTTAAATATGTTTTCTTCTTTTGTGTTTGGATGGTAGAGACAACTGAATTTTTTTTGGGTCCCTGGATAGTTTTATTTTGTCTGGATATATTTGTATAGGTGGATTTAACTCGGTACAGGTAGCTGCTCGATGAGTGTAAAAATATACATATTATTTTTATTATGTTGAAGTGAATCAAATATGAAATTTCATTTTGGTGGAATTTGAGGTTTATTAATTACTAGATTGCAGTTGCATGTATTGAATAAATTGTTTAGCTATGTTGAGTATTAATTGTGGTTATACATGGTTGATCTTTAATTTGATATAAGAGTAGTAGTGCTGAATTGTTGTGGTTAACTAATGCTTATGGAGATAAAGTGTGATCTGTTATCTCATGGCTAAAAGATAGCAAGATAGAAAAAGAAACTAATTGTAAACATGGTTATTAGTATCTTACAATACACATATTTCTAATTCTATCTATGTCCTCTCTTTTGCCTTATTTTGTAAAACTTATGATTAGGGTCACAGTGGACACCAATGTTTACAGTAATGAGAGTTCACATACCTACAGAGAGAGCTAGACATTGTTGCGACAATTGCTAGTGGAAGTTTCTTCTCATGACTTCGAAAAAGTAGAAGACCAAATGATTCTAGCAAAATCTGAATCACCTTGGAACTCACAAAGTGCCATAACTGTGAAATTGGCTCTTTGCAGGTATGCAACTTCAAACAAATGAACATCCAATGTATGTTATAGTTTTTTCACGTTTGTTTGATTTGATTTTCTTGTTATGAGGTGTTTCATCCTCTGGTTATTGGTTTATCTTGCCTCTTTTTGCTACTTTTAGGTAAATAGGTTTAAAAGTATTGTTTGGTATGAATGGCTGTGGAAGCCTATGTATTGTTTAGCTTGGTGATTTGCTGCTTGACAGATATGGTTTTTTGGTTTGATTTCCCTTGTCTGAATTTATAGGTGCAGCGATGTTTTGTGCATAGTAGAGTTTTTTTGTGGTTAGATGTATATTCTGTCCAGCTATTGTTGGAGGGCCTTGCATTTTTGGGTTTCCCTGGTGTGCTTCGGTTCCCCCCTGTGAACCTCTGCTGGAATTGGGTGTGATGTTATGAGAGATTTTATGTACTATAATGTCTGCATTTTTTTGAGATAGGCTACTGTAGTTTTTCTGTTTGATGTAAACAAGTTGTCTCTTTTGTTTATGTAGCAGAAACTTCACCAAGTACTTAATACTTTGTTAAGAATTTGGAATCTATAACCGATCATATGTATCAAATGAGTTTGGTGTCTTTGATTGCACCATATGTCCCCTGTGTTGAGTGAAATAAGTTAATCCACTTCCTTTTTTCCTGAGTTGTAGTGAACCTTCTGATAGTAGCCAAATCTGAGTGTAGATTTTCTAAAACTTGTTGATTTGTTAATTTTCAGGTACATAAAAATGGCTATTTTTTATGACATTGCAGAAGGTATGTATTTATCCCTTAAGTATCATTCTTGAAGAATAATTTTTTTACAAGGTTGGTTGAAGTGAGCAATGCGAGAAATAATTTTGTGGAGTGAAACTCGGTAAAATCTAGAATGCAATTAATTTTGTGGAGTGTAACTCTATCACAATGATCCTTAAGTTTTGATAGCTTCCTCAAATTTCCAATGCAATTAATTTTATTAGTCCCCTTTTGTTGATAGGTCCATAGTAGAAGGGATGGTTGTGATCTTGGTATAAAAATATTTGTAAGTCATATTGTTTCCCTCTCTAGTCTCAACTTATGATATTGCCACTTTTTGTTGTTGCTAGTGGCCTAAGGTTCTTGTGGTGGAAGATAAAATAATGGCATTGTGGTGTAAGTAATAATAGTCTCTTTAGTGTTATTTTGATTGGATTGATTTATGGTTTTTAATTATATTTTGTTTGCATTGATGTAGTTTTACGTCGGATTTAATTTATGTATAAGTTGTTCATTAGAGGTTTGGAGAGGAGGATTGTGGAAGCTTGAGATGAAGATTAAAATTGACAAAGAGGCAAGGGTACCTCAAAAAGGTTAAGAGCAACAAAGTGGCTCTTCTCATTACAGAATAATACTATTGTGGTTCAATTAAAAGTACTTAGGAAAACATAAGTCATTTGTACGTAATAAAGCACAAACAGAAGGGTCTATTGCAGAAGGGTACATTATACATGAATGTTTAAACTACGTACTATATCTATTGTTTTGGTTAAGTTGATGTATGGATCAAATTTGTTACTCATGAATTACTATATGAATGAGATTTACTTATGTATAGCTATATATTTTTGCATCTTATAAGTCTTTATTAATATATTTATTTGAAATTGTCTTCAAATAAGATCTAAAAAAAAAAAAATTAAATCAGGCCATCTCAATTTAAATCAGGCCCTCTCAATTTCAAAAAAAAATAAATAACTGCGACTGTTCAAACAGTCGCAGAATAATAAATTCAAAATTTAAATCAGTCATTTGCAATAGTTAGGAACCGTCGCAAGTCCCTTCAAAACCATGTGAATGCTCCTCCTTTGCGACTGTTTGGAACTGTCGCAATAGCCTCTACGACAGTTGGTGCGACTGTTCCTTGAACTGTCGCAAAAGGTAGTTGCGACCCCAATTTCTGTGTCTGTTGGGGAACAGTCGCAAATGGATATCTGCGACCATTTTAACAGTCGCAATCCATCATTTTAAAAGTCGCAAAATGCCTTTTTTCTTCTAGTGTTTTTAGGGGTCTATTTGTAATTTATGAAAAAATTGAGGGGCCACTTTGTAATTTTTTTAAAAAAATTAGGAATCAATGCATAATTTTCTGAATATTTGTTGGAGTCAATTTGAAAACTTTAAAAAATATGAGAACTAGAATGCAAAATTTGGAAAAAAAAAATAAGAAAGAAGAAATTTGAAATTCCTAACTTAAAAATTTTAAAATTTAGGTGCCATTTGAAATTCTCTAAATTTAACTTGGACAAAATACTTCATAAATTTTCATCATTTTAAAAAATTCTCTAAATCATCATTCAAACAATAGAAATTACCTAAAGATTTGAATTCCCATAAAAAAATTACATTACCTCAAAATATTCTCTCATCCAAACACACTCTAAGATTTATAACTCATTTGTTCTTTACGATTTTTAACATCATATTGATCTTTTAAGCAATAAAACATATACAATGTTAACATTTTCCATCCATCTCTATTAGATGAGACTTATGTGAAAACGCTAAAAAAGATGAGAGAGAGAGAGAGAGAGAGCTAGTGAGAGAAAGAGAGGCGGCAGTTACTGGTATAGCCCGGAGCCACCTCACCGGTTTGTTTCACCGGAGGTAAGGTGCACTGGGAGGGGAGGGCCATATGTCGGGGAGGCACAAATGGGGGGAACAGGGTGAGTGGACCTGGGTGAGAAACAGAATGAGGAAAGCATTTGGGACCGAAATCGCAGGGTCAATACAGCCAACGGGAGAACAGCGGGCATGGAGGATTGGGAAGTGCAAGGGAACGAGGTTATCATCAGTGGAGGAAGGACATGTATCACGATCAGTTTTTGAGTTTGGATAGAGGAAGATACGTGACTTCTAGGGTTAGGGCTTCACGTGAGTTTGCACGCGGGAGATCAATGACGTGTTGTCGTGATCAACTGTTCTCTTGTTCTCACGAAGCTCCGATGCAGAAGAGGGACAACGTGTCTCGTTACAGGAATGCGGTGAAGGTCAGTTACGTGGACACAGTTAGGCATGTTTCTAAAACCGAAAGTGCTGAAGCCAAACGTCTTTCTGCTTCTGGTGGCGACAATAACATTGGTTCGACTCAGGTATCAGCTGTTTTCTATATCAAAAATTTCCCTGATCGTCTATTGTACGTTGACTTATGGAAAGGGTTAAAAGTATGTTGAATTTTGTCTGATATTTATGTGTCAAGGTTTCAAAATATAAGAGGTCAACAATTTGGTTTTGAAATAATGTTTTTTTTTTGTGGATCTTCATTTGTTTGCGAACATGGCTAAATTTGTTAGGTTCATTAGGAATGGTGATGGTAGGGTGGTTGAAGAAGAGGGAGGAAAAAAATGTATTGTGGAAATATGGCTGGAAAAAAATGAGGGAGGATGGGAGGGTGGTTAGTCGGAAAATAGAATTGGGGAAGGTGAAGGAGGCTGCTATTCGAAGTGAGGAGGAAAGGGAGAATAAGATGGTGATTATGGTTGAGGGGTGTCATGTTCAGGTAAGGACGAGAAACTGGTGGTGAAGGATGGAGGGATCATGACGAAGGTGGGTACAGGTGGGGAGGTGAAGGTTAATCTGATGGTGGGTAAGGGTACACGAAAGGTTAGCAGTAACGGTGATTTGCGGAGCGAGGTGGGGGATCCTAAAGATTTGCCGCTTCAAGAGGACATTGAGTGGGCAACAAGAGGGGTCACGACCAAAATTAGAAATGGGTGTTGTGTTTCTTTTATACAACAATCGTTCATGGATGCTGGTTTCTCGGATTTCAAGTTAATCTCTTTGGGAGGGGATAGTGTGTTATTGTTTAGCTGAGTACGAGGATGATAATAAGTCATTATGTTTAGTTCCTGTGTGTATGCAGGATAATGAACCTTTAGTGGACTCTCTTGTTAATCAACTGTATAATGATTGGAATAAAAATATTACTGTAGATAATATTGGAGGTGGTGATACTGTGAATCAACATTTGAGTTCTAATAGTGTGGAAGAGAATCACGAACTGGTTAATGAGGCAGCTATTGAACATCAGGAGGTGGCTTCAGTTTTGAGCACCAAAGGGGGAGAATTGTTGAAGAGCGGTGACAGGGTTCCAAAGAGTCATAAACCTAAAAGAAGAAAATTGGCGCCTTCGTTGATTGATTTGAAAAAAATTTGCAAGGTTATCAGAAGTAGATAGGAATGCTGTGATTCGTTCTCTAAATTGTTTGGAAAAAAATAAGGCGAAATGTAAATCATCCAAGACTTCATCCCGTACTATAGAAGGAGTTTCGTTGGCAGCCGGGTCGGGTTCTGTACTTGTTGTGAGTACAATCTAGAAACAAGGGTTTTCGGGATCTGTTTAGGTCATGCCTTGGGAGTGATCCCAAGGTTACTATTTGTAGCCTGAATTTGGGATTAACTAATCATGGTTTTGGGCCCAATTCGTTTGGGGCCAAAACCATGGCTTGAACGCCCTACTGGATGCTAGGAGCTCTTTTGGGGGTGCTTTTAGTAGGACCCCCCCCCCCCTGAGGTTATGTGAGATCTTCAGGTGGGCTTCGGTCCTTCTGGAGGGCGCCCAACCATACTTTAGAGCTTCTAGCCCTAAAAGGGCGAGATTGACGGTCCACAGCCCAACAAGCACGAGCTTTGGTACAAGGCGAAGTGGTTAAACTATTTAGGGTGTTCAAATTTTGTAACCTAATAAGCATTAGGTTAAAAGAGACGGAGTATTTGCCTATGGTCTATGAAGGGCGACAACCAAACATGTTGTCGCGTCGAATTTCGGATGTCAAGCTATTGGCTAGCATTGAATCACTAAATTTAAATCACGACTGAACTTTTAATTTTTCGGGAAAAAAGGAAAAAAGTTCTAAATTACCTTGAAAGAGATTTTAGGTTCGAAAGTCGATTATGCGAGAGGAAGGTATTAGCACCCCTCACATCCGTTGTACTCAACGGGAACCTCTTAGTTGGCTTAGGCTTAAAATGTTTTTTTGACGTTTTGCTTGCATGCTTAATCATATATATATATATATGTAAATGAACAAGTAAATAAAATGTGAGGTGAAGAAAGAGATAAAAACAAACGAAATTGAAAAAAGAGAAAAAAGATTTTTTTAATAACGGGCTTGACAAGACGTCGGTCTTGCTCCTACGTATCTCCCGGTAGTCGGAGAATTCAAAGCTTACGTAGTTCTTGAAAAAGTTTGAAAACGCACAAAGGCGTAAAAAAGCTTAAAAAGGTGAAAGACAGACGCTAAGGCGATAAACTCGCGCAAGGCGTAAATATTTAAGGAAAAAGACAGACGCACAGAGGCGTAAAATGTTTGAAAATAAAGACGAACGCACGGAGGCGTACAATGTTGAAAAATAAAATAAACGCGCGGAGGCGTTAAATTCACGCAAGGCGTAAATGTTTTAAAATTAACGCGCAAAGGCGCGAAAGGTTTGAATTGGCCATAAGGGCCAAGATTGATGAGTTGGATTCACTTCGAAAATAGAATGACGATTGTCCGAGCAACGAGACATACGTCAAGCGCTCGTACAACCGGGGAAAGGAGAGACATACGTCAAACCACCCTTTTTCATTCAAGTTTTGTTTAAAAAACGTATTTTTTGGGGAAGCTAGAAAAGAATGACGATCGTCTAAGCAACGAGACATACGTCAAGTGTTTATCCGATCGGGGAAAGGAGAGACATACGTCAAACCACCCTTTTTCATTCAAGTTTCGCTTGAATTTTGAGGAAAAAAGTATAAACTGTCAAAACGCTCGTTTTTTAGAACTCAAATGAAAAGAAAGGAAATTGTTCAAATTAGTTGTTGCAATCAAAATGAACAAGCTTGTTGTTTAATGAAACAAGAAAGAAAATGTTTTTGTTTGGTTGGTTTGGAAGGACAAGGTCCTTTGCCTACATACCCAAATGGGATCAAAACCGATGTAGTTCGGGCTAAAAAAGCCGAGTGATTTGCTATGTTGATTTTAAAGTTAGAAAATGTTTGTGAAAGATAAAAAAGAGCCAAAGTGGCGAGTGAGTGAAGTTTGATTAATTTTAATTGCAAAAATAAAGTCTGATATGATTAAGATCGATTGAAGTTTGATTAAAAGAAAGTTGCTTGGTTTGAAATCCAAGGCTTTGTTAATGAAGAATATTTTTTTGATGAAGTTTTTAAATATTTGAAATGTTTTTGGTTTTTTATGATTTTTTACTTGGAGTTAAAAAGAAAATAAGTGCGATAAAAAACTAAACGCGAGAGAATAAAACGATTGTTGGATTAAAATGAAAAGGTTTTTGTTTTTGGATTATGATTTAAACTAAGAAAAATGAAAAATAATGCAACGCATATTTATATACTTTGTTCCTAAATGCATGTATATTCTAATGACATAGAAAAATGCAAAATAAAATGAACAATTAGAAATAAAAAAATAAAATGCATGAGATGATATGATAAGTAAATAAATGGGATGTTAAAAATAAAAGAACAAATAAAAAGGAAATAGTAATAAAAAGGAAAATAAATTGCAAAGAAAATAAATAAAAGAAATAAAATAAGGAGGTGTAAAAAATAAACCTGGGGGGTGCTGGTAGTGAAAAATAACTCAGACTGAAAGAGAAGGGCCCAAAATGTATTGGGCCTGCGTAAATTAATCTGGGCCGTCTGATTAATCAGACGGCCCTGATTAGATCACAGGGTAAAAAAACAAGGGCCGTATGATTAAAAAATCAAAGGCCAGGAGAGCGTGGGTGTACGCTAACGCGTACACCCTCACGCACTGAATTAGGGAGGAGTATATATACTCTCTCCCTTCACAAAATTTCATTTCCAACTTTTCTTTCTCACTCTTCTTCCTCTCTCTAGGCCGCCCTTCTCTCTTCTCCTTCCCCCTTTCTCTCTTGGCCGCCGGTGATGTATTCCGGCGTGGTGGCCGCCGGCCTAAGTGGCGGCGCCACCGCGCCGGAAAATTAAAAATCCCCTTTTTTCCAAAAAAATCACATTTTTCCCACACCCTTTTCTCTCCTAAACCCGAATCCAAGCTTGGATTTCTCAAAATCTCCCTCAAAAACCCTAGATCTAGGATTTTAAAACACAAAAATTTTGTATCCCTTTACCTTGTATGTGTTCGGTTTCGTCCCTTTCTTTGTGTTGTGTGTGCGTGTGGGTGTGTATATGGCTTGTGTGCCGTGTGAGTGTTAGGCCGTGGGTATGTGTGTGTTGTGGGTGTTAGGCCGTGTGTGTCTTGTAGGGTATGCGTGATTTGTGGCCGTGTGGTGTGTGTATGTGAGGTTTGCTGGGTTTGTTTTGTTGTGTTGTGGTATTATGCTTGTGTGCGTGTGTTTGTGGTAGGGGTTGCGTGGGTTTTGATTGTGCGAAAATGGTTGTTGTTGTGCGAAAATGATGCTGGTTGGGTTGGGTTTAGAGGTTAGGGCGTGAGTTGTGGTGTGTATTAGTGTGTGCTGGGTTTGTTTAGGGGGCGAAAATGTGTTTGTGATGTTGGGGGGGAAGTTTGTTTTGCTGTAAAAAAAACTGCCTTGTTCTAAATTTCTTCCCCCTTTTTTTTTTCTTGTGTTTTGATCCTGTTATTGACGACAGGATCAAAATGTCAACTGTTCGGGTTAAATTCCGAACTGCCATTGACGACAGGAAACAAAATGTCAACTGTTCGGGTTAAATTCCGAACTGCCATTGACGACAAGAAACAAAATGTCAACTGTTCGGGTTAAATTCCGAACTGCCATTGACGACAAGAAACAAAATGTCAACTGTTCGGGTTAAATTCCGAACTGCCATTGACGACAAGAAACAAAATGTCAACTGTCCGGATTGGTTACCGAACCTTACATTGACGACAGGAGATAAAAACATGTCAACTGTCCGGATTGGCTACCGAACCTTACATTGACGACAGGAGATAAAAACATGTCAACTGTCCGGATTGGCTACCGAACCTTACATTGACGACAGGAAATAAAAGACATGTCAACTGTCCGGATTGGCTACCGAACCTTACATTGACGACAGGAAATAAAAACATGTCAACTGTCCGGATTGGCTACCGAACCTTACATTGACGACAGGAAATAAAAGACATGTCAACTGTCCGGATTGGCTACCGAACCTTACATTGACGACAGGAAATAAAGACATGTCAACTGTCCGGATTGGCTACCGAACCTTACATTGACGACAGGAAATAAAAGACATGTCAACTGTCCGGATTGGCTACCGAACCTTACATTGACGACAGGAAATAAAAACATGTCAACTGTCCGGATTGGCTACCGAACCTTACATTGACGACAGGAAATAAAAACATGTCAACTGTCCGGATTGGCTACCGAACCGTTCATTGACAATAGGAAATAAAAGACATGTCAACTGTCCGGATGGGCTACCGAACCTTACATTGACGACAGGAAATAAAAACATGTCAACTGTCCGGATTGGCTACCGAACCTTACATTGACGACAAGAAATAAAAACATGTCAACTGTCCGGATTGGCTACCGAACCTTACATTGACGACAGGAAATAAAAACATGTCAACTGTCCGGATTGGCTACCGAACCTTACATTGACGACAGGAAATAAAGACATGTCAACTGTCCGGATTGGCTACCGAACCTTACATTGACGACAGGAAATAAAAACATGTCAACTGTCCGGATTGGCTACCGAACCTTACATTGACGACAGGAAATAAAAACATGTCAACTGTCCGGATTGGCTACCGAACCGTTCATTGACAATAGGAAATAAAAGACATGTCAACTGTCCGGATTGGCTACCGAACCTTACATTGACGACAGGAAATAAAAACATGTCAACTGTCCGGATTGGCTACCGAACCTTACATTGACGACAAGAAATAAAAACATGTCAACTGTCCGGATTGGCTACCGAACCTTACATTGACGACAGGAAATAAAAACATGTCAACTGTCCGGATTGGCTACCGAACCTTACATTGACGACAGGAAATAAAGACATGTCAACTGTCCGAATTGGCTACCGAACCTTACATTGACGACAGGAAATAAAAGACATGTCAACTGTCCGGATTGGCTACCGAACCTTACATTGACGACAGGAAATAAAAACATGTCAACTGTCCGGATTGGCTACCGAACCTTACATTGACGACAGGAAATAAAAACATGTCAACTGTCCGGATTGGCTACCGAACCTTACATTGACGACAGGAAATAAAAACATGTCAACTGTCCGGATTGGCTACCGAACCGTTCATTGACAATAGGAAATAAAAGACATGTCAACTGTCCGGATTGGCTACCGAACCTTACATTGACGACAGGAAATAAAAACATGTCAACTGTCCGGATTGGCTACCGAACCTTACATTGACGACAAGAAATAAAAACATGTCAACTGTCCGGATTGGCTACCGAACCTTACATTGACGACAGGAAATAAAAACATGTCAACTGTCCGGATTGGCTACCGAACCTTACATTGACGACAGGAAATAAAGACATGTCAACTGTCCGAATTGGCTACCGAACCTTACATTGACGACAGGAAATAAAAGACATGTCAACTGTCCGGATTGGCTACCGAACCTTACATTGACGACAGGAAATAAAAACATGTCAACTGTCCGGATTGGCTACCGAACCTTACATTGACGACAGGAAATAAAAACATGTCAACTGTCCGGATTGGCTACCGAACCTTACATTGACGACAGGAAATAAAAACATGTCAACTGTCCGGATTGGCTACCGAACCTTACATTGACGACAGGAAATAAAAGACATGTCAACTGTCCGGATTGGCTACCGAACCTTACATTGACGACAGGAAATAAAAACATGTCAACTGTCCGGATTGGCTACCGAACCTTACATTGACGACAGGAAATAAAAACATGTCAACTGTCCGGATTGGCTACCGAACCTTACATTGACGACAGGAAATAAAAACATGTCAACTGTCCGGATTGGCTACCGAACCTTACATTGACGACAGTGAGGATGCGGCTGACAAGCCGTTCCTTACGGAATTGCCCCTTCAATTGGGGAAAAGGGATGCACAAGCTGTTCGTTAAAGAACTTGCCACTTGGCACAACACTGGGGAATATGCACAAGCTGTTCGTTTGAACTGCCACTTGGCATAAAGACATGATAAAAAGATGC
The DNA here is from genome assembly GCA_018208015.1 of Medicago ruthenica. Classification (NCBI taxonomy): domain Eukaryota; kingdom Viridiplantae; phylum Streptophyta; class Magnoliopsida; order Fabales; family Fabaceae; genus Medicago; species Medicago ruthenica. Next base: position 63,095,894 of record CM031375.1, on the reverse strand, counting down.
GCAAGCTGTTCGTTTGAACTGCCACTTGGCGTAAAAGGGTGACACCACTTGACCAAACGGATTGGGGATGACACTTGGGGAACATTTACTGGTGACTATGATGGGATGCCGAGCAAAGTCGGGCTTTGGTTATGATTTCGTATTTGTGAGTGTGAATGATGACTCACTGGGGAATGCCAATAAAATTGGGCTTTGTTTTGTAACATTACTGGAGAATGGCATTGGAGAAAAATGCAGATTGTTTATGATAAATTGGTAAGAAACGTGGTGGTTAAAGTAACCATGTACAGATGACATTGTGGTATGCTGCATGTGTGAATGCGTATATGCATGAATGCGTAATCACATGATTTGTATGATTGTACAAATGTATGAAATGCTTGAATGTATGAATGCACTAATGCAGGACTCCCACTGGGGATGTGTGAAAGATTGGCTTGCACTGGGGGATACCCTAAATGTTTTGATTTATTGCATGACCGACAACTTGGTGAAACAAGATTTAGACCGGTAAAATGAGAAGTGGACCGACGTCGCATTGCAAACACTCGGTGATCTTTGCCGGGGATGATGTTACAGGGAACACATCCAAAATGTTGACGGGATGAAGCCGTAACCATTGACGAGGAACATATACCTCATGGGGAAATTGTTATTTCACTGGGGGAATCGTGTTAATCTACTTGGGAGAAGAACTGGTGATTCCGCCGGGAATGCTTATGTTTTGTTTGGATGCCGAGCGAGGTCGGGCTTTGATTGTATTTGGATGCCGAGCGAGGTCGGACTTTGATTGGGGTGCCGAGCGAGGTCGGGCTTTGATTGTAATGTGGGTGCCGAGCGAGGTCGGGCTTTTTGTGATTGGTTGCCGAACGAGGTCGGGCTTTGTAATGTGGGTGCCGAGCGAGGTCGGGCTTTTTGATTAGTTGCCGAGCGAGGTCGGGCTTTGTAATGTGGGTGCCGAGCGAGGTCGGGCCTTTTGTAATGGATGCCGAGCGAGGTCGGGCTTTTTGTAATAGATGCCGAGCGAGGTCGGGCTTTGGTTGGATGGTGCCAATAATGATTGGGCTTTTGGGGTTGAGACTCCACTGGAGGGATGCCAATAAAAATTGGGCTTTATTTGTGGTTTCGCTGGGGATATAAGGATCATTTTGGAAGCATGATCGATATCCAGCCTTAGATGCCAACGGTGGTTGGGCTTTTGTGAGTAGGTGCCAATGACAATTGGGCTTTTGATTGTTTTGACAAAGGTTGACTTCCTGGGGAGTTTGTTAATCCACCGGGGATTGTGCTAATCCACTGGGGATTAGAACTGATGATTCCGCCGGGAATGCTACCTTCTTTGTTTTTTTCCCTGAATCGTCCTTTCGGGCTTTTGATTCACTGGGGATATTCCCTTTTGATTTACTGAGGATTTCGCTGGGGAATCCCTTGAAAGAAGTCTGATGTGGGATAAACATATGTCATGTTTAACACTGGGGATAATGATTGGATGCCGAGCAAGGTCGGGCTTTGATTGTAATTGGTTGCCGAGCGAGGTCGGGCTTTGGATGATTGAATGCCGAGCGAGGTCGGACTTTTTGTAATTTGGGTGCCGAGCGAGGTCGGGCTTTGATTCACTGGGGATATTCCCTTTGATTAACGGGGGGAATCCGCCGGGGAATCCCTTGAAAGAAGTCCAATGTGGGATAAACATATGTCATGTTTAACACTGGGAATAATGATTGGATGCCGAGCAATGTCGGGCTTTGATTGTAATTGGTTGCCGAGCGAGGTCGGGCTTTGGATGATTGAATGCTGAGCGAGGTCGGGCTTTTTGTAGTGTGGGTGCCGAGCGAGGTCGGGCTTTTTGTGATGTGGGTGCCGAGCGAGGTCGGGCTTTAATATGTGGATGCCGAGCGAGGTCGGGCTTTAATATGTGGATGCCGAACGAGGTCGGGCTTTAATATGTGGATGCCGAGCGAGGTCGGGCTTTGATGATTGATTGCCGAGCGAGGTCGGGCTTTTATGTTGGTTGCCGAGCAAGGTCGGGCTTTTATGTTGGTTGCCGAGCAAGGTCGGGCTTTGGTTTGATATTGCGGGTGCCAATGAGAATTGGGCTTTTGTTGGTAATGAGGATTGGTCGGAAATTCCCGAATGCATGATTCCTATGAGATTTGCACATGCAATTTTGATGTTCCCATTAATCCGAGATTGCACCAAAAATTTGAAATAAATACCAAACACAAAATTTATATCGTATAGCTCCAGTTAAAAATATGTTTATCAATGAACCAACCTAACACTCATTTAAGTAAATGAACAAATTGAATATTAATTGTGGGGGTATTGAACACTCATCCGGCAAGTTTGCTAACATTCCGATCGAGTTATGTGTCCATCTAATCATTGTTTCTAAAAGCACGAAAGCATTGATCACAAGGTCTTCGAGGGTTGTAATTTGGCTTGGTTACAAAAGGAATGTCATATGTGGGGAAATTGAATTCAAATGGCCAAGCAAGAGGAACATTCTTTCTAAATTACACCCTTCCTCCTTTATTCAATCACATCTCTTGGTGATTTACAAATGTTTTTCTTTGATCCTTGACAACTTTTTAATTTAGAGATTTTCTCTTTTTCTCTTTTTCCTCTTTCTTTTCTTTCCTTTTTTTTGTTCTTGTTGTCAAGATCAATTTACAAAATTCACCATTTCTTGACATTCACCACCTCCTTTTTTTCCAACTTTATCAAAGATGATACCCTAATTGAATGTTCCTTTTTCTTTTGGCAAAGGACAATAATCGTGATGGTTAAGGGTTCAAAAATGAAAGAAAATATCAGAATTCAATAATGATTTAACTATGAACTGAATTTTTTTTACAAACTCCGGCAATTTCATTAAGCAATTGAGCTTATGAGAATTGGCAGTCCATAGTTAATGATTCTGATCCATTAGGCTCAAAGGGGTTAACAAATACTCACTCCTCACAGGGTGGGCTATTTGTGGTCAAGTGTTTTCACTCATTTTCAAAAAATGCCTTGATCCTATCAATGCTTTCGTACAATCTAAAACAACGCTCAGATTTAACATAACAAAATCGAGTTTAAACAAAAAATGCCGGTCTCCTGCATATATATAATGATTTTGAGGATTCCTCACATTTTGGCTGGTTCTAAATGATTCACCGAATAAACATATTAAAAACGCAAGTTGCATGATATAACTTTTGTACTAAGTACGTATTCTCCTTTCAAGTTTAATCATGAAAAAAACAGGAAACATGTATCTTAGCTTTGCGCAAATTAATCAAATCTTATCACTACCATGCATTTGTGGTTGAATCATTGGATCAATCCATATGATGTGGTTGGTTGCCGATCAAGGTCGGGCTTTTATGATTGGTTGCCGAGCGAGGTCGGGCTTTGATTGTTGATTGTGCCAATGATGATTGGACTTTGGTCGGAAATTGTATTTGTGAAGTCGCCATTGAAAATTGGACTCTTGTAGGAGATTGAGGAATGCCAATGACGACTGGATTTTTTGTGAATTGGGGGGAAAAGGCCGCAGTAGCCTGGGGGTTGGTAATCTCGGGTTGAGGTACCGAAATCCCTTGAAGAGTAGTGGGAATATGGATGAATTCCTCACCAAAGTCGAACGGCATGCCCCATGTACAAGCGGGGGAATAATTGCCCCTTGTTATATGTGCGGTTTGCTTTGGGACGTCGAGCCACTTTCCTTAATGGGATGACACGTAGTGTTGCGAATGAAATGCGAACACCGACGACTCAATTCGGATTGTAAGAAATCCTTACGGTAAAAAGGAAATGAGTTTTGGACTCGAAGATGGACATATGCATGATAATGAATGATGTTAATGTAAATGCATGAAAATTTTTTGTTTTTCTTTACAAGGAAATTAAAAAGTGCAATTAATTTCCTATAAAGCAAAGTGATATGCGAAAATTATTTTCATGCATGTAAATGTATGGTATGCATATGTATGTTCAAAATTTCCCCCATCCTCACGTGTAGGCTCTAAAGATGAGATTTTCTAAAAGGTCCCTAGAGATCACGGACCTCACAAGGAACTATTGTCGTCAATTGCAAATGCTCGCAAGACCTCAATATATTCCAAGTGAAATCTACTCTAGGCGGGGTTTTCGCATCTTCCCTTCAAGACATACGTCAAGTGGGCCTCCGCTACGCAACCCCATCCTATCTTAATTTTCTCTCAAAGCTCGGGAATAGAGCCTCACACGTTCGGCATTAACCCGAACAATGTGGAGTAACATCGCTCAAGTAACCCCACAACATATATAATATGAATATAAAGCAATATGAAACAAATACATATAAAGCGAGAAAAAATAAACAAATAATGATAATAAGGCATAAGCGTGCAAGCAAAACAAAGACATTTTAGCCTAAAAGCCAACTAAGATAGGCTTGACTTGTCATACTCAAAAACAAAGTGTTTAAGTGTAAGTCCCCAGTGAAGTCGCCATTTTTGTAAAAAATGGTGACGAACGCAAAATATAAAGCAATATGAAATATATAAATATAAAGCAAGGGAATAAAAGCATGTAAAGACAATAAAAATAAAAGCATGCAAGCAAAAAGATAAAAACATCTAGCTTAAAAGCTAACTAAGATAGGCTTGACTCACTAGTGAGGAAAAATCCTCTATATCCCCAGTGAAGTCGCCATTTCTGTCGCGTCGAATTTCGGATGTCAAGCTATTGGCTAGCATTGAATCACTAAATTTAAATCACGACTGAACTTTTAATTTTTCGGGGAAAAAGGAAAAAAGTTCTAAATTACCTTGAAAGAGATTTTAGGTTCGAAAGTCGATTATGCGAGGGGAAGGTATTAGCACCCCTCACATCCGTTGTACTCAACGGGAACCTCTTAGTTGGCTTAGGCTTAAAATGTTTTTTTGACGTTTTGCTTGCATGCTTAATCATATATATATATATATGTAAATGAACAAGTAAATAAAATGTGAGGTGAAGAAAGAGATAAAAACAAACGAAATTGAAAAAAGAGAAAAAAGATTTTTTTAATAACGGGCTTGACAAGACGTCGGTCTTGCTCCTACGTATCTCCCGGTAGTCGGAGAATTCAAAGCTTACGTAGTTCTTGAAAAAGTTTGAAAACGCACAAAGGCGTAAAAAAGCTTAAAAAGGTGAAAGACAGACGCTAAGGCGATAAACTCGCGCAAGGCGTAAATATTTAAGGAAAAAGACAGACGCACAGAGGCGTAAAATGTTTGAAAATAAAGACGAACGCACGGAGGCGTACAATGTTGAAAAATAAAATAAACGCGCGGAGGCGTTAAATTCACGCAAGGCGTAAATGTTTTAAAATTAACGCGCAAAGGCGCGAAAGGTTTGAATTGGCCATAAGGGCCAAGATTGATGAGTTGGATTCACTTCGAAAATAGAATGACGATTGTCCGAGCAACGAGACATACGTCAAGCGCTCGTACAACCGGGGAAAGGAGAGACATACGTCAAACCACCCTTTTTCATTCAAGTTTTGTTTAAAAAACGTATTTTTTGGGGAAGCTAGAAAAGAATGACGATCGTCTAAGCAACGAGACATACGTCAAGTGTTTATCCGATCGGGGAAAGGAGAGACATACGTCAAACCACCCTTTTTCATTCAAGTTTCGCTTGAATTTTGAGGAAAAAAGTATAAACTGTCAAAACGCTCGTTTTTTAGAACTCAAATGAAAAGAAAGGAAATTGTTCAAATTAGTTGTTGCAATCAAAATGAACAAGCTTGTTGTTTAATGAAACAAGAAAGAAAATGTTTTTGTTTGGTTGGTTTGGAAGGACAAGGTCCTTTGCCTACATACCCAAATGGGATCAAAACCGATGTAGTTCGGGCTAAAAAAGCCGAGTGATTTGCTATGTTGATTTTAAAGTTAGAAAATGTTTGTGAAAGATAAAAAAGAGCCAAAGTGGCGAGTGAGTGAAGTTTGATTAATTTTAATTGCAAAAATAAAGTCTGATATGATTAAGATCGATTGAAGTTTGATTAAAAGAAAGTTGCTTGGTTTGAAATCCAAGGCTTTGTTAATGAAGAATATTTTTTTGATGAAGTTTTTAAATATTTGAAATGTTTTTGGTTTTTTATGATTTTTTACTTGGAGTTAAAAAGAAAATAAGTGCGATAAAAAACTAAACGCGAGAGAATAAAACGATTGTTGGATTAAAATGAAAAGGTTTTTGTTTTTGGATTATGATTTAAACTAAGAAAAATGAAAAATAATGCAACGCATATTTATATACTTTGTTCCTAAATGCATGTATATTCTAATGACATAGAAAAATGCAAAATAAAATGAACAATTAGAAATAAAAAAATAAAATGCATGAGATGATATGATAAGTAAATAAATGGGATGTTAAAAATAAAAGAACAAATAAAAAGGAAATAGTAATAAAAAGGAAAATAAATTGCAAAGAAAATAAATAAAAGAAATAAAATAAGGAGGTGTAAAAAATAAACCTGGGGGGTGCTGGTAGTGAAAAATAACTCAGACTGAAAGAGAAGGGCCCAAAATGTATTGGGCCTGCGTAAATTAATCTGGGCCGTCTGATTAATCAGACGGCCCTGATTAGATCACAGGGTAAAAAAACAAGGGCCGTATGATTAAAAAATCAAAGGCCAGGAGAGCGTGGGTGTACGCTAACGCGTACACCCTCACGCACTGAATTAGGGAGGAGTATATATACTCTCTCCCTTCACAAAATTTCATTTCCAACTTTTCTTTCTCACTCTTCTTCCTCTCTCTAGGCCGCCCTTCTCTCTTCTCCTTCCCCCTTTCTCTCTTGGCCGCCGGTGATGTATTCCGGCGTGGTGGCCGCCGGCCTAAGTGGCGGCGCCACCGCGCCGGAAAATTAAAAATCCCCTTTTTTCCAAAAAAATCACATTTTTCCCACACCCTTTTCTCTCCTAAACCCGAATCCAAGCTTGGATTTCTCAAAATCTCCCTCAAAAACCCTAGATCTAGGATTTTAAAACACAAAAATTTTGTATCCCTTTACCTTGTATGTGTTCGGTTTCGTCCCTTTCTTTGTGTTGTGTGTGCGTGTGGGTGTGTATATGGCTTGTGTGCCGTGTGAGTGTTAGGCCGTGGGTATGTGTGTGTTGTGGGTGTTAGGCCGTGTGTGTCTTGTAGGGTATGCGTGATTTGTGGCCGTGTGGTGTGTGTATGTGAGGTTTGCTGGGTTTGTTTTGTTGTGTTGTGGTATTATGCTTGTGTGCGTGTGTTTGTGGTAGGGGTTGCGTGGGTTTTGATTGTGCGAAAATGGTTGTTGTTGTGCGAAAATGATGCTGGTTGGGTTGGGTTTAGAGGTTAGGGCGTGAGTTGTGGTGTGTATTAGTGTGTGCTGGGTTTGTTTAGGGGGCGAAAATGTGTTTGTGATGTTGGGGGGGAAGTTTGTTTTGCTGTAAAAAAAACTGCCTTGTTCTAAATTTCTTCCCCCTTTTTTTTTTCTTGTGTTTTGATCCTGTTATATAGATGAAATTGAGCTGCTTGATGACTTAGAGGATAAGCTGGATTTTTGGGATAAGATTGAAGGTTTGTGATGATTTTTTTTTGGATAGGATTGAGGATTTTTTGATGATGAAAAACACTGTTTGTGGGCGTGAACAGTGCTAGCCTGGCTTGTGTTGACTGTGTTGACTTGGACCAAAAAAGAAAAAATAAAAAGAATAATAATAATAGTAATAAATAATAGTAATGATAATAATAATACAAAAAGAAATAAATAAATGGTAATAATGGTAACAATAAAAATAACAATAAATGACAATAAATAATAAAAACTAAAATTAAAAGTAAAGATAAAAAGTAATAAAAATAAAATAAATAAACGAGACAAAAATTGACATGAGGTATTTCAAAATACCTCCCTGCCGAAATTTCGTCTGAAACGACGAGAATTCTCGGCTTTTTTAAAAAAAATGCGTAAAACAAGACAATAAGTAAAACGAGACGAAAATGGGTCAAAAAATGGGGTATGACACATGTCTATGTGTGCTAGCCTACGTCTCGAGTATATGGAGTGACCATGTTCTATTGATCAATTTTCTAGAGGGATTATCCATGTGCTTCAGCCCAAGGAACGTAGCCTTACCGAGGGACGAAGCTATGTAAGGCACCGGCCTAACAAGTCTAGAGATTTTTAATGGGGCGCTAGCCCAACAAGTTTGCACTTGTGGCGTGGTAATACTTGGTTGAGGCTGGGTTTTTATGTGTGTGCGATGATTTTGCCGATCACCGATAATCCATAGCCCAACAAGCACGAGCTTTGGGACAAGGCAAAATGGTTTTTCATATATTGACCAACAACTTGTTAAACGGCTTAGATCGTCATACTAGAGCTAGCCCAACATGTAGCGTGCTTCTTTTTTGAGGTTTAGCTTTTGGGCGAGCTCTTGTGAGATCCGACTGCTGAGATGGGGCGACCGTTCGCTCTCGCTAACGTGTCCAAATCATAACGGTTCTTGAAAATTGTGCCCATTTATATGACGTCATCTGCGCGTTTTCCCTGGCTTTTTGAACTTGAACTGATTTTAGATCTACTTTTCTTCGATTTCTGTTTTTCTCCTACCTTTTTGCTTGCCTCATCCTTGTCTCTTCTCCCAAATCGTCTTTTTTCACTCAAATTGTTCCAGTCTTTGAAGATCGTTGTGCTTACCATTTTCAAATCGTTTGGAGCTTGCTTTCATTCTCAATCCTTCGCTATCATTTAAATCCAGGTAATCTTCTTAGATCTCGTCCTTTATAAATTAGGTTTGTAGTATGGTGGTGATTAGGGAATGCGATGGGGCGGGTAGAGAGTTATCTCCATCGAACTTAGAGGAAAGGAATAAGTTGTGGAGGGAGAGTGTTAGGCATGCAACACGGTCAGATGGAACCACTAATTAGGTAGTGTTTGAGAAAGCCTACTACGGCCATTCCCTCTTAGAGGAATTTTTAAGTGATTCGGACGAGAGTGAAGGGGGGAGTAGTAATGAGAATTCATCTAACTGCGTTATTCTTTCTGTTCCCCCAGGTCCTTTTTGTCGGAAAGGTATTTGTTACATAGCGTCTTCTAGTAGTTCAGAGCAAGAATCCTTTGCGGATGAAGTGCTCCGTTCAGAATCCATGTACATGGATCCCAAACGTGTGGAATTTTTTTTGAGCAAACTTCACGTGTCCTCGACGGGATTTGAAGAGGACGTGGTCTTGGAGCATTGTCGCCCAGGCGAGAAGGTATGCCTACGAAGGCCGAAGGGGGGTGAAGAACGAAATGTTCCACATGTACATGGCCATCTTTGAAGATCTGGGCGTGAAGTATCCCTTCACCCCCTTTGAAGTAGATGTCCTAAACTGGTTGAATGTGGCGCCATCTCAACTCCAGCCCAACAGCTGGGCATTCATACGTGCATTCGAGATTCTGTGTGAGGGGCTAGGCTTCCAACACTCGGCTGGGTGTTTCTTTACTTTTTATGGTACCAAGGGGGTGGAGAAACAGTCCTGGGTGTCCGTCAGCGCGCATCCTGGCAAGAGGTTATTCCCGCTCTATGCCTCTCAATACAAGAACTGGAGGCAAACATTTCTTAGGATGCGTGGGGGGGATGACTGTGAAGCAGCTGTTGTGCGGGTCAATGATCAGTTGAGGTTTCCCATATGCAGGACGAGCGCTCCGGCCTCCATCACGGGCTTTGAGTATGAGAAGTTGGACAAGTATGAGAAAGGCGTCGTCTGCTTCTTGGATAAGATGTTGCCTATGAACAACCGGGAGCTGAATAGGGAAGGGGACGCGGATAGCTTAGAAGCTTACTTGCGTGAGTTGATTTTATTTGTTTATGTACTTATTTTTCTCGCCTATCTTCTTGTCTTTGTAACCTCTGGTTGTCTTTGTTTTTGTAGAACCTATGGCGCCCATGACTGCGGCGGAGAGGAAGAAATACCTTGAAGAGATGAAGGCAAATATGGCTGCTGAAGGGTTTGTTATCAGTGACCCTTCTGGCCTCGTCACTTGTAAATCCAAGAGGAAGGTTGATAACGCTCCTGATACTCAAACTGAGGTCGTTGCGGAGACCATGAAGGATAAATGGCAGACGTTTCCCGAGAAGGAGAATGCGGCGACTGAGAAGAGGAGGAAGAAGACACACTCTCAGTCCGCTACTGGCGCCGTTGGGACCAGTGAACCCATCAAATCCTTCTGGGATAAGGTTTTCAATTATGGCGCCTACGTGAAGGAGATGATGGCCTTCAATCCAGAAGATGTGGAGGCTCGAAATCAAGGCGCCATTCCTTTTATGACGAGGGATGTGGGAGTCCACTGCTTGTGGTCTATAATGATCTTGCACGCCATAGATCGTAAGCATGAGGAGCTTGTGTAGAGTGTGGAATCGCTCCAAGCCAAGGTAAAGGCGCTAGTGAAGGAGCTAAGGGAAGTAAGGGAAGCGAAGGAGGCGATGAAGCTCGAGTGTGACGAGCGTATCTCAGAATTGAAGATTGGCCACGCGGCGGATCTGGCTGGAAAAGACGGGGTCATCGTTAAACTTCAAGGTGACATTGTAGCTGGCATGGAGAGGGAGGATCAACTCAAGGCTAACCTTTTGGAGGCTAAGGGTGAGCTGGCCCTGACTTTTGATGCTGGCTTTGAGCGGGCTAAAGCTCAGGTCGCCCTTCTGCATCCTAGTGCTGATCTTTCTGCTCTCGACTCTTTTAAAATTGTTGTAGATGGCGTTTTAGTGGATGAGGAATGATCTATGTAATAATTTACTTGAATTTGGCAAAGTTTGTTGACTTGAATTTATGTTTATGGTATTTTTATTTCCTTTTCTTAATTCTGCTTTATTCTACGCTTCTTCTTACTATGGCGATGTTTAGTTATGCAACTGCCACAAATTTTCTGAGTCATGTTTTAGTTGAGGCGTTTATGTGATTCATGCATGTTTCTTCGTGCTTAAGAGTATTTATTGGGTGGGTACTTAGTTTGACGCCTCATAGCCTTATGTGGGCGGGTACTTTTTTGCTCACGACGTCTTAGATCCCAACTTGGGGTTAACGAATTAAGTGATTACTTTTCTTCTTGCTCGCGACATCTTAGAGCCCTACTTGGGGTTAATGAATTAAGCGAGTACTTTTTTATGCTCACAATGTCTTAGAGCCCACCTAAGGGTTAAGGAATTAAGTGAGTACTTTTCTTCTTTTTGATCACGACGTCTTAGAGCCCACCTAAGGGTTAAGGAATTAAGTGAGTACTTTTTTTCCTTGCTCGTGACGTCTTAGAGCCCTACTTGGGGTTAAGGAATCAAGCGAGTACTTTTCTTCTTTTTGCTCACGACGTCTTAGAGCCCACCTAAGGGTTAAGGAATTAAGTGAGTACTTTTTTTTCTTGCTCGCGACGTCTTAGAGCCCTACTTGGGGTTAAGGAATTAAGCGAGTACTCTTTTTTTCTTTTCGCCGTTGTTGGCTTATTCTGTTGCGGGCGATGTCTGCAATAAAAAATATAGATGAAACAGAGAAAATTTAATAAGAGAGTAGGGTGCCTCATTAAAAACCCCCTCCCTTGCAGGGGAAAAGAGTGCTTCCCTACTCTTTTTCATTAAATAAAAGATACAGGAAATTCAAACAAGGTAACCATTATGGCGGCTTTATAGCTACTAAGCTCGCCCTTTTAAGCAATGATAAGTGACTAGTTGTGGTAATGGCGCGGCTGACTGCATTCTACGTTCGTGGCACTGTGTCTCCGTTTAGCTCTTCCAATTTGTATGCTCCATGGGAGAGTTCCTCTCTGACTCGGTACAGCCCTTCCCAATTCAGAAATAGCTTGTCAAACCTGGTAGGTGCAAAGACTTGTCTCAGCACCAGGTCGCCCTCCATCACGTCCCTTGGGATCACCTTTGAACTGTAGCGGCGAGCGGCTCTCTGCTTGGCAGCGAATTCTTGAATGTGTGTGGTCTCGCATATTTCATCAATCATATCCGCTCCACGCAGTAAACCTGTCTCGTTAGCTTACTCTATGAAATTACTACGACGTGAGGTTGGCGTGTTGGCCGTACTCCTGGGTATAAAGCAAGGTGACGACACATTATGGCGGGGTCGATGCCAAGAATATCTGATGGCTGCCAGGCGAAGAGGTCTAGGTTCTTCTTCAGGAGTTCTGTTGCGCTCATCTCTTCGGCGGGGTCCAAAGATGTCCTCATTCTGGTGGTCTGATGAGGTTTCGGGCCTATCAAAATCTCTTTTAGGTCTTCAGTAGGTTCAAAGCATTCTTGCTGAAATTCCTCTCTTGGATCCAGGTCAATGGCGTTCACCTGGTTCACTTTGGTGTTGCTGGCTCCTCTTTTCCTTCTGTAGCTTCAAACAATTGTGATAACACTCCCGGGAAATCTTCTGGTCTGCTTTGATAGTGTCGACTTGTCCATTCTCTAGTGGGTACTTGTTGAAGCAGTATTTCATACAACAAAAGTAAGTATTTTCTATTATCGTCTCCTCAGGGATTGGTGCCTTTCCTTCGAACCGTTCAACAATCGATATTGTTTTGAGTTAAGGGTTTGTACGATTGGTTTCATAAACTAACGAAATGTAAATGCGGGAATTAAAACGACAAAGAATTAGGGAATAAAAGCGTTGAGATTAAAGTTCATCAATCTTGCAAAGAATGTAATAAATGAATCATGCATATGAATTTAGCGTTTTAGCGTAAATATCACGTATCGCTCTACAATATCATTGATTTCCCAAATGACATCGTGAAATCGATCGTATCGTTTAATCGACGATTTCCCAATCAATCAAACGATTCGAAAGCATTACGATCCGAAACTTAGTGCGATTATCAAAACCCAAATCCATTTCTAGATTTTCTTATTTTGATAGAAGATTATTCTTAAACATAGATTCAAAAGTATTTGTCAATATCATTTGAATCAATCATGAGAATGAAAAGCAAGAATAACTTCATAAACATATAAATTGCTAAACCATATATTCACATAATCATTCATTACAATCAAAGCTAGAAAGATTACCTCTAATCCCAACAAAGGGATGTTAGTTGCTCATTTTCATGGCAACTATGCAAAAGTGAAGAGAAAAGGTGAAGATACAAACCAAGTCTTGATTTCCCAAAGCCTTGATTGATTTCCACTACCCAATCACTTTTGATCTTTGAAGATCAAAGCTCTAGCCCTAATTACTAAGTCCTAAACTACTACTAAAGCAATCCTAACAAATTGGAAGAAAAAGTATCAAAGTTCTCCAACTGGTTATTTTTCTGATCCTTGAGAAAATGAGCCAAAATTGCTATTTATAATTCTGAATTTTTGCACGCTCGCTACAAGCGATGAGCTGGTCGCTTGTAGCGAGGAAGTTTAATGGCCAATGGGAGTCCTCCACGTCAGCATGGAGCCTTAAACCGCCCTTGGTCGCTTGAAGCGACCAGTCCATCGCTTGTAGCGATGAACCTCTAAAAATCCCTGCCTATCCTCGCTTGTAGCGTGGCATCTGGCGCTTGAAGCGATGAAGCCTTCAAATTCCCTGCCTATCCTCGCTTGTAGCGTGGCATCTGGCGCTTGAAGCGATGAAGCCTTCAAATTCCCTGCCTATCCTCGCTTGTAGCGAGGATGCTTGCGCTTGTAGCGATGGCTTTGAAACAAACTTCATTTCTTTGCTCAGCATGATCAAGCATGAATTTCCTGAAATAATAACATGGGGTAAGACATAGGATCACAAATATAGCATTTTGCACCATAAATATGGGCTTATCCTATGATAACTTGTGAAATAAGTAACATAAGTGCCTTAATTAAATGAATAATTTAACCATTTTCAGGCACTTATCACACTCCCCAACTTGAATTTTTAATTGTCCTCAAACAAAGGACACAACAAATAAGGAAACAAGCATTAACCATGGCTTAGAGCAAGAATGCAAAAGAATCAAAAGTTTGAAGCAAATAAGTGACAGATGAATGATTCAACATGAATGCGCAAACTAGGGTTAAGTTTCTCATGAAACGAGATACATACTATGAATGTGAACTAGTTCTAAACACAAGGAATCAAATCATACAATCCTACACAAGCAACATGTTTAAAATTGAACCAAACCTAACACACTTCTAAATAAAGTATATGAACAATTGAAATCATTTGTAAGGGTTATGAACACTCATCCAATAATCATGATAACATACAATCAAATTATGTGCCCATCTAATTATCATTTCCAAAAGCATAAAAGGCATTGATCAAAAGGTCTTTAAGGGTTGTAATTGGGCTAGGCTACAAAAGAATTGTCATATGTGGGATATTTGAATTCAAATGGCCAAGCAAAAGGAAACATTCAATCTAATTACATACTTCCTTCTTTTTCCAATTCAACACTTGGTGAACTATACATTTTTCTTTTCTTGATTGATCTTGACAACTTTTTCTTTGAATTATTGCAAACCTTTTTATTTTTCTCTTTTCTTTTTCTTGGTTTGCTTTTCTTTCTTTTTTCTTTTCTTTTTCTTGTTGTCAAGATCATATATCATCATTCACCCTTACATTGACTTAAATAAAACCTTCCTTTCTCCCCAACTTATTTCAATGATACCCTAATCGAATGTTCCTTTGTTATTATGGCAAAGGTCAATAAAAACGATGGATAAGGGTTCACAAGAAAACAACTATCAGAATTCATTAAAGAGTTAACTGTGAACTGAATTTTTTTACAAACTCCGGCAATTTAAATAAGCAGATGAGCTTATTAAATTGACAGTCACAGTTAACAATTCTGATTCCATTAGGCTCAGATGGGTTAACAGATACTCACACATCTCACAGGGTAGGTTCATTTGGTCAAGTATTTCTCTCAATTTCAAAAAAATTGCCTTGATCATTTCAATGCTCTTATACAAATTAAAACAACAACAGATTTAACATAATATAACTGAGTTAAACATGGTATTGGTCTCCTGCATATATATACAATGGTTGAGGATTCCTCACATTTTTGGCTAGTTCTACATTGGTTCAAAACTAAACACATGCTTGCTTAAAAACTGAATAAATTAACTTGTGTGTGTAAAGAACTTATTCACATTTACGAATATACCTAGAAAAACAAGAAAACGAGTACCTTAGCTGCGCGCTTTAACACTCATTCTATCATTATCACTCAGATGATTCACAGTTCAAGCATTGGCTTTTGAATCTTTCATCTTTCTTTCAAAAGTTGTTGGGATCATTCCAAAATTTTTTTTACCAAAAATACTAAAGCATAAATAAAATATAACTATACTAACATGTTATACCAAATATAAATAGCATAAACATAAATAACTTAAACCAAAAAGGTACATCATCCATGGTACAAAAGAAACATAATTAAACAAAGTACAAAGCATCAATACAAATGTTAAAGTACAAAGCTGAATAAATAAAACGAAAGGGAAAACAAATCAAGATCTGCAACTGGCATCATCAATCCGAGTCTGTGGCCATGTCGTCCTCAGAGTCTATCAGGTCAGCTGCCATGCGATCAATAGAATTTGTAGCAGCTGAAGAGTCATCACCCAGATCATCATCCACATCTGCGTCGTCATCACCATCGTCACCAGCATCCTGCTGATCACCAGCATCCGCTGCATCTGCCCCTCCTGGAAAGAATGGCCTGTCCCCAGGCCAAGCAATGTGCTCGGAGAAGAATGCAGGTGTCCACGGGCTTTGGCCACTGTCGTGCAGATGGCTCTGAATCATAGTAAGTGCCCGATGATTTGACGCATTCTGCGCCAACAGGAATGAGCTCACAGTAGCAAAGTCCCAACTCGATAAGTCCAAAGGTGGAATGGTCGGGTGGCTAGGGTGGCTAGGGTGGCTAGTAGTCTGAGGTGGTGGTGATGGATGAGAAGGTCCGGCTGAAGATGATGGTCCAGCTGAGGGTGGTGGTGGGGCAACAGGTGCAGGTGTAGAGCAGTACCTATTGATGTATCTATCATCAATAGGATTTTTAATCTCCTCATCAACTTGTGATGGCATGTGAACTCTAGCTCTCCTACATAGACCCATGATCAACCCGGGAAAAGTGAGTGGGCATTTAGGTTTGCCCGGGGGTAATATTCCACTCTCAGCAACTATCCTCATCTCATTTGCTATTAATCTAGCAACGTCAACCTGACGCTGAGTGAGGATATAGTGGACAAGGGGGGTCACATCTAAGGTGGTGGAGGAGGTGTGAGATTTGGGGCGGATGTTATAAAGAATAAGGGTAAGGATTACCTGAGCCTCAGTGGTCATATCATCACGGAAAGCTCGGAAAGGCTTACCCGAAGCCCTACTCACGTCATAACTCTTCCCCGCCTGGAAGATATCCTGTGCTATGCTCTCATGGTCCCAGTCACCACTCCTCTGACGCTCGCAGAAATCACACAGTGCAGTGGGTGCAAGCGGATTGTCTTCCTCAACCAGCTCCAAAGGCTTGCCCAGATATGCGTTGATGGACATGCGATCGAATGTGACGGTGCGCCCACGCACGTAGGTCGTCCACGTAAACTCATCTGACGGATCGGAGGGGATCGCGTTCGCATAAAACTCGCGCACGATTTCATAGTTGATCCTCCTGGGTGGTGTACAAAGAATACCCCACTTCCTCTCTTTTATCATGGCTGCTAAGCCTCCATATTCCCCTTCTTCAGATATTTCAAACCTCTTCTCGGACCAAATGCGTCTTGTCCTCAGCTCCTCATAACGTTCTTGGTTCCTCCAGCTGAGGAAACGAGCTGCATCGTGTGGTGGAATGTTGACCCTTGGTCTTGACGATGAACTTTCAACATTCCTTTGACGTTTAGAAGTGGTTTTAGGTGCCATTCCTACACAAATGATCAAAACAGATGAAAGTTAAGTAGGGTACAAGTCAAGTCTCAATCAAAACAAAAATAAAACAAATTCTGGGTTCGCTCGCTACAAGCGACAGATTGGTCGCTGTAGCGACGAAACCCAGAAAATGCCAGTTTCCTGCGCTACAAGCGCTGTTCTAGCGAGGAAACCCATTTTCAAAAATCATGTTTTTCCTGATTTTAACTTACTTGTGGCATGCGAAATCAACATTAAAGCCAATATAAATGACTAACAATCACCTAAACTTCCTAAATCCTCATAACCCTAATTTATTTTGAATTTTTACAAAGGGTTTTTCCAAAATACGATTCCTAAGAACAAGAGGATTAAAGGGAAGTTTTCCTAGTGATTCTAGGTCATTTATAACAACTTAAACTAAGTATAAACAATGGGTAATCAACAGAGCATGTTTAAGTTCAAATTTCGTAAAACCCTAAACCCCTAAATAGTGAAATCAGCATGCAGGCATTAATGGACAGTAAAAAGCTGAAAAACAGTAACAGACAGGGACGATAGACATACCTGGTTGATGATTGAGGAAGATTATTTGCAGGTACAGAGTTGTTAGCAAGATTTGTGCAGAAATTTTAATAAGCAAAATGCAGAAGTGATATGGAATGTGTACAGATGGAAAGGGTTACGAAAATATAAGTTAAAAACGGCCAATGCATTAAAGAAAGTAGTTGGGTGGTAGCTGAAGCGACAGGACTGGCCTGGGTAATATAAAACTGTTTTATGATACGCTCGCTACAAGCGCGCGATCTGTCGCTATAGCGACAGGCAAAAAGCCCATCGCTACAAGCGTGGTGTGGCGCTACAAGCGCAAGTGTAAATTTCATCGCTGCAAGCGACAAGTTGGTCGCTGTAGCGACCATGACAGGAAACAGAAAAATAAATTTTTGAGTTCTAGCCACTATCCCAACATGCATGGATGAATGTTAAAAATCAAAATACTAATTAAAACAAACCTAAACAGTTGGGTTGCCTCCCAACAAGCGCTTGTTTTACGTCGTTAGCTCGACGCCTTTTTCGTTAGGGTGGCCAGAATGAGACGGAGATCACACCAGCTTTAGTATCCCTTTGCAGCGGGAGGAATTCCATGAACTTGAAGAACTGCTGATGTGGAGTCCATAACCTCCCTATCCATAGTAAGCTGAGCAAGGAACATAAGCAATCTTGTACTCGTTCAAGTTCCACCTTGCTCACTTTCATCCCCTCATCCTTGGAAATTTGTTCCTTTTTAAGAAACGGTTCCGGGTTCTCAATCTCCATACTTTCTTCACTATCAACAACACTGGCCTTTTCAGTATCTGACCTTTCTTGAGGAGTTTCATCTTTGCGTGGTATCTCTAATTCTTCCACTAATAGCTCTATACCACATCCTTTAAACATTGGTTCTTCCTCACTTTCATCAACATCATCTTCAACAATCTCTCCACATTCCAAAGTGGATTGATTGTTGGTCTGAACCTCCATGATTCTTGGTAGACAATTTAATTGAACTTGCAAAATATCCAACTGGATTGATAAAGCTCTTAATCTATGGTTGGTGTTTTGCATGTTGATCATGGATTGTTGCATGAACATGTTCAGAATATTCTCTGTTCTTTCCATTTGTTCATCTTCAGACGGATATTGTTGATATTGTTGATAAGCTTCATACTCGTATGGATCATAATAGTTGAAATAATCATGATGATCAGCCATGATTTCTTTCAATGAGAATCTGAAACACAATTAACTAACAAGAAACTTTTCTTTGCATAACAAAGAGGGTTAAATGCCAAACAGTTTAATACACAAAAAATATTAACAAGATATTTACAAAAGCTCAAAACAACACAAACTATTGCGATGTTCAAAATAATGAAACACTAATCCCCGGCAACGGCGCCATTTTGTTGAAGCAGTATTTCATACAACAAAAGTAAGTATTTTCTATTATCGTCTCCTCAGGGATTGGTGCCTTTCCTTCGAACCGTTCAACAATCGATATTGTTTTGAGTTAAGGGTTTGTACGATTGGTTTCATAAACTAACGAAATGTAAATGCGGGAATTAAAACGACAAAGAATTAGGGAATAAAAGCGTTGAGATTAAAGTTCATCAATCTTGCAAAGAATGTAATAAATGAATCATGCATATGAATTTAGCGTTTTAGCGTAAATATCACGTATCGCTCTACAATATCATTGATTTCCCAAATGACATCGTGAAATCGATCGTATCGTTTAATCGACGATTTCCCAATCAATCAAACGATTCGAAAGCATTACGATCCGAAACTTAGTGCGATTATCAAAACCCAAATCCATTTCTAGATTTTCTTATTTTGATAGAAGATTATTCTTAAACATAGATTCAAAAGTATTTGTCAATATCATTTGAATCAATCATGAGAATGAAAAGCAAGAATAACTTCATAAACATATAAATTGCTAAACCATATATTCACATAATCATTCATTACAATCAAAGCTAGAAAGATTACCTCTAATCCCAACAAAGGGATGTTAGTTGCTCATTTTCATGGCAACTATGCAAAAGTGAAGAGAAAAGGTGAAGATACAAACCAAGTCTTGATTTCCCAAAGCCTTGATTGATTTCCACTACCCAATCACTTTTGATCTTTGAAGATCAAAGCTCTAGCCCTAATTACTAAGTCCTAAACTACTACTAAAGCAATCCTAACAAATTGGAAGAAAAAGTATCAAAGTTCTCCAACTGGTTATTTTTCTGATCCTTGAGAAAATGAGCCAAAATTGCTATTTATAATTCTGAATTTTTGCACGCTCGCTACAAGCGATGAGCTGGTCGCTTGTAGCGAGGAAGTTTAATGGCCAATGGGAGTCCTCCACGTCAGCATGGAGCCTTAAACCGCCCTTGGTCGCTTGAAGCGACCAGTCCATCGCTTGTAGCGATGAACCTCTAAAAATCCCTGCCTATCCTCGCTTGTAGCGTGGCATCTGGCGCTTGAAGCGATGAAGCCTTCAAATTCCCTGCCTATCCTCGCTTGTAGCGTGGCATCTGGCGCTTGAAGCGATGAAGCCTTCAAATTCCCTGCCTATCCTCGCTTGTAGCGAGGATGCTTGCGCTTGTAGCGATGGCTTTGAAACAAACTTCATTTCTTTGCTCAGCATGATCAAGCATGAATTTCCTGAAATAATAACATGGGGTAAGACATAGGATCACAAATATAGCATTTTGCACCATAAATATGGGCTTATCCTATGATAACTTGTGAAATAAGTAACATAAGTGCCTTAATTAAATGAATAATTTAACCATTTTCAGGCACTTATCAGTACTTCATGACGAGGAATTTAGTTGATACATAGGCATCAAGAAGGTTGAAAGTTGGGCGGCCTATTATGATGTTGTAAGAACAAGGCAAGTTGACGACTAAATATTTGACTCTGATGGTTTTAGCGATGTTGCCTATACCGAAGGTTGTTTTCAAAGTGATGTACCCACGAACGTGCACCCGCTTTCCTGTGTAGCCAGCTAGGGTCCCCTTGAAAGGCTACAACTGGTCCTCATGAAGTCCCATTCTCTCAAAGGCAAAGTAGTAAAGGATATATGCGAAGCTGCCGGGATCAATCAGTACTATCTTGTGTCCCAATTTAAAATTTATATAGTGATGACCATAGGATCGTCATCATGGGGAATTATTCCTTCGCGATCACCACTTGAGAAGGTGATGTCTGGCTTGTGTTCTGGCTTTGCTCTGGCGTGATCGTCCAGGAGCATAACTTGTCGCACATATCGCTTTCGAGAAGCGCTGGACTCACTGCCTCCTGCGAATCCACCAGATATAGTGTTGAGGGTATGGCGCTCGCTGTCCTTTTCTTTTGTTGCATCCTCGGAAGCTTCAGTTTTGGTACTCGTTAGTGGAGCATATTCGTAATAGATTGTAACACCCATAATAAGTTGTCTAGATACATTAATTTACAATATATAATTAAGTCTGGCGGAGATAAATAGCATACATAAGTCTCATAATGTCATGTCAATACATCTGAAGTGTAATAGTACATTACTGTCTGGATGATACATGAACTAACTGACGAGTACATAATATCAATACATAGTCTGGGTATACAAGTACAACATCAAATACGTAGTCTGAGTACATAACATGACGTGGAATACATATGCTAAGGAATAAATATAAAAGAGCACGATCAGTCGGTAGCTTTCTCCTTACCCTTACTTTGTGCCACCTGAGTATCTGAAAAGAAAATCAAAGGATTGGGATGAGACATAATGTCTCAATGAGCTCCACCTAACCTAGGTTATAGTGATCAAGGGGAAAAACTAAGATCACAATCTGAATGTCTAGCATTTTACATGTTATACTGTCATAATAAATCATATCATAATTATAATTAAGTTAGCGTGTAACAAATGTAACAACCCAATTTTTTAGTATTAGATTTATTTATTTATTTATTTATTTATTATTATTATTATTATTATTATTATATGCTTATTATATTTATTAAATATTTATTTTGGTGATTTAGTGGATTTTGAGTGATTAGGGGTATTTTGGTAATTTTGAGGGTAGTGGCATTTTTGTAATATGTTAGAAGATAGAAATTTGAATTTAGAGAATAGTGTTGTATTAGTAAAAATGGGAGGTTTAAGTGAAGTAAAAGTGTAGAGAAATAATTATGTGTTGAAATGTGACTAAGCTCATTAGAGTGAGTAACCCTAGCCCAATACTATTTAAAGAGTAGTGTATGTGTTAGTGAACTAGGTTTAGCTCATTTCACAAAAATCACTAAGGAGGCTAGAGAGAGAATAAAGGAATGGAAGAAACTTTGGAGAGAAAGAGAAGAGGAACTCAAGAGCACTAAGGTAAAGGGGAGAATTGAAGCTAGGAAGCTAATTTTGAAGAGAATTGAGGTAAGGGGGAATATTACTTTCACCATATGGGTTGTTAATAAGCAATTGGGTAGTTGGGTATTTTTAGTTTATGCTTAAATTCATGAACTTATGATTAATTGTGTTAAATTCGTGTTCCTTTTTGATGATTAAATTAAGCATGTGATAAGTTGATGAATTCATGTTGTTGTTTTACCAAAAATCATGTTTGATTATGTTAAGTTGGTAACTTTGTGAATTTTTATGAATTTAATGAAGAACATGATGATCGATGATGATTATGCTTAATTAAGTTGAGTTTGAACATTGGAATGTGTTTAGTTTGTGAATTCATGTGATTATGATGCTTGGGTCATATTGAAGTTGTTGTTGTGGTTTATGAGAATTTGGATTAAATTAGTGAAAATGATTAAGTTGTTGTTGAAATGAATTAAATTGATTCTTGCTAGTTGAATTAAGTGATTTTGATTATGTTAAGTAGAAATGAAAGTTGGAATTGTTGTTGTTAAGTTATGTTTGGTTAATTAAGCTGTTCTGGAAAGAAATGAGTTTTTGAGACAAACTTTGGATTAATTGATTAAGATGGAATTAAGTGATTGTGGATAATTTGTATAAGCTAAGTTGAGGTGTAATTAACTGGAAAAAAATGGTTTAAGGCTTTGGAATGATTTTAGTGCGAATTGGATCGAAAAACGACATTGAAAACGGTATTTTCGCGAAAAATGGAAAAATTAGATTTTCCCTACCTGATGAACACGCACGATCGTGCGCCCCTGGGGCACGGACTGTGCGTGATCCTCGACATTGTGGGACACGACTGTGCACCCTGTATATGAAGGGGAAACCCTAATTTTGTGACTTTTTGAGATATCCAATGCACTTAAATGGTTCCCAAAGCCTTAAACTTGATTAATAGGTGTTTAATGATGATGTAATTGATGGATTAACTTGGACTTAAGTATGGGAAACTGTTGGTTATCTATATGTTGGCTACATGTTTTGGTAAAATCAAAGTGTGCAAGCATGCATCCTCAGATGTTATTTTGGTCCTTCAGAAGCTGGAAAATGGATTTGAGAAGTTTCAGAAGTTGGAATGGCCTTCAGACGCAGAAATGACCTTCAGACGCAGAAAGTGCCTTCAGATGCAGGAACTGTTCATCAGACGCAGTGAGGGGCTTCAGACGCACTGTTCAGACGTTGACTGGCGTTGACCTTCAGAAGCTGCCTTCAGACGTTGACCAGCGTTGACCTTCAGAAGCTGTTTTCAGAAGCTGGATTTCTGCATTCTTTCTGATTAATTATGTGCATATCTCTTGAAGATTTATTGAAGTTTTATCCAGGCATTTGTTTTCTAGAAGGCTGATTATTTTGGTGAAGATCTTGGTGAAGATTGGCTTCGTGTTTATGAATGAATATATTTGCTAAAAGGATCTTTCCTTTATATGATTCAGAAATAAATGTTTCCTTTTTGAGCTTCTTTGAATTTCAGTATCATATCTATGAGGATGATTGTGTTCAGAATTATGAGAGCTGCTGAAGCCTATATAAGGAGAGGACGTGCTGCTTTGAAGTCTAGTTAATCAAAAACCAGAAAATTGAGTCTTAGAGTTTTAAGAGTTTTTGAGTTTGTAAGCTTAGGCTTTGATTGTACACCACTCATCTGAGCTGGTTTAGTTGTTTTGAGTTGTAAATCATTCTATGCTTTTAAGTACGAATGATGTCATTGATGTATTGAAGTGTGTCTTCAGAATTGGGTTGTTTGTTTGAGTGTTGCTGATCACTGGGTTGTGGTTAAGTAATTGGGAAGTAAGTAGTGTCTTATACTTAGGTGGTGCTCCTGAGTAGAAGTCTTAACTAGTGGAGATTGATTGCTAAGGCTGGGAACAGGGGGTCTGTGTCTGAGTCTTTGAGTTAATTCCTCATAGTGGATTTCCTTCCTAGATTGGTATCCTCCAGACGTAGGTGTTGTTTATCACCGAACTGGGTTAACAAATACTTGTGTTCTTTATATTTCTGTCCTTTATTACTGCTTCTGAACCTGTTTTTAAAGTGCTCTGTTTTGCGTATTTGATACTCTATTACAAGTTCAGAATCGTACCTGCCAGAATTTCAATTGGCATCAGAGCAGGCACCCTGCCTGTTATTGGGTGAGCTCCAGGGAAGACTTTTCTGGCAAGAATGGACAAGGAAAGAGGATATGTTAACTTGCCACCTTTGTTGGATGTGACCAATTATGAATACTGGAAGTCTCGTATGTGTGCATTCCTGAAATGCATAGACAACAGGACCTGGAAAGCTGTGCTAAAAGGTTGGGATCATCTAGTTGTGTTTGACAAAGATTGGAATAAGACTGAAGTGCTGAAACCTGAGGAAGAATGGACAAAGGCTGAAGATGATCTGGCTCTTGGAAACACCAAAGCTTTGAATGCACTTTTCAATGGAGTGGATAAGAACATGTTCAGACTGATGAAGCAGTGTACCATATGTTGTACCCTAATTTTGTCCCAAGCTTTTTCAAAACAAAATTCAAATTCAAAAAAAAAAAGAGAAGTTAAAGTCAACAAAAGTCAACAAAAAGTCAACATTTCAGAAATGAGGACTTCGCAGAGCAAATTCCCCATCGCTTTGCGAAGTCTGCGATTTTTTTGCAGATTTTAATTTCTTTGATTTATTTTCATTATAGTTATTATTATTATCACCAATCATTATTATTATCATTGTGTTTGTCAATGGTGGTTGTTTGGACTCAGCAAAGCATGAATTGGAGCATGTGCCATTAAAGCCAAGGTGAGAAGGTTTTTCTTCCAACCAAGCATGTGCCAAACAAGTTTGAAGGTGAGAAAAACACACAAGAAAGGGGGGTTGAATTGTGTGGACTCAAAAAACTTGGTTTCTTTTCTTCTCAAAAATATGTTAAGTTTAGAAACAGGTTCTGAACTATTATCAAAGTTAATATGCAGCGGATTCATAACAGAAGAGAGAAGGAAAGAGAGGACACACAATGTTTTTATACTGGTTCCTTCCACAAGTTGGAAGTAGTCCAGTCCCCTTGTTACTAACAAGAGATTTAACTATAATCAAACTGATTACAATTGCTCATACAACAAAGGAAAGAGACTTCAATGCTCAAACACCTAGTAAGAGACTTCTAATGCTCAAGACACTAAGTCAAGAGACTTCCCTGCTCAAGACACACAGTCAAGAGACTTCCCTGCTCAAGACACACAGTCAAGAGACTTCCAATTGCTCAGACCACAAAGGAATGAGACTTCTAATGTTCAGACCACTAAGGAATGAACCAACCTTGCATAGACCACAAAGGAATAAGACTCCCTGCACAGACCACACAGAAATGTGACTAACAGCTCAGACCACAAAGGAATGAGGTTACAATTGCTCAGTATTCAGACTGAGACTTAAGGACCAAACTGAATTACAAAGAAATAAGTTTGGGTTGAACACTTGATAAAATATCAGAGGTGTTCTCTTAATACAACACAGTTGAGACTCTAACACTTAAGAAATTCTAAGATAAACAATTGTAAGAATTCTTAAGCTAATTTGTGACAGAAAACTAAAACAGAGTATTGCAGTTCAGGTTTTGCAGCTTGTGTTTCTGTACAGAGTCTTGGACAAATTCTTCTTCAATTCTTCTTCCTTATATAGAGGGAATTAGAGCTGTTGAAGATTTGCAGGTTTTAGGAAAAGAGCCGTTGCAAGTTGAGAGCTAGGATAGCTGAAATTGTGTGCTGAACTTTTCCAGAAAACAGAGCAGCAGCCATTTTTGAATTTGCTTTCCTTAAAAGCTTGGGAATGTTTGATTCAGGGAGACAACTGTTCCATTGAGTTGTTCTGACATATCCAGGCATTAAATGCGCACAATAACAGTTGCTTTTCTTGCCACATCAGCCTTCAAAAGCTTCTGTGTGAACAGTACATCATAAGCTCTCTTCAGGAGCACTTCTTCAGAAGTACTGTTCATCAGAAGCACTTCTTCAGACGTTGACTTTGCGTTGACCTTTCGACTCAAACTTCAGAAGCATGCTTCAGAACCTGCCTTCAGAAGCACATCAGAAGCTGGTTCAGACTCACACTTCAGGAGCTCTCTTCAGACCCAGTTTTCTTCCAACTTTGCAACATTGCTTCTAAGCTTTCCTTTCTTGCTCTAAGCTTGTTCTTCCATAACCATTATCAAATACTTATCATTAAACACGTGGTTTTGAAATCACTTGAACAAGGCATTAGCAAATAACCAATTTTCTATTTAACACTTTTGTTATCATCAAACCATAAAGAGAGATATGTTTACACATAATGTTTCAACAATCTCCCCTTAATTCAGAAGAGAGTTGTTTAACACATTTTGTTCCAACAATCTCCCCCTTTTTGATGATGACAAACACAAGTATTAAATCAGAAAATTGTTGTTAACTTAATTAACAAGTTAACTACAGGGTGTGAGGTTTGTAAGCTCCCCCTGAGTCTGATCTATGTTAATTAAGTTCAATTTAAATCACAAATGTGAAAATTTCAGAATTGTTGTTAAGTTTAATTAACAATCTGACTTCAAGAGGGTTTGTAAGCTCCCCCTAGGTCTGACAATCCTCAAGGTTAGGTTTGTAAGCTTCCCTTGATTCTTATCTAAGTTAATTAAACTCAACTTTAAACAATTAAGTGAAATTAACACTCATAATTGTAAATAACTTGCTGACTTCAGGTTCTGAGGTTTGTAAGCTCTCCCCCTTAGTCTGATAATCCACAGGATGAGTTTTGTAAGCTCCCTGAGTCTTATCCAAGTTATTTTAAATTCATTTTACTCACTAAGAGTAATGTATCTCACAGAATTTCAATTCAGAGGCTAAGAGTTAAAAACAATTCTCATAAGTTAAATTCATTCAGAACCTAACTTATGTTCAGAGCCTCAGGTCTTAGTGCCTTTTACTCCCCTTTCATAAGTAAATTACTGACAGAATTTAACTTATATTTGAGCTCAGGAGCTTAATACTTGTTTTATATTTCTCCCCCTTTTGTCATCAACAAAAAGTTTTGGAAGAAAAAATCTCTCCCCCTTGTTAAGAAAAAAAACATTTCTCCCCCTTTCAAAAAGAGTTTGAAAACATCTCTCCCCCTTTTAAAAAGGATTCCAGAATTTTGAGAGAGTTTGAAAACATTTCAAAAAGATTTCAGAATTGAGGGAGTTTGAAAAAAAAACATGTGAGATAATTATGCAATCATATAGATAATCAAGCAGCAAAGATGAGCATCAGAACATACTTGATTTTCAGTGAGTATATGACATTGCATTGAAAATAGAATGTTGTTCAGAAGCAGAAAAAGTTCAGAGCTTCTGATCATAGCATTCTGTGTTCAGACATGGCTGTTCAGTATTAGAGCAAATCTGAGCTATTTTAAACAAAATGGTTCAGATCAGATATCAACTGATATCAACTGAAGGTTTTAAGACTGCTGAACTTATATCAGAGCCTGATACCAAAAAAAATGGTTCAGTGCTGATACCAAGATATAGCATTTGGTTCAGTGTGGATTTAAAAGTTCAAGTGTTGCTGAATTCTTTCAGACCAACTGATACCAATTTTAAAATAAGTTCTAACAGCTGAACATGTCTGATACAAGTTTGAGCAATTGAAAAATGTGTCTGTGTTAAAACATTTTAAAACAAATTGATACCTACTGAAATTGTTTGTTAAGCAATTTTAGCATTTGATATCAAAACAGAAAATCACATTTTTATATTGATGACTTTGGGAGGGATAGAGTATAAACTTTCAAAGCTTCAGTCATCATTGCCCAGGGTTATACTTATCAGATTCTGACCAAACATTAGATTCCTACCAGATTTAGAAGTCAGAAAATCCAGGTTGTGAACCTTCAGACTCTGAAGTTTTTCTGGCTTAACTTTCTTCAGACTCTCAGAAAATGAGTGTCTGATAAGTCTTAGCTTATGATAAACTCAGAATCTTAGTTTCCATTCAAGTTCAAGCAAATTTTTCAAAGAGATGAAATGCATTGTTCAGATTCTTTTTAATAGGTTTAAATCTTTATTCTGAACAAAATCTCTTAATATACTGATGTTTTAAGTTCAAAAATGCTTGGCTCTTGAATGTAGAAGTGGAATTTTCAGACAAACATATTACAGCAATGTTATCACAAAGAAGATTATGTTGATTTTATGAATCTGATACATTACTAACTTATGTAGAATCTCTTAAGTATAACTGAGAACTAAACATACCTCAGTAGAGCTTCTGATCTACTTCTCTTTGTTCATTTGTTGCTGAACACCCATTTTTGTTCCAACAATGTTCTTGACATGCTTTAGGAGAAGTATCAGCTTCTGAGATGCTCTTTTCAGCTATTTGGACATTCTTCAGACTCAGGTTCTGGTTCAGGTTCTGAGGTGTCCTCTGAGAGCTGAAACTCAGTACCAGTGATCAAGTCTTTGTGGTTTCCTCCAGATTCCACATTTCCTCCCTCTTTCATGGTCAGGGTTTGGAACATAGACTTGTTTTCTGTTCTGCAAAGTCAGCAGCCATTGCCCAGGCACCAGGACTTCACCTTTTCTTCGGCATTTGATCATATCTGAAACAGAAATGATTTCTGACTTGGGTACCCATATGGGTCCTCTAGGGTTAGTCCTGAAAGGTTTAGCCTTTTGCAACTTATGTCTTGAGCTATAGAACTCAAACTTGTTCAGATACTTTGGATGTGAATCCTTTAATCTTGAATAAGTCTTGGTTTTATAAACTGAGTTCTTCAGAACCTGAGTTTTCAATGGTCTTAACTCAGATTTCTTCAGAACCTGAGTTTTAAATGGTCTTAACTCAGATTTCTTCAGAACCTGAGACTTGAAGGTCATTGCTTCTGAGTTCAGAGTTTGAATCATTGAACACTTGAGTTCTGATTTCTTTGGAACTTTCGACTTAAGAGTCTTTGATTCTGATTTGTTCAGAATCTTGGATTCAGAAGTAGAAGGTTCTGAGTTGTTAAGAACTGCAGTTTTGTTTGCTTTAGACACAAGGCAGACTTTCTGACCTTTCTTAATATAATCAGAATTGCATGACTGATTGGCTTTCTTATGTCTGCTTTGCCTGACATTCTGAGATTGAAAGTGTTTTGAATACGCTGGTTTATTAATCCTTTAAGGTTTTATAAGCACAGTCTTAGAAAAATCTGAATTTGGATTTTTCAGACTCTGAGACTTACTAGTTTCAGGTTCTAAACTCTTCAGACTCTGAACATTTTCAAGTTTAGAGTCTGATTTTCTCATAGTCTTATGCTTAGGACCTTTGGGTTTAGACTTTGGCAAAGTTTTAACTTCTGCTTTCATCTTTCCCTTAGATTCAGAAGCTTCAGACTCTAAGCAGTTCTGAACCTCAGACTTAGCAGTCTCAGTTTCTGTTAACTTCATTATCTCAGAACTTTCAGAAGCAGGCAAAAAACATACTTTAGAGCCTTTTATATTATCTTCAGAACAAGATGGAAGGTTTGTTTCATTTGAAAGAATTAATGAATCATTTTTAAAACCAATTCCTTCTCCATTGTTTCTGCTGATATTATAAATCATAGAAGCAATCTTGCTTCTGTTGATTCCAGCCAAAATAAAATTTTGAAGAGCATTTTCATGTTCACTGGGAACAGCATCAGGTTTCTTATGAACCATTTATTTGAGCTCTTTAACTTCTTCATCAATATTACTGATATGATTCTGAAGTTGAAGATTCTCATCAGCCAGCAAGTTATTTTCCTTTTTCAAAGATTTTAACTGTTTTATCTTGCTTCTGAGGTGGTTCATAAGTTCCTTAACTGTTTCAATAAGATCAGGTCTAGTGAGTTCAGAAAATACCTCATTTTCATCATCTGAGTCTGAACCTGATTCTGTATCAGAAGCTGCATTTACCACCAAGTTCAAATTGGATTCAGCTTCATTTTCCTTGTCAGATTCTGATCCAGATTCCTCATCAGATGAACCTAGTGCTACCAAACCCAGGTTAGCTTCTTCATCTTCATTTTCATCTTCAGGATCTGATTCTTGGTCAAGACTAATTCATGTAGCCATAAGACTTTTTCTGAATCTGTCTTTGCCTAATCTTGAACTGTTCTTTCTGGATTTGTACTTCTGAAACTCAGGACATTCAGATTTGAGATGACCAGTTCTCTTGCAGTTTGAGCAGTTCTTTTGTTCATCCTTCTTGGAACTAGATTCTTTGAAGCTGCTGCTCCTGTTAGAAGATTTCTTTTGTCTTTGCAGCAAGAACTTAATTCTTTTGGAAAGCTTTTCTAGCTCTTCAGCTTCTGAGTCCTCTTCAGAACTTTCCTCAGAAAATTCTTCATCAGATTCTGAAGCTTTCAGAGCTTTTGAAAACTTTCCTTTGGATTTAAGTGCTACAGACTCAGAACTTCTAACTGGTTCATCTTTATTGAGTCCCAGTTCATGCACCTTGAGGGAGCTTATAAGATCTTCAATACTCAGAGTATTTAAATCTTTAGCTTCCTCAATAGCAGTCACCTTAGGTATCCATATAGATGGCAAGCTTCTAAGGATCTTGTTCACATGATCAGCAGTATTGTAGCTTTTCTTCAGAATCTGAAGTCCAGAAACTAGAGTCTGAAACCTTGAGAACATAGCCTCAATGTTTTCATCCTCCTGCATTCTGAACATTTCATACTGCTGAACCAGAATGTTGGCCTTTGCTTCTCTGACCTTCTTGTTCCCCTCATAATTGGAACATAAAGAGGTGAAGATGGCTTTTGCAGTAGATTTATCACTCAGCTTCAGGTATTCACTGTGAGGCATAGAATCCACAATGATTCCTCTCACATGATGATGCTTTCTATATATCTTTCTTTCAGCATCAGTGAGACTTCTTCTGTTCAAAGCCACTCCTTCTTCATCAACTGGTATGGATATTCCATCTTCAATTATATCCCATAATGAATCATCAATTCCAATAATGTGGCTGTACATTTTGCTTTTCCACCAAGAGAATTTTTCAGCATCACCACTAAACATAGGAGGTTTATTGTGTGAGTGAGATTTCTTGTTTTCAATACCATAGCCACCATCACCACTACTGGATGTAGATTCCCCATAATTTCCAGATGACATGTTTTTCTCAGGATCAAGACTGACATACTGTTAAGTGTTAATATCAGAACCAGAAGCTCTGATACCAACTGAAGGTGAGAAAAACACACAAGAAGGGGGGGTTGAATTGTGTGGACTCAAAAAACTTGGTTTCTTTTCTTCTCAAAAATATGTTAAGTTCAGAAACAGGTTCTGAACTATTATCAAAGTTAATATGCAGTGGATTCAAAACAAAAGAGAGAAGGAAAGAGAGGACACACAATGTTTTTATACTAGTTCCTTCCACAAGTTGGAAGTAGTCCAGTCCCCTTGTTACTAACAAGAGATTTAACTATAATCAAACTGATTACAATTGCTCAGACCACAAAGGAAAGAGACTTCAATGCTCAAACACCTAGTAAGAGACTTCTAATGCTCAAGACACTAAGTCAAGAGACTTCCCTGCTCAAGACACACAGTCAAGAGACTTCCAATTGCTCAGACCACAAAGGAATGAGACTTCTAATGTTCAGACCACTAAGGAATGAACCAACCTTGCTTAGACCACAAAGGAATAAGACTCCCTGCACAGACCACACAGGAATGTGACTAACAGCTCAGACCACAAAGGAATGAGGTTACAATTGCTCAGTATTCAGACTGAGACTTAAGGACCAAACTGAATTACAAAGAAATAAGTTTGGGTTGAACACTTGATAAAATATCAGAGGTGTTCTCTTAATACAACCCAGTTGAGACTCTAACACTTAAGAAATTCTAAGATAAACAATTGTAAGAATTCTTAAGCTAATTTGTGACAGAAAACTAAAACAGAGTATTGCAGTTCAGGTTTTGCAGCTTGTGTTTCTGTACAGAGTCTTGGACAAATTCTTCTTCCTTATATAGAGGGAATTAGAGCTGTTGAAGATTTGCAGGTTTTAGGAAAAGAGCCGTTGCAAGTTGAGAGCTAGGATAGCTGAAATTGTGTGCTGAACTTTTCCAGAAAACAGAGCAGCAGCCATTTTTGAATTTGCTTTCCTTAAAAGCTGGGGAATGTGTGAGTCAGGGAGACAACTGTTCCATTGAGTTGTTCTGACATATCCAGGCATTAAATGCGCAGAGTAAGAGTTGCTTTTCTTGCCACATCAGCCTTCAGAAGCTTCTGTGTGAACAGTACATCAGAAGCTCTCTTCAGGAGCACTTCTTCAGACGTTGACTTTGCGTTGACCTTCAGACTCAAACTTCAGAAGAAAGCTTCAGAACCTGCCTTCAGAAGCACATCAGAAGCTGGTTCAGACTCACACTTCAGGAGATCTTTTCAGACCCAGTTTTCTTCCAACTTTGCAACATTGCTTCTAAGCTTTCCTTTCTTGCTCTAAGCTTGTTCTTCTATAACCATTATCAAATACTTATCATTAAACACGTGGTTTTGAAATCACTTAAACAAGGCATTAGCAAATAACCAATTTTCTATTTAACACTTTTGTTATCATCAAAACCATAAAGAGAGATATGTTTACACATAATGTTTCAACAATCTCCCCTTAATTCAGAAGAGAGTTGTTTAACACATTTTGTTCCAACAAAGTTGGCTTGCCCTTGGGCAGCTCTTATCCCTCCCAATTGACCTGCTAAGGACCCTAAGCTTGCCAGCCAGTTGCTTGTTTGTTTTTCTTCCTTCTTTCTTCCCCAAAACCAGTCAAACACAGATGGTTTTCACTTGTCCAAAAGCTGTTTTGCTGCCCTGTTTCAGCAGCTCTTCCTTCTTCCTCACACAAGCCCACATGTTCCCTTTTGTTTCCCCCAACCTCTGCACATCACAGTGCACGTTTTTATTGCTTAACCCCTCAAGATTACAAGGATTGATACCAAGGGACAGCCCAATTGCAAACAGCCCTGTTTTTCCACTTTTTCATCATCATTTCTATCCAAAATCATCTGCATTAATGGCTGGATTTGCCAAAGTCTTGACCATTGCAGCAAGGCAAGGTCACCTCTTCACTTTTGCATTAAATTCAAAGCAAGATAGCCTGGTGTCTAGCCCACAAATCAGCTGGATTCTAAAGATTTTCATCATTGCAATAGATTTGGTTTTTGCCTTTAAAAGGGATGCTATGCATAAGGATTCAACACTAGCAATTGAACACTAACAATTGAACACAATTGAAAACACTTGAAACAGCATAAAATACACAGCAATTACAGAGTTTTTCTAGAGCAAAAACATAGTTCTTCCAGCAAGAAAACACTAGTGTTATTATCCTCCATTCATCAACATTTCAAACCTTGCAAAACTTCAACCATTCAAGTCCTTTCCACATCTCTTGCAACCAAAGCTTTAGGCTAGGAGTTGGTAAGTCATTCTAACTGGTTTATATTGCATTTACATACTGTTTGCATTTGCTTTTGATTCCAACTTGTTGCAATCTCAGTTTTGCATTTTTTAGTTTTCACTAATTTTTGAGTTAAAACCCCTTTTGAACTTCAAAGAAATCCCAAGGTTTGCAAAACATTTAAACTGAGTTGTTGCACTCATTTTATTGCTAATTTCAAAAGCTTTTCACTCCTCCAAAAGTTCTAAGATTTTTCAGAAGTTGCTTCTGAACAGCAGTTCAGAAGCAGCTTCTGAACTCAAAATTTCGCAGAGTTCGCAGTGCGAAGCTCTGGTCGCAGTGCGACCATGACAGAACTCAGAATCTGAGTTTAGTCTTCTAAAAAGCCAATTTTTGGGGTTCTAACCTAAAAACTCAGAACCTAAGAGGATTAAAACCCATTTTGTTCAAAACATAACAAGAGTTTTGCATGATATTGGAAAATTCACAAGTTTGAGCAACACTTTTTGAATAACTTGCGAAACAAGTTACGTTCATTAAACTTTCAAAAATCAAATTTGAGCAATAAGCCAAGTTCTTTATTTCAAAACCAATCTTGAACAATAACCTTGTTCATGAATTTCAATCAAAACATGAACTTGAGCCGAACTTACTCACTTTTCAAAATCAAGCTTAAATTGAGCCGAATTTGTGCATTTTCCAAATTTGTGCAAAACTTGTTTATTTTCATGACTTGTACATCTTTTACACATTTGAGCAAACTTGTTCATTAAGTTGCAACAACTAATTTGAACATTAAAACCTTTTCATTTGAGTTCTAAACCAAGTGTTTTGATAACTTTGGGATTTCTTAAATTTCAAACAAAACTTGAATGAAAAAGGGATGGTTTGACGTATGTCTCTCCATTCCCCCGGTTGAATGAATGTTTGACGTATGTCTCGTTTTTCGGACAATCATCATTCTATTTTCAACGCATCCAACCACACCAAAACCAATTCTTGGCCCTTTGTGGTCAATTTGAACCCTTTGGTCCCTCGTGACCATTTGATTCAATGTTCGACTCCGTTGAATCCATTGAACCCTTTTTTGATCCCGTTGGATCAATCGAACCTTTTCTCGACTCGGTTGAGCCACTTTGGTCAATGTTCGACTCCGTTGAGTCCATTGAACCCTTTTTTTGATCCCGTTGGATCAATCGAACCCTTTCTCGACTCGGTTGAGTCATTTTGGTCAATGTTCGACTCGGTTGAGTCCATTGAACCCTTTCTTGATCCCGTTGGATCACTCGAACCCTTTCTCAACTCGGTTGAGTCACTTTGGTCAATGTTCGACTCCGTTGAGTCCATTGAACCCTTTCTTGATCCCGTCGGATCAATCGAACCTTTCTCGACTCGGTTGAGTCATTTTAACCTTTTTGGTCCCCTCGCGGCCAATTCGAACCCTTTTTCCCCAACGAACATGTTTTATCTATTCTAAGCGCGATTCGAAACAAACGCTTAAGTCTCCCACGCGCGAGCATACAAGCTACGTTTAATCGCAAGAATACGGTCAAAACATCGTTCCTTAAAAATGATCAACAAATACGTTTTTCAAGCAAAGAACTACGTAGCTTTGAATTCTCCATTGCACCAGGAGATACGTAGGAGCAAGATCATCATCTTGTCAAGCACAATAATAAAAAACAACCTTTTTTTCCCTTTTCATCATATTTTCTTTTTCCCTTTTACATATTCAAGCATGCAAGCAAAGCTTTGAAAACATTCTAGCCTTAGCTAACTAGGAGGTTCCCGTTGAGTACAACAGACGTGAGGGGTGCTAATACCTTCCCCTTGCGTAATCGACTCTCGAACCCGATAATGGTTGCGATGACCATCCTTTGCTCATCGTCAAGGGTTTTATCAACGTTCCCTTTAAACAAAAACTTTGGTGGCGACTTCACACAAGGATGCATGGGAGATACTCAAGACCACTCATGAAGGTACTTCAAAGGTTAAGCTATCCAGACTTCAAATACTCACAACAAAATTTGAAAATTTGAAGATGATGGAGGATGAGAACATTCAAGATTTCTATATGAATGTCCTGGATATGGCAAATTCCTTTGATTCTCTTGGGGAGAAGATGTCTGATGAGAAGATTGTTAGAAAGATACTCAGGCCACTTCCTAGAAGATTTGACATGAAAGTGACAGATATTGAGGAAGCTCATGACATCTCTAATTTGAAGGTTGAGGAGTTAATTGGATCCTTGCTCAATTTTGAAACAGCTTATTGTAACCGTAATGAGAAGAAAGGAAAAGGTGTTGCCTTTGCAGTTAATTCTGAAGCTGAGGATCAACAAGAAATTGATGAGGATGATGAGGCTTATCAGAAGCTCTTGGGTTACTAGGGAGACAGTTCAACAAAATTCTGAAGCATGTTGACAGGAAATCCAAATTCAAAGGTCATAACCTCAAATTCAACAACAGTAAGCAACAAAGTGATGAGAAGAAGGTCAAGACTGAAGAAAAGAGCAAACAATCAAAGGGTGTTCAGTGCTTTGAGTGTGAAGGTTATGGGCATATCAAGTCAGAATGTCCTACTTTTCTTAAGAAGTAGAAGAAGAGCTTAGCTGTGTCCTAGTCAGATGAAGACTCAGAAGAAGATGTTGAGAGTGAATCTGCTAAGTATGTGGTTGCCCTAACTGGAAGGTTCAAGACTGTTGTGAAGGTTAAGGCCTCAGAAGCTTGTTCAAAGATTGAAGCATTTTCAGAGACTCTATCAGAGTCTGAAGCCAGAGTTGAGAAATCATCATATGAAGAATTGGCTGACAACTACAAGAAACTATACATCAAAAGTGTAGAAGTTTGCAAGCAATTAGTGGATCAGAAGAAGACAATCTGTCAACTGGAAGCTAAGAAAGGTGAACTCTTAGTACAAAATTCTGATCTGAAAGATGAATTGAGTCAACTGAATCCCCAGCTTGAGAATGTGAAAAAGCAGGTCAGGATGATGAATACTGCTACTGATGTGCTGGAGGAGATTTTGAAGAATCAAAAACAAGGTAAACAAAAGGGCTTAGGATTTGTGGATGAGAGTCTGAATCTCAAACAGAAGAATCCTGCTAAAAGGTTTGTTCCTGCTACTAAAACTTATGATCCTATGGAAGGAACATCTAAGATGAAACCTTAGAAGCAATCTCGGAAGTTCAAGGGAAAGAGGAGAAATCATACATGGGTTTGTCATCATTGTGGAAAGAAGGGGCATATTAAACCATTCTGTTTCAAGCTATATGGTTATCCTGAGCATTTTCACTACAGAAAAGTGGAACCTGCTGCATCCAGAAACAATAACAAGAAGGTTTGGAAACCCAAAGGTAATACTGTTGGCCTCATAGCTCATACATCATTAAGAGCCACCTCTAAAGAAGATTGGTACTTTGATAGTGGTTGTTCCAGAAACATGACTGATGTGAAGAAGCTTCTGAGTAACTTAAAGCCATATACCGGCAATTAAAGGAGAGATTCTAGGTATTGGAGACTTAATCAGTGATGGATTACCAAGACTGGAAAATGTGTTATTAGTGAAAGGGTTGACTTCAAATCTGATCAGTATAAGCCAGCTGTGTGATCAAGACTTGAAGGTGAATTTCAACAAGGAAGAATGTTTGGTAACTGGTCAAGAAGGTGAGGTTCTAATGAGGGGCTGCAGATCAAAAGACAACTACTATTTATGGGTGTCTGAAGAAGAAAGAAGCTTGTCTAGCTATCTCATAAGCTCAGAAGAAGAAGTCAGACTCTGGCACCAGATATTGGGTCACTTGCATCTGAAAGGCATGAAGAAAATCTTGAATACTGAAGCTATCAGAGGTCTACCTAATCTGAAGATTAATGAGGACAATGTTTTTGGTGAATGTCAAATTGGAAAACAAACAAGAAAGTCTCATCCCAGATTAGAACACCAAGTAACAACTAAAGTTCTTGAATTGTTACGTATGGATTTAATGGGACCTATGCAAGTTGAGAACATTGGAGGAAAGAGGTATGCATTTGTGATGGTTGATGATTTTTCAAGATTTACTTGGGTAAGCTTTGTTAGAGAAAAATCAGATACTTTTGAGGTATTTAGAGATTTATGCACTCAGTTACAAAGAGAGAAGGACTGTGTTATTATCAGAATCAGAAGTGATCATAGGAAGGAGTTTGAGAACAAGAAGTTTTCTGAGTTCTGTGCATCTGAAGGGATTAAGCATGAGTTTTCAGCACCTATAACACCTCAGCAAAATGGTGTTGTTGAGAGAAAGAATAGAACCTTAGCAGAATCAGCTAGAGTTATGTTACATGCTAAGAATTTACCTTATATGTTCTGGTCAGAAGCAATGAATACAACTTGATATATTCACAATAGGGTGACTCTAAAGAAGGGTACTGCATCTACTTTGTATGAACTGTGGAAGGGAAGAAAGCCTACAGTTAAATACTTTCATGTTTTTGGCAGCAAATGTTATATTTTGGCTGATAGAGAAAACAGAAGAAAGCTGGATCCTAAGTCTGATGAAGGAATTTTTATGGGTTACTCAGTAAACAGCAGAGCTTATAGAGTGTTTGATTCCAGAACCAAGGTTGTTATGGAGTCTATTAATGTTGTGGTTGATGATCTGTCAGCTGAAAAAGAAAGAGATGAGTCTAAAGTGGTTCCAGATACTGAAACATTAGAAGAACAACAATCAGAAGCACCAGTTGCAGAAAATGAAGTAGAGTCTGAAGAAGGAGAGATGAATGCAGATCATGTTCCTATTGGTAAAGGACCCTCAATTAGAGTTCAGAAGGATCATCCCAGAGATTTAATCATTGGAAGTCTAGATCAAGGAGTCAGAACCAGAAGGTCAGACTCAGTTACTACTGATTCATGTTTTGCGTCAAAATTTGAACCCAAAATTGTTAAAGAAGCTCTCACTGATGAATTCTGGATTGAAGCTATGCAAGATGAATTGAATCAGTTCAAAAGAAGTGAAGTGTGGGATCTTGTTCCAAGACCAGAAGGTTGAATGTCATTGGCACTAAGTGGATTTACAAGAACAAAACAGATGAACATGGAATTGTGGTCATAAACAAGGCAAGGTTAGTTGCTCAAGGTTACACTCAAGTGGAGGGACTTGACTTTGACGAAACCTTTCCACCTGTGGCCAGATTAGAGTCCATAAGATTACTGTTGGGAGTAGCATGCATTCTTAAGTTCAAACTATTTCAGATGGATGTGAAGAGTGCTTTTCTGAATGGTTATTTACAAGAAGAAGTGTATGTTGAACAGCCTAAGGGGTTTAGGGATCCTAAATTTCCAGATCATGTTTACAAATTAAAGAAAGCTTTGTATGGATTGAAACAAGCACCTAGAGCATGGTATGAGAGACTCACACAGTTTCTTGTTACTCAAGGATACAGAAAAGGAGGAACTGACAAGACCCTGTTTGTTAAAGAAGAAGATGGAAGTCTGATGATAACACAAATCTATGTTGATGACATAGTGTTTGGTGGGATGTCAAAACAGATGGTTCAGTTATTTGTTCAGTAGATGCAGTCAGAATTTGAGATGAGTCTTGTGGGTGAGCTTACATATTTTCTTGGACTTCAAGTCAAGCAGATGGAAGATACTATATTCATTTCACAAAGAAAATATGCAAGGAATATAGTCAAGAAATTTGGGATGGATAATGCTAGTCATAAGAGAACTCCTGCAGCTACTCATTTGAAGTTAACTAAAGATGAACAAGGTGTTTCAGTTGATCAAAGTCAGTATAGAAGCATGATAGGGAGTTTATTATATTTAACTGCAAGCAGACCTGATATTACTTTTGCTGTTGGAGTTTGTGCAAGATATCAAGCTGATCCAAAGATGAGTCATTTGACACAAGTGAAGAGGATTCTGAAGTATGTCAACAGTACAAGTGATTATGGGATTATGTACTCACACAGTGCAAGTTCTGAATTAATTGGGTATTGTGATGCTGACTGGGCTGGAAGTGCAGATGACAGGAAGAGTACTTCTGGTGGATGTTTCTTTCTGGGTAATAATTTAATTTTATGGTTCAGTAAGAAACAGAACTGTGTTTCATTCTCTACAGTTGAAGCTGAATATATAGCAGCTGGTAGTAGTTGTTCTCAGTTGGTGTGGATGAAGCAGATGCTGGAAGAATACAACATTGAACAAGTTGTGATGACTTTGTATTGTGATAATTTGAGTGCTATAAACACATTGATATCAGACATCATTTCATCAGAAACCTTGTGGAGGAGAAGATTGTTCAGCTTGAACATGTGGATACTGAAGAACAAATTGCTGATATTTTCACAAAAGCTTTGGATGCCAAGCAATTTGAGAATCTGAGAAACAAGTTGGGAGTTTGTCTGCATGAGGAGTTATAGCAATTACAGATTGTTGAGGGTGAGCAAGTTGGAAGTGAGGGAGATGAAGTTGTTGCAGATGCTGAGTGTGATCCTGAGTCTGATAAAAATTTATTTTTTGTTCCCTATGTGAAGACTGTGTTTTGTCAAAATTATTTGGCTAAAAAGGGGGAGAAAAACTTGTGTTTGAACTTGGGTTGTAATTCAGAATGTATTTAGAATTCAGAAGTTGTTTTGTTCAGAATTCAGTTTTTTCAGAAGTTAACTGTTTTATTCAGAATTCAGAAGCAATTCAACAAGAGCCTTGAAGATATGTTTGAGGGGGAGTTTTTTGTCTCAGGGGGAGTGCATAAGTGTTAATTTCCTGAGCTGTGTGATGTTTCAGTTTCAGAAGTACAAATTTAGAGTTTACTGTAGTTCAAAATTAAGGGGGAGAGTTGTTTATGATATGCTAAGTTGCAGGGGGAGTTTTCTGGGTATTTTCTGTCAGAAGCTGGTATGTTTGTGCTTCAGGGAGAGTTTGATTGTGTACTTCAGAAACTGAGAAGTTGTGTGAAGTTGTATGTGTGCTTCAGGTTGTTCAGAAGCTGAAGCTGGTAGTTTATCATTTTTTGACCGCTGCTGACTCTGTGGCTATGTTGGTTATGTGTAGTTCTTCATGGTGGATTTATTTTTAAAGAGTGAAGAACTTAGTTTTGTGGTTTATTTGATTTTAGCTAAAAATTTTCCAAAGGGGGAGATTGTTGGTTATCTATATGTTGTCTACATGTTTTGGTAAAATCAAAGTGTGCAAGCATGCGTCCTCAGATGTTATTTTGGTCCTTCAGAAGCTGGAAAATGGATTTGAGAAGTTTCAGAAGCTGGAATGGCCTTCAGACGCTGAAATGACCTTCAGATGCAGAAAGTGCCTTCAGACGCAGGAACTGTTCATCAGACGCAGGGAGGGGCTTTAGACGCACTATTCAGACGTTGACTGGCGTTGACCTTCAGAAGCTGCCTTCAGACGTTGACCAACGTTGACCTTCAGAAGCTGTTTTTAGAAGTTGGATTTCTGCATTCTTTCTGATTAATTCTGTGCGTATCTCTTGAAGATTTATTGAAGTTTTATCCAGGCATTTGTTTTCTAGAAGGCTGATTATTTTGGTGAAGATCTTGGTGAAGATTGGCTTCGTGTTTATGAATGAATATATTTGCTGAAAGGATCTTTGC
Organism: Medicago ruthenica; assembly: GCA_018208015.1. Lineage (NCBI taxonomy): Eukaryota > Viridiplantae > Streptophyta > Magnoliopsida > Fabales > Fabaceae > Medicago > Medicago ruthenica. The sequence continues at coordinate 63,055,121 of CM031375.1, read as the reverse complement.
TTTATATGATTCAGAAATATATGTTTCCTTTTTGAGCTTCTTTGAATTTCAGTATCATTTCTATGAGGATGATTGTGTTCATAATTATGAGAGCTGCTGAAGCCTATATAAGGAGAGGACGTGCTGCTTTGAAGTCTAGTTAATCAAAAACCAGTAAATTGAGTCTTAGAGTTTTAAGAGTTTTTGAGTTTGTAAGCTTAGGCTTTCATTGTACACCACTCATCTGATTTGGTTTAGTTGCTTTGAGTTGTAAATCATTCTAAGCTTTTAAGTACGAATGATGTCATTGATGTATTGAAGTGTGTCTTCAGAATTGGGTTGTTTGTTTGAGTGTTGCTGATCACTGGGTTGTGGTTAAGTAATTGGGAAGTAAGTAGTGTCTTATAATTAGGTGGTGCTCCTGAGTAGAAATCTTAACTAGTGGAGATTGATTGTTAGGCTGGGAACAGGGGGTCTGTATCTGAGTCTTTGAGTTAATTCCTCATAGTGGATTTCCTTCCTGGATTGGTATCCTCCAGACGTAGGTGTTGTTTATCACCGAACTGGGTTAACAAATACTTGTGTTCTTTATATTTCTGTCCTTTATTACTGCTTCTGAACCTGTTTTTAAAGTGCTATGTTTTGCGTATTTGATACTCTGTTACAAGTTCAGAACCGTACCTGCCAGAATTTCAGAAAGTTTAGAAGTTAATTGGTTAAGAGACAGACTTAAGAATTGTCTAAAACGGTGTCATGATGTGGGTGTAGACTTAGTAATTAAGAGATGAGTTATGAATGATGGCGAAGATTAAGAATGATGATGAGTTAATAGCATGTTATATGATAAGTGACAATGTTATGTGATAAGTTATGATGTTATGTGATAAGTGATGATGAATATATGATATATGATATATTACAAGTGACGATGAAGTGACGATGTTCATATGAAAGAATATATGATAATGTTGATGATGTTGGTGTTGAGTTACATGTGCTGTCGATTAATCATATATGTACATGCATCCATTCATGAGTCAAGTTGAGTGACGATGAAAGTGACGATGGGATCCCTCGGTAAAATAGCTCCGATATCCAACCTGGTACCACATGTGTAGAGTCGTTAGGCGCATTGCATATACATAATGAGTCGTATGTGACAATGTATTGGTGTGAACCTCTGCATCTAAGTGGTAATTGCCTAATTGATGATTGTGATGCGATGAGATTGTTATGACTTGATTTGATGATGACTTATTGATGAGAATGTGTTATGTACACTAAGAAGATTTTATGGAGATATTGATATGATTAATCTTGACGATTTACTCGATAATTGATTATTGTTGATAATATGATTGTATACTTTATGATCTTGTTATGAAATGTAGAGATAACCAGGCTTGTACTTGATTGTGAATATAGTATGTATGTTTGTAAGATGAAAACCAGGCTTTAATAGGTTGTACGTTTATATGATGATGATGTTGTTGTTTTGCCTAAATTTACATGCGTTTATTAATCCTTTATGTTGAACGTATATCTTACCTCCCAGTGACTTTTTGTCGCCTCATCCTTGTGATGTAGACGTGTAGGTTGAGGAGTAGCTCATTGCTTGTGAGTGTGATGAGGACGGCTTGATGCCTACTCATGTGTATTGCTTTCTCGAGGAGTCTAGATTTAGGAGCTCTGATCTAGGACTTGGGGATTCTTTCTTCTATGTTGTTTTGTTGCTATGAGATCTTTTGATCAGACTGATGTGGTTATATTTATGTTGAGGTATTATGTTATGATCTGAGACATGACATTTGAGATGTGATTTTATTTCCCGCTGTGCATTAATTATAATTGATGAAAATTTTATATTGGTATATTTATATAAGATGTATGCTGAGTAATGAGACCTTGATGTATGATAATGTGTTATTTATCTTTTATAAATGTTTTCGGGGATCGATGTCTTACAACAAACATTATTATCTGAGTTCATTTTACAGAATGGATCTGAGTGGAGTAACCCCGAATACATTCACTCTGATAACCAGCTAAATTCCCTATCTGAGGGCTAGAACCGGACTCCCCGTTGTCGTCGTGAAGGTTCCCTAACGGGATGGACCTATCCAGAATAAACTGGAGCTTTTCTGAGCCACAACTTAACTGTTTTAAATATATTACATATATCTAATATGTCTCTGATTCACTTCTGATTTATAGCTAGCTTCGATTATCTAAGTCGAAGTCTCATAGTAAGGTTCCTACTTCGTAAGGGTTAATAATATGCCAGAACACTAACAATTCATAACATATTTACACGCTCTCATGATGTATCAAGTGTTAACCATGTCTTTAGCTTGGTTTACCTTTAAGGGACTCAAATGGTGTTGATGACGAGTTTGGGGGAGGTTTAGAATAAGTTAAACAGCAAATTCTATGATTGGACATGCAAAAATTTGAGTTTTTGAAAGCTAGTAATTGATTACCATAGGGAGGTAATCGATTACCAAATGTCTCGAAATTCCAGAATTGCAGCTGGTAATCGATTACTAGTAGCAGGTAATCGATTACCTCGGTCCAGAATTAAGTTTTTCAGCATGCAATAATCACTTTTCTCCTCCAAACTTACCAAAACGCTTAGCTCAACACTAATGAGTCAAAAATCAATATTTTTAAGCATGTAAACCAAACACAAACACAATCAACACTACACATCACATGGGAAATTCTATCTAACATGCATTTAATCAAAAATACAAGTTTCCTCACAATTCACACAAAATCTACCCATGGAGGGAACTAAACTACTAGAAACTCACAATAAACTTCTAAATTCTTTCTTAGCTTCGAATTCCTAAGCTCTAACCCATTCTTCAACCCAAGTTTCCATCAGCTCCTAGCTTTTAAGCACCAAAACAACGATGTTGCTCATTTTCAACTCACAAACATGATCACCTTAAAGCTCAAAATGCAAGAATCTACAAAAAAGGAGAAGGATGGGTGGTGGTTGTAACATCCCGAGTTTTAGTATTAGAATTATTTATTATTATTTTTTTATTATATTTCTTGATTGTTTATTTTCTTGGGAATTGGTGAGTTAGTGGATTTTTAGTGATTAAGGGTATTTTGGTCATTTACGGGTAAAGAGTATTTTTGTGAACTATTAAGGAATTAAAAATTTGAGAAGTTAGAGGGTAGAGATGTGTGAGTAATTAAAGGGTTTAAGTGTAGTAAAGTAGTAGTGAGTATTTATGTTGTGAGAATTGACTAAGCCCATTAGTGCGAGTGACCCAGACCCATAATATAAAAAGAGTAGAGTGTGTGGTAGTGAAATTAGGTCAAGATCATTTTTACAAAAACAATAGAAGAGGCTAGAGAGAGAATAGAGAAAGAAGAGGAAGCTTGGAGAGAAAGAAGAGAGGAGGCTCTAGAACAAGGGGATTTCACTTGGGGAGCTAGTTTTGTGAAGAATTGAGGTAAGGGGGAAGATTATTTTTACCATTTGGGTTTTATAAGCAATTGGGTAGTTTTGGGTGTTTTGAATTATGCTTAATTTCATGAATTGATGATGTTTATATGTGAATTTCGTGCTCCAATTATTATGGTTGTTTTGGGTATGTAAAAATTGATGAAATCATGTTGTTGTTATGTCAAAGTTCATGTTTGGTTATGGTAATTTGGTAACTTTGTAAATTTTGATGAAATTGGTGAAGAACATGATAATTGATGAAGATTATAGATTGATAAGTTGATTTTAATTATGAGCACATGCTAAATGTTGAATTATGTCATGATTTAAGTTGTTGTTGTGTTTTGTCAAGTATGAGCAAAATGATGAATTTGGTTAAGTTGTTGTGAATTGATTAATTTGGTGTTGTGTTAATTTAAATGAGCTAGTGTGATGTTGTTGAAAATGAAGGAAGGTTGTTGTTGTGTTGATACCATGTTTGGGTGTTGTGTTAAAATGAGTTTTTGAGACGATAATTGAGTTAAGTTGAATTAAGTTGATTAATGTTAGAAATGAGCATGATTAAGTTGTTTAATGTGAAGATTGAAGAATAATTGATTAGATAATGATAGGTTAATAATTTGGATCGAATTTTGTGTGTTTGGGACCGAAGGATGTCATTGAAATGAGATTTTCTGAGCCGAAACGAAGAAAAATCAGCTTTTCACTGTCTGTGCATAACGCACGGACCATGCATTAGTTACGATGTTGCCAATTTAAATGGCGCACGACCGTACGTCTTGTGAGCATGACCGTGCGTTTATCCCTGAAGCTTGGAACTTCATTTTTTTTTGCTTTCTTAAGGTTACTAAGACATTTGTTTGGGTCCCAAACCCCTAAACTTGATCATTAGGAGTGTAATTAAGATGTATGAGATGAATTAACCTGGTATCTGCTTAAAGATAACGTAGGAATGGAATTAGTTATAAATGGACTTGTGAATCGTCTTTAATTAGACCATGATTTGAGTGTAAACTTGTTAATTGGCCAATAAGGTATGAATAATGTCATAGTATGATAGTAATGTGATAAGATAATGATGAGTTAGTTGATGATAGGTGAATGGAAACTTGCTTGACTAAGTATGGATTTTGAATTAAATGAGGATGTTATACTATGATGAATATGATATGTTGATAAATGATAAAAGGATGATGATGAATGGATGATTGTGATGATATGATACCTTGCATGTTTGACTTGTTGATGTGTGACCTTATTTGATTTGACAATGCTATTGGTGTTTATTTGGTGATGATATATTATATGATGGAGTGAATTATATAACGATGAGGAGTATGTTTGGTGTGCATTGTCGAGTCTATATGTGTTGGATATTTAGTTGTTGGCTTCATTTTTGCTAAATCAAATGTAAAAGCATGATGTTAGACCCAATGTTCCAACATATGCGTACGACTTCTGTGTGCGCTGTTTTCACACATTATTTATTGTGTTTTAAATATTTGAGGAGTCCACGTTCTTACGTGTGGGCAAAGTTGCATGATCGTGCTCAGTGATGTGTTTGTCTCCTAAAGATGTGGAACATTTTAGGAAGCTTTGATTTTGACTCATTTCCGAAAGATGTGTAAACATTTTAGCAAAAATTGGATTTGCTTCTATTTCTTGTGAGCCGGTCTCTTGATGGAGTGCACGTTGATCCGAAGCCCAACAAGAAGATCCAGCCCGTACTGCTGCCTTATATATAGAAGGACGAAAAACCTAATTCAGTATTCAAGCCGTCATTTTGTAAGGAAGTGTTTTTAAGGTTTTGAGTCATTGTTAATTGTGAGCATTTCTTGTGTCATCCTGATGCAAGCTTAGGACTGTGTTTATTGAGTTGTAATTTTGTATACTACACCTAAGCTTTGAAGTACGGTGATAGTTTGTGTTTGAAGGTGTCTTCATCATTCGTTTTGTTTTTGTATAATCACAGGGTGTGTGATAGAGTGGATGTGAGATGGGATCTCAAGTCTAGGGGTACCTAGGTTGAAGTCAGTACGGGTAGCGTCTTGGTGATAAGTTATAAACTTGGAGTTTGCTGAGTACTTAGAACTAGAACTACACTAGTGGACTTCCTCCTGGCTTGGTAGCCCCCAGAGTAGGTGTGTTTGTCACCGAACTGGGTTAACAAACATCTTGTGCCATTTACATTTCTGTCTGTTATTTCTTTCCTTGTTATTTGTGTTGATCATTAACCTGACGTTGGAACATTGTATTCAACATTCACCAGTGTACCAGTGTTGGAACATTGCATACAACATCAGGAAACTACCGTGCCAGAATTTCAATTGGCATCAGAGCAGGCACCCTGCCTATTTTAGGGTGAGCTCCAGGGAAGTTATCTTCTGGCAAAATGGATAAGGAAGGAGGATTTGTGAACATACCACCTTTTTTGGATGGTTCCAACTATGACTATTGGAAATCTCGCATGACTGCTTTCCTTAAATTGATAGATAGTAACACCTGGAAAGCAGTTTTGAAGGGTTGGGAACATCCTGTGGTGCTTCACGAAGATGGAAAAGACAACTAATCTGAAACCAGAAGAAGAGTGGTCCAAGGGTGAAGATGAACTGGCGCTTGGAAACTGTAAGGCAATTAACGCTTTATTCAATGGAGTGGACAAGAACATGTTCAGACTGATCAAGTAATGCACTGTGGCTAAGGATGCTAGGGAGATCCTCAAAACTACACATGATGGTACATCTAAAGTGAAAATGTCAAGGCTTCAACTTCTTACTACCAAGTTCAAAAATCTAAAAATGTTGGAGGATGAGAACATACAAGATAATTACATGAATGTCCTAGACATGGCTAACTCCTTTGATTCACTTGGGGAAAAGATGCCTGATGCAAAGCTCGTGAGAAAGATCCTCAGATCTCTACCTAAGAGATTTGATATAAAGGTGACTGCAATTGAGGAAGCACAAGACATCTCTAGTATGAAGATTGATGAGCTTATAGGATCACTTCAGAACTTTGAAATAGCCCTCAATAACAGGACTGAAAAGAAAGGGAAAAACATTGCCTTTGTTACAAGTACTGAAGCTGAGGAGTCACAAGGAAATGTTAAGGATGATCAAAGTCTGTCAGAGGCACTTGTGTTACTTGGAAGACAGTTTAACAAGATTCTAAAATGTGCTGACAGGAGACCCAAGCCAAATGGTCAGAACATTAGGTTCAACATCATAAGCAACAAATTGATTTGAAGAAAACAAGATCTGATGAGAAGGGCAATCAATCCAAGGGAGTTCAGTGTCATGAGTGTGGGGGATATGGCCACATTAGAACAGACTGTGCCACATACCTCATGAGACAGAAGAAAAGCTTGGCTGTCTCTTGGTCATATGAAGATGACTCAGAAGGAGAAGTGGAGAATGAGTCAGTTAAGCATGTTGTTGCCTTAACTGGTAGATGCATGTCTGATACCTAATCAAGTGATGGAGAATTAACTTATGAAGAGCTAGCTGCCTCGTACAAAGATCTTTACACCAGAAGTGAAGAAGTTTGCAAGTTACTAGAGAAACAGAAGAAGACTCTCAGTCAACTGCATGCTGAAAGAAGTGGCCATTTAGCAACAATTTTTGATCTAAATGATGAGGTAACCCAACTAAACACTCAACTTGAACACTTAAAGAAGCAAGTTAGAATGATGAACACTGGTACTGACTTGCTGGAAGAAATATTAGAAGGCCAAAATCAAGGGAAACCAAAAGGCATAGGCTTTGATTATAGAGCACTAAACAAGAAACAACAAAACCAAGATAAGAATTTTGTCGCTGCTATTGGAACATATGATCCCACTATGAGCAAACCAATGTTGCAACATCTGAAGGAACGTCAGAGGTCTAAGAACAAGGGGGTATCTCGCCCTTGGGTATGTCATTATTGTGGTAGAAAAGGGCATATAAAGTCGTTCTGTTTCAAGTTGTATGGGTATCCCAAGCGGTTCCAGCAAAGAAAATCTGAACCTGTTGTAATCAATGTCACGAAGGAATGGAGACCAAAATGTGAAAATGTTGGCCTAATAGCTCACACCTCTCTGAGAGCATCATCTAGGGAAGACTGGTATTTTGACAATGGATGCTCTAGACACATGACTGGAGTTAGTAAATTTCTTGAAAATATAAGACCTTACACCAGTAGGTATGTGACTTTTGGTGATGGAGCTAGAGGAGAAATTCTTGGTATTGGAGACTTGATCAGTAATGGATTGCCAAGGTTAGACAATGTGCTATTAGTAAAAGGGCTAACTGCAAATTTGATTAGCATAAGCCAACTATGTGATCAAGGGATGGAAGTGAACTTCAACAAGAATGAATGTCTGGTAACTGATGGGAAAAATGAAGTGCTAATGAGAGGTAATAGATCTAAGGATAACTGTTACTTGTGGGTATCTCAAGAAGTAGCACACTTGACTACATGCCTTGTGAGTAAAGAAGAAGAGGTTAAATTGTGGCACTAAAAGCTTGGTCATTTAAACCTAAGAAGAATGAAGAAAGCCATTTCTATGGAAGCTATCAGAGGATTACCCAAACTCAAGATTGTTGAAGACAACATTTGTGGGGAACGTCGGGTAGGTAAACAAACTCGAATGTCACATCCAAGGTTGGAACATCAGGTTACTTCCAAGGTACTTGAACTTTTACACATGTACTTGATGGGACCTATGCAAGTTGAGAGCATTGGTGGAAAGAGGTATTTCTTTCTGTTTGTTGATGATTTCTCTAGGTTTACCAGAGTAAATTTCATTAGGGAAAAATCAGATACCTTTGATGTTTTTAAAGACCTTTGCACACAAATGCAAAGAGAAAATAACTGTGTGATTGTAAGGATCAAAAGTGACCATGGGAAGGAATTTGAAAATGTTAAGTTCACTGAATTCTGTTCCTTTGAAGGAATCAAGCATGAATTTTCAGCTCCCATAACACCACAACAAAATGGTGTTGTTGAAAGGAAGAACAGGACCCTACAAGAGTCAGCCAAAGTTATGCTTCATGCCAAACATCTTCCCTATTACTTTTGGGCTGAAGCAATGAACACAACCTGTTATGTCCACAATTGGGTCACCCTGAAGATAGGTACTACAACTACCCTGTATGAGTTATGGAAAGGAAGAAAGCCTACTGTCAAATACTTTCATGTATTTGGAAGCAAGTGCTACATTTTGGCAAATAGAGAAAACAGAAGGAAAATAGATCCCAAGAGTGATGAAGGCATCTTTCTTGGATACTCTACAAATAGCAGAGCATATAGAGTGTTTAACTCCAGAACCAAGGTAGTAATGGAATCTATCAATGTTGTGATAGATGATTTACTTGCTGAAAGAGTGCCTGATGTGGAACCCGATGTTGAAACATCAGAAGAACAGATAGATACACCCGTTGATGAAAATGAAGTTGAATCTGAGGAAGGAGAAAATGACCTAGATCATGCATCAACAGGTAAGGGACCTTTAATCAGAGTTCAGAAGAACCATCCCAAAGAACTGATCATTGGGAACCTTGATCAAGGAGTCATAACCAGGAGATCTAATGAAGTGATCACCAATTCGTGCTTTGTGTCCAAGTTTGAACCCAAGAACATTAAAGAAGCACTTACTCATTATCGCGGTGATTTTTGGATATCAAGCTATTAATTAGCGTTGACTCGCAATTTTAAGTTCACCACCGATCTTTTATTTTTCCGAGGGAAAAAAAACCCTATTTTTTAGAGATCAAGGTCCGGGGGTTGGTTACGCAAAGGGAAGGTGTTAGCACCCTAAACGTCTATAGTACTCTATAGGAACCTCTTGTTTTTAATTATCTTTATGCTAAATTGATTACTTGTTTGTAAAGAAATGCTTAAGTGTAAAAGACTAAAGTGATGAGAATAAAAGAAAGGAAAATGTTTTTGTTATTTTGTTGATTTGGAAAGACAAAGTCTTTTGCCTACGTACCAGAGCGGGATCAAAATCACGTAGTTCAGGGTAAAAAGCCGAGTGATTTATTTTGATTGATTTTAAAGTTTTGAAAATGTTTTGAGGAGGATAAGAGGCCGAAAAGGCATAGAAGAAATAAAATGTGAGTTTGATTGATTTTAATTGAAGAAAAAGTTTGATTGATTACAATTTGATTAAGAAAGAAAAGACACTTGGTTTAAAATCCAATGTTGAATGTTTTTGAGATTTTATATGAAATGTTTTTGATTTTGACTATTTGACTTTTTTTTTTGAAAATTTTGATTAATTCCTAAGGTCCAAAACTAGAGTAAGCTGAGATAATCTGAAGCGCGCCGGATCCCTCAAAATGACGTTGGATCAAGTGAGGGTCCTTTTCCTCGGATACGGTCATTATTTACAACGGTTTCGACATAAAGCGGAATAAATAAATGTGACTGTCGGTGCATATTCTCATTTATATTTACATTGTTCCTAAATACATTCTAATAAGACAAAAAAAAATGACAAAATAATAAATAAAAATAAAATTGCAAATACACTAAAATAAATATGCTAAAAATAAATAAAAAAATAATAATGCATGAAATGCAAAGCAATAAATAAATATGTTGCACTAAATAAATAAAAAAAATAAAAAAAATGCATGAAATGCAAGACATAAAATAAATATGTTGCAACAATAAAAAAATGCATGAGGTGCTGAAATATAAAAGCATTAAAGTAAATAAAGTAAAGAAAATGCATAATAATAAACTAAAAAAGACTAAAAAAAATATACAAAATTAAAGGAAATAAAAATAAGATAAAGCAAATAAAATAAAATAAAATAAAATAAAATAAAATAAAATAAAATAAAATGCAAAAAGGATAAAAGGCAGTAAAAATAAAAATGCATAATAAATAAATGGAAGATTTGAAAATAAAATAAAAATGAGATACAAAGAAATAAAAAAAAAGAAATATAGAGAAAGGGGTAGTGCAGGATTAAAAGAAAAATACTCAAATAGTAAAACAGTAGAGAGAAAGAAAAAGAACTTGGGCTTAGAAAAAGAACCATTGGGCTCAACAGATCAAATCTGGATCGTCTGATCAAACAGAGCGTCCAGATCTGATCATGGGGAGACAAAGTCTCAGCCACTAGATCAAGATCCAAGGGTCACAGAGAGAGGTAGAACACAAAAGGGCCAAGGGAGAAACGAGTTTAATCATAACAGGGGAAAACATAGGCCGTTAGATCCAGGATCTAACGGTCCAATGCTGATGGTCCATAGGAACAAAAAGGAAACGCGTGTACTGGAACCAAAGCCAAAACAGCAATATAAAAATGATTTCACACACAAAAAAATCATAAGTTTCCCTCATTTCTCTCTCTAACTCTCAGAATACATTCTTCTCTCTCTCGCTATTCTTCCAGTCGGCCAAGGCAGAGTTCTGGCGCGGCGGCTGTCGGCCGGAGGCGGCGGCGACGCCGTGCCAGACACAAAACGAGACCCCTTATTTAAAAAAAAAAAACCGTTTTCTGAAATCCATTTTTCTATAGTCTTTGAATCTAAAGTTATTTTTCGAAAATCTTTATGAACAGAACCTAGATCTAGGTTTGAAATTTCGAAGAAAAACTACCTTTGACTTCTCTCTTTGATTTGGCTCGTATTCAAATGGGTTCGTAGATTTGAGTTCGGTTTTGGCTGGGTTTCAAATGGGTTTGTTGATTTGAGTTCGGTTTTGGCTGGGTTTCAAATGGGTTCGTTGATTTGAATTCGGTTTGTGGTTACTGTTGGCTTTGTGTTTTGGTTTTCGTATTTTTGAGGTGTTGGGTTTATGGCTTTGTTGTGATTTTGGATTCGGTGATGATTTTTGTGGTTGTTTTCGTGATTTGTGGTGGTGGGATTCCGGTGGTTTGTTGGTGGCTTGTGGTGGCCGGATTGATTCTGGTGGTGGTGGTTCACTCTGACACTGACTGACTTTGTGGTGTACTATTTCTGACTGACTGCTCTGATTTCTTGGGTTCGTGAACATTACATTTAATGTACTATTTATAGGCCCAAAAATAGGGTTAGGATGAAAAACCTGGACAAAAATGCCCCTGGACAAATATTGGACCCAAAATGACTGAAAAAATAAAAAACAGTAAAATAAGAATAATAAAAAAAACAAAAATAAAAGAAAATACTAAAAAGAATTTAAAAAAAAGAAATAAATAATAATAATAAAATAATAAAATAAAAAACGGTCGCCTTTAGAACAAAAAATGAGGTATTTTAAAACACCTCCCTGCCAAAATTTCATCTGAAACGACGAAAATTTCCGGCTTAAAAAGACGAGAAAAACCAATTGAAAATGGGTCAAAATGGGGTATGACAGATGCCCCTATTTAAGTTTCTTCGTTACGGAGATTTAAAAGTGAAATTTTAATTCGACGGGTCGAAGAGACTTAAAGACATAGTACTCCATATTTGACCAAATTCAACTGTAAAAATGCTATGGATGCAATGCCATGTATGCAGTGTTATGAATGCTTGCGATGCAGGTATGAATGCAAGACGGCGAAGATGACTCAACTGGGGATAACAAAACAAAATGATACACGAGTCTGTTAAAGAACAGGGTCCGACTCCACTGGGGACAATGTAATATCCCGCTTAGAAGTAACAGTTATCAATGTTAGGAGCTTATTATGCAAGCATGGCAATTTTGTAAATAGGTGGCAATGGCATTTTAGTAAATATTTGAAATGAGGAGATTATTTAAAAAAGAAGCAAGATATTTTGTTGCATTCTTCTTCATTCTCTCCACTCCCACAAATCAGATTTTCTCCCTCACTCTCCCCCTTGCCACACGCCCTCCTCACCTTGCCATCACCCATCAAGCTTCATCCAAATTCTTGTGAGAATTCTTGCAAACCAAGCTTAGTTTTGGAAGTTAGAACAAGAGAAGTTGAAGAAGAATTAAGGAAAGGAGTAGGAGCAAGTTAGAGCTTGAAGTTCAGAAACCAACAAGCACCAATCAAGGCTTAGGTGAGCTCCCTAGGGTTTTAGAACCCGTTTTGAGTAAGTTTGAGAGTTATTTATACTTGAGCAATTTTTAGGAATTGTGCCCTATTCTATGTTATTGGCTAAATCCTTGTTATAACTATGTTTAAATTGTTTATATGCTTAAGAAAATCCTTTTTATACCTTTGTGGAAGCTTGGGTGTGTTGGGATGGTTTGGAATGATGAAAAATGTCATTTTTGAGTTTTCTGGACCTGTCATGGTCGCTACAGGGAGCTGGAGCTCGCTACAGAGACCAGACAGCATTTGGGTTCTGCCTACGGTCGCTACAAGCGACCAGCCGTCGCTACAAGCGAGCAGCATGTTTTTCAGACTTTTACCTACAGTCGCTGTAGCGACAGCATCAGGACAGCACTTGACAGCTTTGCTGTTTTGGGTGTTCTGGAGCGCGTAGGCATGGTTTTTCGCATCCGTTTTCTCCGTAAACATTTTAGAAACAATAACTACCATTCTAACTCATCCAAGAGGCTCCCAAAAAGGATGAAAATGTAAGGAACAAGGATTGAGCAAAGACTTAGAATAGTTTAGAATTGTAAGGGCAAAGTTTAGACGGTTATGGGAATGTTTCCAATAACCAAGCAGTGGCTTATGAGAACGATAAGCCTATGATCATAGGATCATATGTTAAGTATTGGGAGGTTGTATCCCCTAGAAATGTATTAATTCTGCAAAAGCTCTCAGTAAATTATTAGACGTACTTTCAAGTACATAAGATTAAGTGATGAGAATAAGAATGCATCAGATATGCATAGTTTCAGATGGTGTATCAGATATACACATACCAGTTAGGTTATTTATCAGGATATGTATATTTAAATACAAGGAATAATAATTAATAATCAGGTTAAACTTTGTGTCTTCTATGCTCTTGACCAGTTAGAGAGGACAGGGGGTTTCAGCATTGCTGAAATGGGCCAGGAACTTTCCGCGAGGATAACCACACAGAGTTATAGTGTGTCTCCTATGCTCTCGACCAGTTAGAGAGGACAGGGGGTTCCGGATACAGCTGGAACGGGCCAGGAATCTTCCGCGAGGATAACCACACACTTAGATAAAAGGAGTCCGGTGTTAGCCTGATATGATAGGAATTTTCACCGGTTAGCAGGGGAGTGTGCTTCGGGGTTACTCCACCCGGGGGCATTCCGTAAAATGAACTCAGATAATATTGCTTTTTCAACGCTAACAGCTAACATAAATGTATCAGTTAATATTCTATTATATTATCAGGTATCAGGTACCAGTTATCAGACGGTGATCCTAGGTTACCCCTTGATCACCAGTCAGTAGGAACAGTCAGGTAGCCCTCTATTGGTAAGAATAGAGCTTGGCGATCATAGGTATCCCCGAGATTGCCAAAAGTAGGCACGGCGACCCGAGGTTCCCTGTGGTTGCCAACAGTAGGTAGGGTTGGAGCTCACTGAGACGTTATGTCTCATCCCTTTCCTTCTGGTGCAGGTTCACAGGAAGCACGACGTAAAGGTAAAGAGAAAGCTTTGGATTGATCGTGGTGCTTATGTTATATTTGGATGTTTGTATAATGATGTATTATGATGTATATTACGGAGGATGTTTTATGTCAGATTTTGGATTGTATCAGAGACTTATGCATTGTATAACTATTAAACAACTTTCTGTATTGTATTTAATGTATCCGGTATGAAATTTTAATACTCGTAAGAGATCCTAGGCAATCTCTATATGGGTGTTACAGACAACATGGTTTCACTGGGGACAAATGTCAGCAGTTCGGGTTATTGCCGAACTGCCACTGACGAAAAGAAACAAAGATAAATGTCAGCTGTTCGGGTTATTGCCAAACTAGCCACTGACGACAAGAAACAAAAATAAGTGTCAGATGTTCGCGTTATTGCCGAACTGCCACTGACGACAAGAAACAAAGGTAAATGTCAGCTGTTCGGGTTACTGCCGAACTAGCCACTGACGACAAGAAACAAAGATAAATGTCAGTTGTTCGGGTTATTGCCGAACTAGCCAACTGACGACAAGGAACATAGGTAAATGTCAGTTGTTCGGGTTATTGCCGAACTAGCCACTGACGACAAGAAACAAAGATAAATGTCAGCTGTTCGGGTTATTGCCGAATTGCCACTGGCAACAAGAAAAAAAAAGATAAAAGATACGCACAAGCTGTTGACTGCTTTAGAAGCTGCCTTCAGAAGCTGCCTTCAGAAGCTGCTTCAGATGCTGCCTTCAGAAGCTGCTTCCGAAGCTGCTTCACTGTTCGTTAAAGAACTACCACTTGGCGACAAGACAAGATAAAAGATGCACAAGCTGTTCGTTAAAGAACTGCCACTTGGCTTAAAGATGCACAAGTTGTTCGTTAAAGAACTGCCACTTGGAATAAAAAAGGTGACATCTCTGGACAAGACACACTGGGAATGACACCTGGGGAAAAAGAGGGTTACAATTTATTCATGATTGATTAATAAGAAAAGATAGTTAAAGCAAGACTCATGGTGGTTAATGCAGCCATGTATGAATGATATTGTCATTATTGTATATGCATGAATGTGTATATACATAAATGACGATACAACTTGTATGACTGGTATGACTGATTAACTTGTGTGATTGTATAACAGGTGGAACTGATGAGACAAGATTAGACAGGTGAGATGGAAAGTGGACCAACGTCGCATTACAAACGCACGGTAATCTTCATTGTGGATGACGCCATCGGGGACATATCAAAACAATGACGGGGTAAAGCCTGGCATATGCAACAACTGATGAGGAATAAACACTTCCTGGGGAAAGCGTGCTAATCTAAAAACCTGGCAAAAGAACCGGTGCTTCTGTGGTCATGCTTATCTTTTGTTTTTTCCTTGAATCCCTAATTCTTGCATGGACCGCCTTTTCAGGTTTTCAGCCCACCGGGAAAATATTCTTTTGTATGGCCCTAATTTTTGCTTGGACCGCCCTTTCGGGTTTTCGATCCACCGGGACGCTCATTTTTGCCTAAGCCGCCCTTTCGGGTTTTCAACTTACCGAGCTCTTTTCTTTTTATATTACCTTTTTTAAGCTATCAATGCAGGATAGTAGGTAATACATGTCGTTTCACATGTACCTATATCACGGGTTCTACCAAGTTCCCAAAGTCATTGACCACTTCCGAATATTGTCGGGTTTCGGGACTACTCCCGGTCCAACAACGTCTGTAGGAAAGTCTCGTTTGAGTGTAGTATCGCGTATCAACCAATTCAAGACTACTCTTGATTAGCCACCGCACTACGTCCTAAAAAGCCAAGATGGGTTAAGTGTAACTAAAGGTCCTCAACTTCATAGGTCACTTGAAAGTAACAATGCCAAACACGACTACTCATGCCAACATAGTAATACTTCCAAGATTCCTCCATTGAGTGGGGTTATCACATGTGCCACATCCAAAACTCACTCTCGGAAAGACACTTTGATTGTACCATCATCGTATCTTATGTTTCCCTCAAGTCCGGGTGTAGGACTTATCTAACCACTCAAGTAAAAAAAGATAAACACTTAAGCACATATTTACAGTTAAATAATGATAAAGCATAAAGATAAAGAAAAACAAGATAGGTTTAACCCTCTTAGGACGTCCCCAGTGAAGTCGCGATTTTTCTGTCGCGGTGATTTTTGGATATCAAGCTATTAGTTAGCGTTGACTCGCAATTTTAAGTTCACCACCGATCTTTTATTTTTCCGAGGAAAAGGGAGAAAGTTCGAAAAACCCTATTTTTTAGAGATCAAAGGTCCGGGGGTTGGTTACACAAAGGGAAGGTGTTAGCACCCTAAACGTCTATAGTACTCTATAGGAACCTCTTGTTTTTAATTATCTTTATGCTAAATTGATTACTTGTTTGTAAAGAAATGCTTAAGTGTAAAAGACTAAAGTGATGAGAATAAAAGAAAGGAAAATGTTTTTGTTATTTTGTTGATTTGGAAAGACAAAGTCTTTTGCCTACGTACCCGAGCGGGATCAAAATCACGTAGTTCGGGGTAAAAAGCCGAGTGATTTGTTTTGATTGATTTTAAAGTTTTGAAAATGTTTTGAGGAGGATAAGAGGCCGAAAAGGCATAGAAGAAATAAAATGTGAGTTTGATTGATTTTAATTGAAGAAAAAGTTTGATTGATTAAAGATTGATTAAAATTTGATTAAGAAAGAAAAGACACTTGGTTTAAAATCCAAGGTTGAATGTTTTTGAGATTTTATATGAAATGTTTTTGATTTTGACTATTTGACTTTTTTTTGTGAAAATTTTGATTAATTCCTAAGGTCCAAAACTAGAGTAAGCTGAAATAATCTGAAGCGCGCCGGATCGCTCAAAATGACGTTCGATCAAGTGAGGGTCCTTTTCCTCAGATACGGTCATTATTTACAACGTTTTAGACATAAAGCGGAATAAATAAATGTGAGTGTCGGTGCTTATTCTCATTTATATTTACATTGTTCTTAAATACATTCTAATAAGACAAAAAAATGACAAAATAATAAATAAAAATAAAATTGCAAATGCACTAAAATAAATATGCTAAAAATAAATAAAGAAAATAAAAATGCATGAAATGCAAAGCAATAAATAAATATGTTGCATAAAATAAATAAAAAAAATAAAAAAATGCATGAAATGCAAGACATAAAATAAATATATTGCAAAAATAAAAAATGCATGAGGTGCTGAAATATAAAAGCATTAAAGTAATAAAGTAAAGAAAATGCATAATAATAAACTAAAAAAGACTAAAAAAAATCTACAAAATTAAAGGAAATAAAAATAAGATAAATCAAATAAAATAAAATAAAATAAAATGCAAAAAGGATAAAAGGCAGTAAAAATAAAAATGCATAATAAATAAATGGAAGACTTGAAAATAAAATAAAAATGAGATACAAAGAAATAAAAAAAATAAGAAGAAATATAGAGAAAGGGGGGGTGCAGGATTAAAAGAAAAATACTCAAATAGTAGAACAGTAGAGAGAAAGAAAAAGAATTTGGGCTTAGAAAAAGAACCATTGGGCTCAACAGATCAAATCTGGATCGTCTGATCAAACAGAGCGTCCAGATCTGATCATAGGGAGACAAAGTCTCAGCCACTAGATCAAGATCCAAGGGTCACAGAGACAGGTAGAACACAGAAGGGCCAAGGGAGAAACATGTTTAATCATAACAGGGGAAAACATAGGCCGTTAGATCCAGGATCTAACAGTCCAACCCTGATGGTCCATAGGAACAAAAAGGAAACACATGTACTGGAACCAAAGCCAAAACAACAATATAAAAACGATTTCACACACAAAAAAATCATAAGTTCCCCTCATTTCTCTCTCTTACTCGCAGAATACATTCTTCTCTCTCTTGCTATTCTTCCAGTCGGCCAAGGCAGAGTTCTGGCGCGGCGGCTGTCGGCCGGAGGCGGCGGCGACGCCGTGCCGGACACAAAACGAGACCCCTTTATTTTTAAAAAAAAAAAAACGTTTTCTGAAATCCATTTTTCTCTAGTCTTTGAATCTAAAGTTATTTTTCAAAAATCTTTATGAACAGAACCTAGATCTAGGTTTGAAATTTCGAAGAAAAACTACCTTTGACTTCTCTCTTTGTTTTGGCTCGTACTCAAATGGGTTCGTTGATTTGAGATCGGTTTTGGCTGGGTTTCAAATGTGTTTGATGATTTGAGTTCGGTTTTGGCTGGGTTTCAAATGGGTTCGTTGATTTGAGTTCGGTTTGTGGTTACTGTTGATTTTGTGTTTTGGTTTTCGTATTTTTGAGGTTTTGGGTTGATGGCTTTGTTGTGATTTTGGATTCGGTGATGATTTTTGTGGTTGTTTTCGTGATTTGTGGTGGTGGGATTCCGGTGGTTTGTTGGTGGCTTGTGGTGGCCGGATTGATTCTGGTGGTGGTGGTTCACTCTGACACTGACTGACTTTGTAATGTACTATTTCTGACTGACTGCTCTGATTTCTTGGGTTCGTGAACAGTACATTTAATGTACTATTTATAGGCCCAAAAATAGGGTTAGGATGAAAAACCTGGACAAAAATGCCCCTGGACAAATATTGGACCCAAAATGACTGAAAAAATAAAAAATAGTAAAATAAGAATAATAAAAAAACAAAAATAAAAGAAAATACTAAAAAGAATTTTAAAAAAAAAGAAATAAATAATAATAATAAAATAAAAAACGGTCGCCTTCGGAACCAAAAATGAGGTATTTTAAAATACCTCCGTGCCGAAATTTCGTCTGAAACGACGAAAATTTCCGGCTTAAAAAGATGAATTGTAAATGAGTCAAAAATGGGGTATGACACTGATGAATTCTGGATTAATGCAATGCAAGAGGAACTGAATCAATTCAAAAGAAGTGAAGTGTGGGATTCAGTTCCAAGACCAGAAGGGATTAATGTCATTAGGACTAAATGGATTTACAAAAACAAATCTGATGAAAATGGAACTGTGACTAGAAACAAGGCAAGGCGAGTTGCTTAAGGGTATACTCAAGTGGAGGGACTTGACTTTGATGAAACCTTTGATCCTGTTGCCAGATTGGAATTCATAAGATTACTTTTGGGTGTTGCATGTATCCTTAAATTCAAGCTATTTCAGATGGATGTGAAGAGTGCCTTCCTAAATGGGTACTTACATGAAGAGGTCTATGTTGAACAACCAAAGGGATTTATAGATCCTAACTTTCCTATTCATGTCTACAAATTAAAGAAAGCACTATATGGATTAAAACAGGCACCCAGAGCATGGTATGAGAGACTCACACAGTTTCTTGTTAATCAAGGCTACAGGAAAGGAGGATCAGATAAAACTTTGTTTGTGAAAGAAGAGAATGGAAGAATTATGATAGCATAAATATATGTTGATGACATTGTCTTTGGTGGGATGTCGAACCAGATGGTTCAACATTTTGTTCAGCAGATGCAGTCAGAGTTTGAGATGATTCTTGTGTTGGAACAAAATGTGTTAAACAACTCTCTTCTGAATTAAGGGGGAGATTGTTGAAACATTATATATAAGCATATCTCTCTTTGTGGTTTTGATGATAACAAAAGTGTTAAATAGAAAATTGGTAATTTGCTAATGCTTTGTTCAAGTGATTTCAGAACCACGTGTTTAATGATTGGTAATTGATAATGGTTATGAAAGAACAAGCTTAGAGTAAGAAAGGAAAGCTTAGAAGCAATGTTGCAAAGCTGGAAGAAAACTGGGTCTGAAGAGTGCTCCTGAAGTGGTGCTCCTGAAATGAGAGTCTGAAGCCTGCATCTGAAGACAGCTTCTGAAGTCTGAGTCTGAAGGAAGTCAACAAAAGTCAACGTCTGAAGACCTGCTTCTGAAGTCTGAGTCTGAAGAAGTGCTTCTGAAGTACTGTTCACGCAGAAGCTTCTGAAGTCTGATGTGGCAAGAAAAACAACTGTTACTGTGTGCATTTAATGCCTGGATATGTCAGAACAACTCAATGGAACAGTTGTCTCCCTGACTCAAACATTCCCCAGCTATTAAGGAAAACAAATTCTAAAATGGCTGCTGCTCTGTTTTCTGGAAAAGTTCAGCACACATTTGCAGCTATCCTAGCTCTCAATTTGCAACGGCTCTTTGCTTATTTTCTGCAAGTCTTCAACAGCTCTAATTTCCTCTATAAAAGGAAGAAGAATTGAAGAAGAAATTTGTCTAAGACTCTTGAAACAAAACTGCTGAACCTGTGCTCTGTTTTTGCTGTCAAAACTCATAAGTTCACAAAACTCTTAGAAATTCTTTGTCTTTGTAACTTAGAATTTCTTAAGGTTAAGAGTCTTAACCTGCGTTGTATTAAGAGAACACCTCTGATATTTTATCAAGTGTTCAACCCAAACTTACCTTCTTTGTAAATCAGTTTGGTCTAAGTCTTAGTCTGCGTACTAAGCATTGTAAGCCTCATTACTTAGTTTTTTGGGCAAGGTGTAACCTTATTCCTTTGTGGTCTGAGTAAGGAAGTCTCAGTACTTTGTGTCTGAGCATTGGGAAGCCTCTTGACTTAGTGTCTTGAGCATTAGAAGCCTCTTCCTTTGTGGATGAGCAATTGGAAGCCTCTTCCTTGGTTGTTGAGCAACTGGAAGTCTCTTCCTTAGTGGTTGAGCAATTGTAATCATCTGATTATAGTGAAAATCTCTTGTTGGAAAACAAGGGGACTGGACTACTTCCAACATTTGGAAGGAACCAGTATAAATCTTTGTGTGTCTCTCTTTCCCTCTCTCTTTTCATTTTGAATCCGCTGCAATACTCTTGATAATAGTTCAGAACTGATTCATATCAGCTTCTGAACTTAACTTAAGTTTTTGAAAAGAAAGTAACCAAGTTTTTGGAGTCCACACAATTCAACCCCCCCCTTCTTTTGTGTTTTTCTCACCTTCAGTTGTTATCAGAGCTCCGGTTCTGATATGTTGGGTTTTTGTAGATTGGCTACATTTTGCAAAAACATCTACTAGCCAGATGCTTGGACAGATGCTGTAGCATATGGAACAGCATTATGTGACCTATGTTTTTCGCGCCAGCTAGCGCTTTATTTTTGTACGCAATCTTCCAAAGATTTGCTTGAAGTTTTATTTTCCTCTAGCTTGCTGATCAAGGCGCGTGTATCTGATGATGTGTAAAAGGCGGTCTTGCCTTGGTATTTTTCCAAAAGATATCGTTATATTTTTGGAAGCTTTTTATTGTTTCTAGAAGAATTTCCAGCTGGACCGGACAATGTCCATGCTCTGTTTTGAAGCCCAAACTCGTGCTATCTCAGTAATATATATTTGTGAAGACAAACCCTAATAGCGTCACTGAAAACCGTGTGTTATAGAAAAGCGTGCGTTTAAGGTTTTTAGGGTTTCTCTTGTTAATTGTGAGCCTTTCTTGTATCTTCCTGATTCAAGCTAAGGACTGTGTTTGTTTGAGTTGTAATTGTGAACTGCTCCTAAGCTTTTAAGTACGGAGTGAGTTTGTGTCATTAGAGTGTGCCTCTTTTACTTGTGCTTTTGTGTGTTTGATAACAACACTGTCTGTGTTGTTGGTAGGAATTGAGACGGGGTCTCATATCTAGGAGTTCCTAGATAGAGTTGACACTGGTAGGGTCTAGGTGCAAAGTCAAGTAGTGTGTTTACGTTGGTCTTTTCACTAGAACTATAATAGTGGATTCATTCCTGGATTGGTATCCCCCAGAGTAGGAGAGTTGCTCCGAACTGGGTTAACAAACTCATTGTGTACTTTATCTTTCTGTTGTGTTTCTTTTATTTCGTGCTTTGCTACGCTGCGTTATTTTAATTTTAGTTCTGAGTAGGACAAGTGCTCGGACAGTTGTGCCAACATTGTGCACAGCATCTGTCGGTCAGGTTGCTAGGAATTTCATGATATTAACACTTAACAGTGTGTCAGTCTTGATCCTGAGAAAAACATGACCTCAACTAGTAGTTCCCCTCCACCCTCTCCCAGAAATCAAAGAAATGTATCTTATGACTATGGTACTGAAGAAAAGAAGTCTAGGTCACACAATAAACCCCCTATGTTCACTGGTGACCCAGAAAAATTCTCTTGGTGGAAGAGTAAAATGTACAGTCATATAATTGGTATTGATGATTCACTTTGGGATATTATTGAAGATGGAATTACAATCCCAGTTGATGAAGAAGGCGTTGCTGTCAACAGAAGAGGACTCAGTGATTCTGAGAGGAAGATATATAGAAAGCACCACAATGTCAGAGGCATCATTGTGGATTCATTACCTCACTCTGAGTATCAGAAACTGAGTGACAAGTCAGCAGCTAAAGCAATTTTCACATCCCTCTGATCTAACTATGAAGGTAATAAAAAGGTTAGAGAAGCTAAGGCTAACATCCTTGTTCAGCAATATGAATTGTTCAGAATGAAAGAGGATGAAAATATTGAGACAATGTTCTCAAGATTTCAGACTCTGGTTTCTGGACTTCAGATTCTGAAGAAGAGTTATACCACAGCTGATCATGTGAACAAACTCTTGAGAAGTCTGCCATCTAAATGGATACCTAAAGTGACTGCTATTGAGGAAGCTAAGGATCTGAATACTTTAAGTATTGAGGATCTTATAAGCTCCCTCAAAGTGCATGAACTGGGACTCAATGAGGATGGGTCTGTTAGAGAACCAAAATCAATAGTTCTGAAATCTAAAAGAAAGCCTGCTAAAGCTTTGAAAGCTATTGAATCTGAAGAAGAATTTCCTGAGGGAGATTCTGATGAAGATTCAGATGTTGATGAGCTTGCAATGCTTTCTAAAAGAATTCCGTATCTAATGAATAGAAAGAAAAAATTCTCTAACAGAAGCAGTAACTTTAGAAGATCTAGTTCAAAGAAGGAAGATCAGAAGGGCTGCTACAACTGCAAGAAGCCTGGGCATTTTATTGTTGACTGTCCTGATCTTCAGAAGGAAAAGTCTAAAGAGAAAGCAAAGAAACCCAGCTCAAAGTCTAGTAACTTCAGAAACAAGCTTAAAAAGAGTCTCATGGCAACATGGGATGATCTGGACAATGAGTTTGAATCTGATGAAGAGGAAGCAAACCTAGCCTTGATGGCAACTGCATTCTCTGATGCAGAATCTTGTTCAGATTCAGATGAAGAAGATGAGGTATATTCTGAACTCACTAGATCTGAATTAATTGAAACAGTTAATGATCTTATGAGTCATCTAAAAAGCAAGTTAGGAGAAATTAAATCTTTGAAATATAAAACTAACTTGCTGTCTGAGGAAAATCTTAAACTTCAGAATCAAATAACTAAGTTTGATGAAGAAATTCAAGAACTCAGAGATGAGGCTCATAAGAAATCTGAAGAGATTCCTAATGAACATGAAATAGCTCTTCAGGATTTTATTCTAACTGGATTCAATAGAACTAAAATTGCCTCTATGCTTTATAATATGGTCAGAAACAAAGGTGAAGGCATTGGCTATGATCCATTCAAACCTTCAAATGAATCAAACTCACCTTCCTGTTCTGGAAATATTTTAAAAGGCAATGGTATATGCTTTGTGCCTGCTTCTGATAACTCTGAGAAATTGAAAATGTCAGAAACTGAGACTGAGTCTGAAGTTCTGAACAGCTCAGACTCTAAAGCTTCTGAACCTAAGGGTAAGATAAATGCAGATGTTAAAACCTTGCCTAATTCTAAGCCAAAAGGTCCTAAGACTAAGAGTAAGAGAAAATCAGACTCTAAACCTGAAAATGTTAAGAGTCTGAAGAGTTTAGAACCTGGAACTAGTAAGTCTCAGAATCTGAATAATTCAAATTCAAATTTTTCAAAGACTGGGTTTATTAAAACTTCAAAATCTATTAAACCAGTCAATACAAAACATTTTCAACCTCAGAATGTTATGCAAAGCAAGCAAAAGCAAACCAATCTGTTTTCTGCTTCTAATTGTTTTAAGAAAGGTAAAACTGAAGCTTGCCTTGTGTCTGAAGCCAACAAAGTTAGAATTCTAAGGAAATCAGAACCAAAGCACTCAATGGTTTAGATTCTTAACAAATCAGAACCAAAGACCTTCAAGTCTCAGGTTCTGAAGAAATCTGAGTCCAAACCCTTGAGAACTCAGGTTCTGAAGAACTCAGGCTCTAAAACTCAGACTTATTCAAGATACAAGGATTCATGTCCAAAGTATCAGAACAAGTCTGAATATCATAACTTCAGACACAAGATGAAAAAGCCAAAACCTTTCAGGACTAACCCCAAAGGACCCATGAAAATCTGGGTACCTAAGTCTGAGATCATTTCAATTGCAGATATGCTTGACATCCAGAGAAAAGGAAAGGTCCTGGTACCTGGACAGTGGATGTTCGCATCATATGACAGGGGACAAGTCTATGTTCCAAACCCTGACTCTGAAAGAGGGAGGAACTGTGGGGTTTGGAGGAAGTCAGAAAGAAAGATCATTGGTACTGGTAAAATAGGTAATTCTTCCCTGTACATTGATAATGTTTGGCTGGTAGATGGACTTAGACATAATTTACTTAGCATAAGTCAATTATGTGATAGTAATTATGAAGTTCTGTTTAATAAGAACACATGTACTGTAATCAGTAACAAAGATAAGTCTGTAGTGTTCAAAGGTAGTAGGAAAAACAATGTTTATAAAATAAACTTTTCTGAATTGGTTCAGCAGAAGGTTGTTTTCCTTCTGCCTGTGAGTGATGAGAAATGGGTTTGGCACAAAAGGTTGGGACATGCTAACTGGAGACTCATCTCTAAGCTTAGCAAGTTACAGCTGGTCAGAGACCTACCTCAGATTGACTATCACTCAGATGCACTGTGCACTGCATGCCAAATTGGAAAGTTTTCAAAAACTTCTTTTAAATCTAAGAACATTGTTTCCACCTTGAAACCTTTAGAACTCCTTCACATTGATTTGTTTGGTCCTGTTGGAACAGCTTCAATCAATGGGAAGAAGTATGGACTTGTAATTGTTGATGATTACAGTAGGTGGACTTGGGTTAAATTCCTTAGAACCAAAAATGAAACATATGATGTGTTTTTCAAATTCTGCAAACAAGTACAAATTGAAACTGATTTGAAAATTTTAAAAATCAGAAGTGATCATGATGGGGAATTTGAAAATGAACCTTTTGAAAATTTTTGTGAAGATCATGGAATTCTCCATGAGTTCTCATCTCCTAGAACTCCACAACAAAATGGAGTTGTAGAGAGAAAGAACAGGTCTTTACAAGAAATGGCCAGAACCATGATCCATGAATCCAAAATTGCTAAGTACTTTTGGGCAGAAGCTGTAAACACAGCATGTTATATTCAGAACAGGATCTATATCAGACCTATTCTGAATAAAATAGCATAAGAACTGTTTAAAGGAAGAAAACCAAGTATTTCTTATTTTCATCAGTTTGGTTGTACTTGCTACATACTAAACAATAAAATCTACCTAAAGAAATTTGATGCCAAGGCTCAAAAGGGTACCTTTTTAGGATACTCAGAGAGATCTAAGGCGTACAGGGTGTATAATTCTGAAACACATGTTGTTGAAGAAGCTATACATATTAGGTTTGATGATAAGAAGCCTGGTAATGAAATACCAGAGCTGGTTGAGAGTTTTGCAGATGTCAGAATCTCAGAAGAACCTTCAGAAGCTGAACCCAGTTCAGAGTCTGAAGAAGGTTCAGAAGCTGAAAACAATGAAGAGTCTGAGAAACTCTCTGATAATGACACTACTCCTGAAGTAAACCAAGACCAGCATGGTTCTGAACAAATCCCTGATGATTCTTCAGAAGCTAATCCACTCAGAACCTCATTCAAATACAAGTCTTCACATCCTGAGGAGTTGGTCATTGGAAACAAGAACAGTCCAATAAAGACTAGATCAACATTCACTCAGAATGAATCTATGCTTGGCCTGCTATCCATGATTGAGCCCACAACTGCTGATGAAGCACTTGCTGATGATGGCTGGATTGTAGTAATGCAAGAAGAACTGAACCAGTTTCAAAGAAATGATGTGTTGAGTATTTTGGTGTTGGCTGCATATTTTGGCAAATCCAATGTGTTGTATAGTAGCATCTCCATGTCTAGAACAAATCTTCAGTTGCAAGTTTTAACATTTGAAGCTGTTCAGAAGCTGGAAATGCAATCAGAAGCTGAATGCCTCATCAGAAGCACTGTAGCACTTCAGAAGCTGAATTCAGGTTCTGATGCCAGCGTTGACTTCTGTTGACTTCATCAGAAGCTGGTTATTTTCAAGTTATTTCTACGCAAATCTTTGAGAGATTTGTTAAGGTTTTATTATGGTTTAATGCTTCTAGAATGCTGGTTGATTTGGTGAAGTTTTATTGAAGATTTGGCGCAAAGTTATGAAGATCGTATTTTGCTAAAGAATCTTTCTGAAGATATTTTGTTGGTTTATTTGTTTCCTTATTGGATCATTCATAATTTAGAAACAAATCTAATTCAGAAGATTTGGAGCATAATTAAGAAACTTGCTGAAGCCTATATAAGGAGTGCTTTGCTGCTATTCAAGAGAAGAGGAATTAGAGAGAAATATCAGAAATAGAGTCTGTGTTAGTTTTAAGCTTGTTAGCTTTATTTGTGCATCACTCATATGTTTTGAGTTGGTTTAGGTTTTATTGAGTTGTAATTCATTCTAAGCCTTTAGGTACGAATGAAGTGTTGTCATTGATATTGAGTTCAAAAATAGGGGATTGTTAAGGGTTGTTCAAGTAGCTGGGTTTAGTTGCTTGAATAGGAAGTTAGAGGATTCTAATACTCAGAGTTGGGTAGAAGTCTGACTAGGAGGTGTTTAATTGCTAAGGCTGGGAACTGGGAGTCAGTGTCTTGAGTCTTTGGGTTAAATCCTATAGTGGATTTCCTTCCTGGATTGGTATCCCCCAGAGTAGGAGTTGTTTACTCCGAACTGGGTTAACAAACCTGTGTGTGCTTTTTACTTTCCTGCACTTTATTTCTGCTCCTGAACTGTGTTTTGTTCATACTCTGTTTTAGTTCTGAATCTGCTAATTTTAATTCAGAACCAGTTTTAATCAGAACCAGTTTAACCTCCTTACCAGTTGCTAAGCCAGAAATTTCAATTGGTATCAGAGCAGGCACCCTGCCTGTAATTTGGGTGAGATCCAGAGGTATTTATGTCTGGCTTTATGGAGAGAGAAGGAGGCCTTGTCAACAGACCACCCCTACTTGATGGCACCAATTATGAGTACTAGAAATCAAGGATGTGTGCATTCCTGAAATCCATTGACAGCAGAACTTGGAAAGCTGTGATTAAAGGTTGGGATCATCCTGTGGTTTTGGACAAAGATGGTAACAAAACTGAGATTCTGAAGCCTGAAGAGGAGTGGACCAAAGCTGAAGATGATCTGTCACATGGAAACTCAAAGGCCTTGAATGCAATTTTCAATGGTGTTGACATGAACATGTTCAGACTCATCAAGCAATGTACTGTAGCAAAGGATGCTTGGGAAATTCTGAAAACTACTCATGAAGGAACCTCTAAGGTTAAGCTATCCAGACTTCAGTTGCTTACAACAAAATTTGAAAACTTGAAGATGATGGAAGATGAATCCATTCAGGATTTTTACATGAATGTGCTGGATATGGCAAATTCATTTGATTCTCTTGGGGAGAAGATGTCAGATGAGAAGTTGGTGAGAAAAATCCTCAGGTCCCTGCCCAGAAGATTTGATATGAAGGTTACAGCCATAGAGGAGGCTCATGATATTACCACTATGAAGCTTGAGGAGCTGATTGGGTCCTTGCTCAATTTTGAGACAGCTTTCTGCAAATAGCCTGATAAGAAAGGGAAAGGAATAGCTTTTGCTGTTAATTCTGAAGTTGATGATCAACAAGAGCTTGATGAAGATGAAGATGATCTATCAGAAGCACTTGTGTTAGGAGGAAAACAGTTCAAAAAGATTCTGAAACAGGTGGACAGAAAATCCAGAACCAAAGGTCAGAATCTCAGACTCAACAATAATAAGCAACAATCTGAAGAGAATAGCAAACAAGCAAGATGTGTGCAGTGCTATGAGTGTGAAGGCTATGGACATGTCAAAACTGAATGTCCTAATTTTCTCAAGAAGCAGAAGAAAAGCCTAGCTGTATCTTGGTCTGATGAGGTTAGCTCAGAAGGAGAAGTTGAGAGTAAGTCAGCCAAACATGTTGCTGCTCTTATGGTCTCAGAAGCTTGCTCAAAGTCTGTGCCTGTAGTCTATTCAGAGTCTAAAACTTCATCAGAAACTGAAACTTCATCAGAATCTGAAGCCTGTGATGAAGAATTGATTTTTGAGGAACCAGCTGTTTCTTATGAAGAATTGTATCTCAGAAATCAAGAATTGATCAAGTTATTAGAGACTGAGAAGGAAACTGTGTGTCAGCTGCAGTCTGAAAGATGTGCTCATATAGGACAGATTGCTGATCTTAATGATGAAGTAACACATTTGAATTCTCAACTTGATCAGATGAAGAAGCAAGTTAGGATGATGAACTCTGGTACTGATAAGTTAGAGGAGATTCTGGAAGTTCAGAAACAAGGGAAACATAAGGGTTTAGGATTTGTGGATGAGAGTCTGAACCTCAAGAAGAAAAATCATGTTAAACAATTTGTACCTGCTTCTGAATCTTATGATTCTATGTTGGGACATCAAAGATGAGATCTCAGATGCAATCTCAGAAGAAAGCTCAGAAGCAAACTCAAATGCAACCTCAGAAGCAGCCTCAGAAGCAAATTCAGATGCTGCCTCAGAAGCATGCTCAGGTGCAACCCCAGAAATGTTTCAGAAACAAAAAGAGGAATCATACTTGGGTCTGTCACCATTGTGGTAAAAAGGGCCACATTAAACCATTTTGTTACAAGTTGCATGGTTATCCCAAACATCTGCAACACAGAAAAGTTGAACCAGCTGTGTACAAGAGCAAAATCAAGAAAGTTTGGAGACCTAAGTGTGAAGGTGTTGCTCAGAGTCTGAACAAAGGAAAAGGAAAGGCTGTTGCTGTTGACAGCAAGCCAATTCCTGTAGCACAGAAGAATTCTGGTGCTGGATCATCCAAAGTGTGGAGCAAAGTTCCTGTTCCTGATCAGAAGGTTCTATTTTCTTGTGAGTCTGAAGTTGCTAGGACTTGTGTTCAGAAAAGAGTGGCTGATTTTAAGGAGAAGATAGCTGGAAAGAAGGTTTTAAATGTGCCTGAGGCACATGTTAATTAAACAAGCATTTGTTGTGTGTGTCTGATGAAGACTAAGCATGTTCTGGTGCTGAGTCTGAAGACTGGCTTGTCTGTGACTGTTGTGTTATTCTGATCTTTGCAAGTATGTTGTACTTTGCTGTGTTCCTGATCTGTCTGCTTGAGAATTTATAACATTTAAAGCAAGCTGGATGTGAGGAAGATAGAGTACCTGCCAGCTTTGTTAATGCTAAGTGTGATGATGTGTCTGATCCTAAGACTAAAGATAAATCTGGAACAGATTTTGAAGATATTTCTGCAGTTTTCAATCCCTATGTGATGCATGTGTTTTGTCATAATTTTGTGGGTAAAAAGGGGGAGAAAAACCTGTGTTGGTGTTCAGAATGTATTCAGACATGTTTGTTCAGAATTCAGATGTTTCAGAAGCTGTCTGTTTTGTTCAGAGTTCAAACCCAATGCAACATGAGCTGTGCAGTTGTGATTGAGGGGGAGTGTGTGTCTCAGGGGGAGTACAAGGGTATTATATTCCTGAGTGTTTGTGATCCTGAAGTGTTACTGCAGTTCAGAATTAAGGGGGAGTTTTTAATATTGGATGCTGAGTTGCAGGGGGAGTGTTGTGGAGCTTAAGGAGTGTTTGTGATGATCAGGAGTTGATCAGTAATTGTGTTTTGTGTGCTTCAAGTGTATCAGAAGCTGCAATGTGTGTATTAGTGTTCAGAAGTTGAAATTGATTGTTTTTTTAATGTTTAACATAGCTGAATCCGCTGCCTAATCTGATTGCTATGTTATATTACTGTGGAGTTCTTCATTGCTGAGTTAATTTGATGGGAGATTGAAGAACTTGAGTGTGTGAACATTGGTTTTAGCCAAAAATTTGCCAAAGGGGGAGATTGTTGAGTATTTTGGTGTTGGCTGCATATTTTGGCAAATCCAATGTGTTGTATAGTAGCATCTCCATGTCTAGAACAAATCTTCGATTGCAAGTTTTAACATTTGAAGCTGTTCAGAAGCTGGAAATGCCAACAGAAACTGAATGCCTCATTAGAAGCACTGTAGCACTTCAGAAGCTGAATTCAGGTTCTGATGCCAGCGTTGACTTCTGTTGACTTCATCAGAAGCTGGTTATTTTCAAGTTATTTCTACGCAAATCTTTGAGAGATTTGTTAAGGTTTTATTATGGTTTAATGCTTCTAGAATGCTGGTTGATTTGGTGAAGTTTTATTGAAGATTTGGCTCAAAGTTATGAAGATCGTATTTTGCTAAAGAATATTTCTTGTCATACCCCATTTTTTGACCCATTTTCATTTTTGTTTTTCTCGTCCTTTTAAGCCGGAAATTCCCGTCGTTTCAGACGAAATTTCGGCAGAGAGGTATTTTAAAATACCTCATTTTTTTCGGTTCGTTTTAGGGCCACTTGTTATTTTTTTTTATGTTTATTTTTTTTTTCATTTTTACTTTTTAGTCTCAGTTATTGTTCATTTATTCCATTTTATTATTATCATTATTATCATTATTATTACTATTTAATTATTTCCATTTTATTATTATCTTTTTATTATTATCTTTTTTTAAATTCCTTTTTTTTTAAAACTATTTTTTGGTCAAAGTCATTACAGTGTACAGTGTACACAGTACACTGCCTCCAGCCTGCGCCTATCCCCTTCACCAGTTCACTGTCCCTTTTGTTAATTGCTTCACACAATCCTTCACAAAATCCAGAAGAAAAAGATTTCCTTCCAACTTTTAATCATCACACCTAAAATTGAATTTGCATATATAGTGAACAAAATCCAGCAAAAAGAGAGGACATTTTATCTATCAACAGAGAAAAGAGCAAAAAAAAAAAAAACAAAACTGCTTCCCTCACACAAAACAAGCCACACGCCCCTTAACACCATAACCAACCTCATACCCAGCAACATTTCCACCAACCATCACAAAACCCAGCAAACACAACACGTCCCAGCCCAAACCCACACTCACGCAACTTAACACACCATCACAACACAGCAACACGCAAATACACACCCAGCCGCACAAACCCTCACGAAGGCAACCCAGCAACAAACATGCACAGCAACAAACCCTCACCCAAAACCGCACACAATCTAGCAAAGAAAACCATACACAACCCACACAAACAACCCTAACACGAACACACCACGGTAACACAACACAACACGACCCCAAGCACAAACCCACGGCCAAACAATACCAACACCACAACACACGACCCAAACCTCACCCACGCAAACAGAACACACACGCACAAGCCTTAAACACACGGCCACAACACAAGACCATTCCAAAACCGTACACAAACAAGAAGAAAAAGGTAGATTTTTCGTTTTTTTTTAAAACCTAGATCTAGACTTTGTTAAGAGGATTTTGGAAAAAATAATTTCGGATTCAAGAATAGGGAAGAAAAGGAATTTTAAAAGAGAGAAGAAGTTTTAAAAAGGGAGAAATTTGCTTCTCCGGCACGGTGGCGTCGCCCATTGGGCCGGCCGACCACCACGCCGGAGGTTTTGTTGGTTCGGCCTTTTGAAAAGAAGAGAGAAGGAGGAGAGGCTAGAGAGAAGAGAGAAGAAAGAGTTTTAGAGAGAGAAAGAAAACTGAAAAATGAAAAAACCAGCCCTCCAAGCCTTTTATGTAAAAAACTGAACCGGTTCGGTTCTTTCAGACCGAACCGGTCTGATTTTTTTCCTCTAAGCCCAGTCAAGCTGATCTGCGGCCCATTCCTTCTTTTCCCTTTCTGGTTTTCTGCTTGCTGACTCCACCCCCCCTCCTTTCCTCCTACACCCTTTTCTTCCTATTTCTTTTTCTTTGCTTTATTTTTTATGTCATTTTTTTCTTGCATTTATTTTTTTTCTAGTATTTATTTATTTTATGCATTTTATTCACTGTTTTTTATCTTTAACACTTCATGTATTTTATTCTCTTTTTTTTTATTTTATTTCATCATTTTATGCAACATATTTATTTTATGTTTTACATTTCATGCATTTTTGTCTTTTATTTTACTTCATGCAACATATTTACTTTATATCCAACATTTCATGCATTTTTATTTTCTTTTTTTTCTTTTATTTTGTTTTGCGCAACATATTTATTTAATGTTTTGCATATCATGCATTTTTATTCTTTTTTTATCACTTTATGCAACATGTTTATTTTAATGCAAAAATCATCTCATGCATCTTTATTATTTATTTTGGCATATTTATTTATTTTTATGCATTTACAGTTTTATTTTTATTTATTGCTTTGTCGTTTTTATTTTATTTATACTTTAGAATGTATTTAGGGACAATGTAAATATAAATGAGAATATTGCACCGACACACACATTTATTCCGCTTTATGTCAAAAAATGATAAAACGCAAAGGTAACGAACGTATCCGAGGAAAAGGGGATCTCACTTTGATTCAACGTCTTTGTGAGAAAACTCCCGCGCTTAGTTTATTTTAGTTAATTAACTTAATCAAAAACCAAAAACATTTCAAATAACAAAAAGCCAAAAAAATCTCTTCTCAATCAAATTTCATTTTCAAGTCATTAACTCCTACATTTTCTTCAAAAACAATTTCAATCAATTTTAATTATTTCAAACTTTTTCTTCAATTAAAATCAATCAAACTCACAACTTTATCCTTCTATGCCTTTTCGGCCTCTTATCTTCTCAAAAACATTTTCAAAGCTTTAAAATCAATCAAACAAATCACTCGGCTTTTTACCCCGAACTACGTGATTTTGATCCCGCTCGGGTACGTAGGCAAAAGACTTTTGTCTTTCCAAATCAATAAAAATAACAAAAACATTTTCCTTTCTTTTGCTTTCATCACTTTAATCTTTTCACACTTAAGTCTTTATTTACGAACAAATAATCAGTTTAGCATAAAGATAAATAAGCAAGAGGTTCCTATAGAGTACTATAGACGTTTAGGGTGCTAATACCTTCCCTTTGCGTAACCAACCCCCGGACCTTTGATCTCTAAAAAATAGGGTTTTTCGAACTTTCTCCCTTTTCCTCGGAAAAATAAAAGATCGGTGGTGAACCTAAAATGCGAGTCAACGCTAATTAATAGCTTGATATCCAAAAATCACCGCGACAGAAATGGCGACTTCACTGGGGATACAAAATCCTAAGTGGGTTAAACCTATCTTGTTTCTCTTTATGCTTTATTTGTATTTGTAAATATGTGCTTAAGTGTTTACCTTTTTACGTGTGTGGTGAGATAAGTCCTACACCCAAACTTAAGGGAAACATAAGATAGGACGGTGGTATAATCATAGTGTCTTTCCGAGGGTAAATTTCGGATGTGGCACATGTGATAACCCCACTCAATGGAGGAATCTTGGAGGTATTACTATGTTGGCATGAGTAAGTCATGTTCGGCATTGATATTTTCAAGTGACCTATGAAGTTGAGGACCTTTAGTCACCTTTAACCCATCTTGGCCTTTTAGGACGTAGTGCGGTGGCTAACCAAGAGTAATCTTGAATTAGTTGATACGCGATACTACACTCAAACGAGACTTTCTTACGAATATTATTGGACCGGGAGTCAATCTCGCAACCCGACGATATTTGGAAGGGGTTGAGGACTTTGGGAACTTGGTAGAACCCGTGATACAGGTACATGTGAAACCATAGTCCTTACCAAATGGCGTGTTCACCCTCGACTCCAACATTATGGACCTAAACTCACCATGTTTTCTCCGCTCCTTAGCATAATCATGCATACATGCATCCATGCATAAGACTCTTTTCTTTTTCATCCCAAAAAAAAAAAAAAACATCGAAGGACTTAAACAAGCTTTCTGTAAACATTGTAGATATGGACATTCCACGAAGAAGCACTAAGAAATATCTTTTCAAGAAACCAGACTTGTCAAAGTTAAGGGAGCTAAGGTCTTTAGTGAGTGATCCGACGAATTTTCAAGCTCATCATGGGAAGTTGCTTAATATTCTGAGAGTAGATGTTGAGGAAGGATGCTTAGGGACTTTGGTTCAGTTCTATGACCCACTCTACCATTGCTTCACCTTTCCTGATTATCAGCTTGTCCTCACACTTAAAGAGTACTCCTACCTAGTTGGTTTACCTGTGCCAGACAAAATACCATTCCACAGTCTTGAGCCTACCCCTAAACCCTCCAACATCGCAGCCGCTCTCCATCTTGAAACCTCCCTCATCCAAGCAAACCTTACCACTAAAGGAGGCCTCCAAGGTCTTCCCACCCGTTTCCTCTACCAACAAGCCTCCATATTCGCTGAAGCAGCTAGCACTTATGCCTTTCATTCCACCCTAGCCCTCCTTATATATGGCCTTGTACTCTTCCCAAATATTGACAACTTCATCGATATCCATGCCATCAAAATCTTCCTCTCCAAGAACCCTGTACCCACACTACTAGCTGATACTTATCACTCCATCCATGACCGTACCCTAGCCGGCCGTGGAACCATTCTTTGCTGTGCACCACTGCTTTACAAATGGTTTATCTCCCACCTACCTCAAACTCATACCTTCAAAGCTAACCTTGAAGATCTTCCTTGGTCCCAAAGAATCATGGCCCTCCATCCCTCAGATATAGTTTGGTATCAGGCAGCCTGTGACGTGGGGAAAGTCATTGTCAGTTGTGGTGAATACCCCAACGTACCTCTTCTCGGTATGCGTGGCGGGATTAGCTACAACGTTTTTCTAGCCCGTCGACAGTTTGGTTACCCAGTAAGAGAAAAACCAAACAATCTTGCCTGGACCAGTGAGTTCTATCTCTATCATGAAGACCACACAAACCGGAGAGAGAGATTCGCACGAGCTTCGAATGCCATCCGCAGACTTAACAGGAGTCAGATAGGGAAGAAGTTTGACTATGTGCATGAATCCTATACTCAGTGGGTCATTGATAGGACCATGAGTTTTGGCCTACCCTACCATCTACCTAGATACCTATCCTCTACCATCCCACCATCATCCTTGCCTATCCCCTTTGACACCAAGGAGGAGTTTCAGGAGCAGCTAACCGAAGAAAAGCAAGAGAAGGAAACCTGGAAGAGGAGATACCAGGAACTCGAGCTCGAGCATGAGACCTTGAAGGGGAGGCTAGCCCAGCAGAGCCATGAGCTTTTCGTCCAGAACCAGAAGATAATTGAGAAGGATGACTTGCTTCGTCGGAAGGATGCTTTGCTCCGCCAAGATGCTAGGAGGAAGAGGAGGTTTATGGATTCGATCTCTAGTGCACATTCAGATTCCGAGGATCCATCTGCTCCGGGAATTTGAGTTTGAAGTCCTTAGGAACTTATGCTTAGATTTTAGCTTCCAAAATCGCTTGACTTGTAAACAAAAAAAAACTCTTTGCTTTAGTGAAGTGTTCAGTTTATGACGTTTACAATTACTCTAACAAGTCCTTCGATAATAATTTGTTCTTTTTTTTAAGGCATAATCATGCATCATCCTGCATTCATAGTTTCCAAATCGAGTCTCATACTTTGTCCATCAATAAAAGGTTAATCAGCCGCCGTCGAAGAAAGTGGGCCGACGAATTCTTCGCAAGTCTACTCGCGTTTACAATACTCGAGCTAATCAGAGGAAGAAGATGGATCTTGTCGAGCAGGAAAATCAGAACCTTCGGGAAGAGGTCGCCAGTCTGCGAGAGGGGATGGACAGATTAACAGAAATGATGAGTTCTCTTTTGTCTGCTCAGGGTTCTCAGTCCGCTGCTGCTGCTGTAGAACAACCGTTTGTAAGCACCACTCTACTCTCCACTGCAGTTTCCCAACCACTGTTTATGCCTCCGGGCTGTTCATGGGGAATGC
Source organism: Medicago ruthenica (assembly GCA_018208015.1). NCBI lineage: Eukaryota > Viridiplantae > Streptophyta > Magnoliopsida > Fabales > Fabaceae > Medicago > Medicago ruthenica. The sequence continues at coordinate 63,019,153 of CM031375.1, read as the reverse complement.
CTCCCCCGGTTAGTGAAAGTCTCCAACCCGCTGTGACAGAAGTTCCGCCTCCCTTCGTTCAACAATCAACACCGGTTCCTCAACCCGGCCCGCCTTTTCCCCAAGCTGCGATGACCTATTCCGCGCCTCTAGTACACACTGTTCAGGATCAGGGACCTATTTTTCATACCGAAAGTGTCGCAGCTTTTGACAGAGTGGACGATCTGCAGGATAAGTACAATGAGATGCAAAGGGAAATGAAAGCTCTTCGGGGAAAAGAGTTGTTCGGCTCGAATGCTCACGAGCTTTGTCTAGTTCCCAATGTGGTAATCCCGCACAAATTCAAAGTCCCAGATTTCGAGAAGTACAAAGGAAATTCTTGCCCCAGGGCACACCTGGTGATGTATGCGAGGAAGATGTCCACGCAGACAGACAATGACAAGCTTCTGATTCATTACTTCCAGGACAGTTTGACCGGCGCTGCTATGAGATGGTACATGGACTTGGATGGTGCCGATATCCGTACTTTCAATGACCTTGCAAATGCCTTTATACAACAATACAAGTACAATTCTTATCTGGCCCCGGATAGAGATGAGCTCAGGGCAATGACTTAGAAGGAGAAGGAGTCGTTCAAAGAATATGCACAAAGATGGAGAGAGTTGGCTGCGCAGATTCGCCCTCCCTTAGAAGAAAAAGAATTGACCAAGTTGTTCCTTAACACACTTAGTCCTTTCTACTACGAGAAAATGGTTGCAAGCGCTCCCAATGACTTCACAGAGATGGTAGGGATGGGGATGAGAATCGAGGAAGGTGTCCGAGAAGGACGGTTAGTGAAGGAAATTGCCCCTGTTAACAATGCTAAGAGGTTCGGAAGTAGCTATCCGAGAAAGAAGGAGCAAGAGGTAGGTATGGTCGCCTACGGAGGACCCCAGTTGCAGTACCCAACTTACCCACACATTGCCAATGTTTCACCACCCGTAACACAAAGTTTCCAAATACCTCAAAGACCACCCTCCCATTACCCACAAAATTTCCCACAAAATTTCCAACAGCCTCGCCCACAATCATCATACCCTCAACAACAACAAAATCGACCACAAACCCCTCAGCAACCATATCACCAACAAAACCGCCAAAGAACAACCTTTGATCCAATCCCGATGAAGTATGTCGACTTGCTCCCTGCATTACTCACCAAAAACCTTGTCCAGCTTAGGGCACCACTCCGTACACCAGATATTTTACCTCCTTGGTACTGGCATGACCTGACTTGCGCCTTTCACCAAGGAGCACCTGGCCACGATGTTGAGCATTGCCCTGCTCTTAAAACCGAGGTCCAAAGGCTAATCCGGGCGAAACTTCTGACCTTCAAAGATTCCGACTCGAGTCCCAACGTCCAGGCCAATCCCTTACCTAACCATGGGTCCTCTGTTAATATGGTCCAAGATGACCAAGAAGGTTGCTCTATTTTTAATGTTCAAGACATCAAGACACCTCTGGTCCCAATGCACACAAGGATGTGTAAAGCAGGTCTGTTCGAACATGATCATATGAAGTGTAAGGTTTGCTCTGTGGATACCCGAGGATGTGCGCAAGTACAGGATGACATCCAAGGCTTGTTGGACCACAAGGAGTTGTCTGTGACGATAAAAAGTGAGAATGTTTGTGTGATAACGCCCGAATTTCACATCCAAGAACATTTAGAATTAACCCTTGGTAATCAAGAGAATATTGCTGTTACTCCCTTGGTGATCTGTTTACCGGGAGCCTTACCGCATGCATCATTGAAGGCGGTGCCATACAGGTACAATGCAACTATCCTGGGCGATGGACAAGAGTCCCCTATACCTCCTCTGTCATTTGTTAGCAACATTGCAGACAGTAGCAAAGTATTGAGAAGTGGGCGCATTCTTCCGACCATAGTGCAAGAGAAGATCAACACTCCAGTCATTGATCCAGTGCCAGCTAGCGGGAGTGGATGTTCAGAATCAGATGAAGTGCTGAAATTAATAAAGAAAAGTGATTACAAGATCATTGACCAACTGTTGCAGACACCTTCAAAAATCTCAATGTTGTCCCTGTTATTGCATTCTGATGCTCACAGAGAGGCATTGATAAAAGTATTAAACCAAGCCTATGTTGACCATGACGTGACTACTAGCCAGTTTGGAGGGACAGTTGGCAACATAACCGCTTGCAACAATCTGGGATTTAGTGATGAAGAGCTCCCAGAAGCTGGAAGAGATCATAACCTAGCCTTGCATATCTCTGTTAACTGCGAGACGGACGCTCTGTCTAATGTATTGGTAGACACCGGGTCGTCTTTGAATGTGATGGTGAAAACTACACTCGATAAATTGTCATACCAAGGTGCACCTTTGAGGTACAGTGGGGTTATTGTGAAGGCGTTTGACGGATCAAGAAAGTCAGTGATGGGGGAGATAGTGTTGCCTATTACTATTGGACCCCAGGTTTTCCAGATACCTTTCCAAGTCATGGACATTCAAGCCTCTTACAGTTGCTTGTTGGGAAGACCTTGGATTCATGAAGCAGGGGCGGTCACATCCACGCTCCACCAAAAGTTGAAGTTTGTGCGGAATGGGAAGCTGATCACTATGAATGGTGAAGAAGCGTTGCTAGTAAGCCATTTGTCGACCTTTTCTTTCATCAGTGCAGATGAGATAGATGGAACGTCCTTCCAAGGACTTTCTATAGAAGGCGAGAGTTCAGGCAAGGAATCCATGGCATCTTTGAAAGATGCGGAGAAGGTTCTAAAGGAAGGAGATGCAGGAAGATGGGGAAAACTAGTACAGATACCCAAGAACAAGAACCGAGAAGGTTTAGGTTTTGCGTCATCAACAAGTGTCCTTAAGGCCAGCGTGGGTTTGGAGCCCACCAACGTCACATTCAATAGCGCTGGGTTTATTCACGCCCCGCCGGAAACCAATGCTATCCTGGAGGATGATCCGGAGGAGGTGGCACCTGTGTTTGTGACGCCAGAAAGTTCGGCCCGCAACTGGAATGCTGTTGACGTGCCCCTTGCCATCCATGTGTCTAAGTAATGTGTTTGTTTGATTTACTTTCTTTCCAAAAATCCTTTCGTCTCGCCCAAGACGAAAGTGAAGTCATGTAGGGCTCAACTTTGATTTTAAGTTATTGCTATCAATGAAAAATCGTCGTTTTCTTCCACGACATTTATTTTTATTTTACTGCTTTTTCTGAAAAAATGGTAACACAAAAAACCAAAAAAAAACATTTTATTTTCTTTTCAATCGATTTCAAAGAGTCTGCATCTTTCACTCATTTACTAAAAATCAATCATCAATCATACGCAGACTAAACATCAATAAGCCCGTTGAACACCGTGACCCTATGCTTCCTCCCAATTTTGAGTCTCCCGTTTATGAAGCTGAAGAGGAGGATGATGAAGAAGTTCCTGACGAGATTAGACGTTTATTAGAACAAGAAAGAAAGGCCATTCAGCCTCACGAGGAAGCAGTGGAGGTTATTAACTTGGGTTCTGAGGAGGACAAGAAGGAAGTCAAGATTGGGGCATTGTTGGATGCGTCTGTCAAAGAAAGAATGGTTGAGCTTCTCAAAGAATATGTAGATATCTTTGCATGGTCGTATCAAGATATGCCAGGGTTGGACCCTGAGATCGTGGAACATCGTTTACCCTTGAAGCCTGAATGTCCTCCAATCAAGTAGAAGCTGAGAAGAACTCGCCCTGATATGGCCCTCAAGATCAAGGAGGAAGTGCAAAAGCAGATTAATGCAGGTTTTCTTATTACATCAGAATATCCTCAGTGGTTGGCCAACATAGTGCCCGTTCCCAAAAAAGATGGTAAGGTCAGGATGTGTGTTGATTATAGAGATCTGAACAAGGCTAGTCCAAAGGATGATTTCCCGCTACCCCACATTGATGTATTGGTTGACAGCACCGCTAAGTCCAAAGTCTTCTCCTTCATGGACGGTTTCTCCGGTTACAATCAGATCAAAATGGCAGTGGAAGACAGAGAAAAGACGTCTTTTATCACACCTTGGGGTACTTTCTGTTATCAAGTGATGCCTTTTGGGTTGACGAATGCGGGCGCTACCTACCAAAGAGGCATGACCACTCTCTTCCATGACATGATGCACAAAGAAATTGAGGTTTACGTCGATGACATGATTGTCAAATCAGGCACTGAAGAGGAGCATGTCGAGTATTTGTTAAAGATGTTCCAACGATTGAGAAAGTATCGGCTTCGCCTGAATCCTAACAAGTGTACGTTTGGTGTGAGATCTGGAAAGCTTCTAGGTTTCATTGTCAGTCAGAAGGGTATTGAAGTAGATCCCGACAAAGTCAAAGCCATCAGAGAAATGCCTGCTCCACAGACTGAGAAGCAAGTGAGAGGATTTCTAGGACGCTTGAACTACATCTCTAGGTTCATATCACATATGACAGCCACATGTGGGCCTATTTTCAAATTACTTCGCAAGAACCAAGAGATAGTGTGGACAGAAGACTGCCAGAAGGCCTTCGACAACATCAAGAATTACTTGCTAGAACCTCCAATTCTTATCCCTCCAGTTGAAGGAAGACCTCTGATTATGTACTTGACGGTGTTGGAAGACTCCATGGGTTGTGTACTCGGGCAGCAGGATGAGACCGGTAGGAAGGAGCATGCTATTTACTATCTGAGCAAGAAATTTACAGATTGTGAGTCTCGATACTCCCTACTTGAGAAGACTTATTGCGCACTAGCTTGGGCCGCCAAGCGTCTTCGTCATTACATGCTTAATCATACTACTTGGTTGATATCCAAGATGGATCCAATCAAGTACATCTTTGAAAAGCCCGCCTTAACAGGGAGAATTGCTCGTTGGCAGATGTTGTTGTCAGAATATAACATTGAATACCGCACTCAGAAGGCCATCAAAGCCAGCATCATTGCCGACCATTTGGCTCATCAACCGATTGAGGATTATCAACCAATCAAGTTTGACTTTCCCGACGAAGAAATCATGTACTTGAAGATGAAGGATTGTGACGAACCATTACCTGAAGAAGGTCCAGATCCTGAGTCTAGGTGGAAGTTGATCTTTGACGGGGCAGTTAACGTTTATGGTAATGGAATTGGGGCAGTTATTGTCACCCCTGAGGGCAAGCATCTTCCTTTTGCTGCAAGACTGTTATTTGAATGCACAAACAATGTGGCAGAATATGAAGCGTGTATTCTGGGAATCGAAGAAGCCATTGACCTAAGGATCAAAAAACTTGACATTTATGGAGATTCAGCGCTCGTGATCAATCAAATCAAAGGAGAATGGGAAACTCGCCACCCCGGCCTGGTTCCTTACAAAGACTACGCAAGGCGTTTGTTAACCTTCTTCAACAAGGTCGAGCTGCATCATATCCCTCGTGACGAGAATCAGATGGCGGATGCTTTGGCAACCTTATCTTCTATGTACGAGGTCAGCCGTAGAAATGAGATTCCAACGATCAAGGTTCAAAACCTAGAAAGGCCCGCACATGTGTTTGCAGCTGAAGCGGTGATAGACAACAAACCTTGGTTCCACGACATCAAATGTTTTCTTCAAAGGTAGGAATACCCACTTGGGGCATCTAACAAGGATAAGAAGACTTTGCGAAGACTGGCTGGTAATTTCTTCCTAGATGGAGAGGTGTTGTACAAGAGAAATTTTGACATGGTGCTGCTCAGATTTGTGGATGAGCAAGAAGCAGACCGGATAATGCATGAGATACACGAAGGTTCCTTTGGAACTCATTCCAGTGGACATACGATGGATAGGAAAATCTTGAGAGCAGGATATTACTGGATGACTTTAGAAAAAGATTGTTACAAACATGTCAGGAAATGCCATAAATGCCAGATTTATGCTGACAAAATTCATGTGCCGCCAACTGCTCTGAATGTTCTTTCATCTCCTTGGCCTTTCTCCATGTGGGGCATCGACATGATTGGCAAGATTGAACCTAAAGCTTCAAATGGGCATCGTTTCATCCTAGTGGTGATTGATTACTTCACCAAGTGGGTTGAAGCTGCATCGTACGCCAATGTGACCAAGCAAGTGGTGGTCCGCTTTATCAAGAATCATATCATTTGCCGCTACGGTGTGCCTAACAGAATCATCACAAACAATGGAACCAACCTGAACAACAAGATGATGAAAGAGTTGTGTGAAGAGTTCAAGATTGGACATCATAATTCCTCTCCTTACAGGCCTCAAATGAATGGCGCAGTCGAAGCTGCAAACAAGAACATCAAGAAGATAGTGCAAAAGATGGTAGTCACCTACAAGGACTGGCATGAAATGTTACCGTATGCTTTGCACGGGTATCGTACCTCCGTACGCACTTCAACAGGGGCAACCCCTTTCTCTTTGGTATATGGCATGGAAGCAGTTCTTCCCGTAGAGGTCGAGATCCCATCAATGAGAGTCCTGATGGAAGCTGAATTATCCGAGGCTGAATGGTGTCGAAGCAGATATGATCAGTTGAATTTAATCGAAGAAAAACGCATGGCGGCCTTGTGCCATGGTCAGTTATATCAGCAGAGGATGAAGCAAGCTTTTGACAAGAAAGTTCGTCCCCGTGAATTCAAAGAAGGAGATCTTGTGCTCAAAAGGATCTTATCATTTCAGCCCGACTCCAGGGGCAAGTGGACTCCTAACTACGAAGGCCCGTATGTTGTCAAGAGAGTTTTCTTCGGTGGTGCAATGATTCTCGCAACCATGGATGGTGATGAGCTTCCCCGTCCTGTAAACACCGATGCAGTCAAGAAATACTTTGTCTAAAAAAATAAAAAGAACAGCTCGGTAAGTCGAAAACCCGAAAGGGCGGCTTAGGCAAAAATGAGCGTCTCGGTGGGCTGAAAACCCGAAAGGGCGGTCCAGGCAAAAATTAGAGACATAAAACAGAAAAACAGTCATCCTGATAGGTCGAAAACCCGAAAGGGCGATTTATGCAAAAATTAAGGAACAAAAGACAAAGTAACTGCATCGGGGTAGCCATCACTCACTCGGGGCACATTAGCTGTCAAAGAAACTCTGAATCTGAAGTATCCAAACGGTGGAATTCAAAGTGGGTAGGGAGAATGACGGTTATTGTGTTCAATGTACCCTCCCTTTTATTTACCATTTTTTTCAAACTTTGTGAGATCCGTGGAACCACGCCATTGGCAGGCCACCACTCTACTAAATAAATTTGAGCTTGTGCCTCTTGTTTGGAAGTCTCATTTATTCTATTTTTCAAAAAAATTCCTTCTATTATTGATAGCAATACTTGAAAGTAAAGTTTTTTAAAATAATAAAATCTTCTTCATACCTTTTGAAAAGTATAAACAAACAATTGCATTTTCTTCGTACTCATGAATAAGTAAAGTGTATATCAACATCCATCTCAGGAGCGAGCAAACTCCGCAGATTTAACTTGGTCAAATACAAAAAGAAGAGAAAAAGATCAAAAAGAAAAAAAGAGAAAAAGAAAGAGCTCGGTAGGTCGAAAACCCGAAAGGGCGGCTTAGGCAAAAATGAGCGTCCCGGTGGATCGAAAACCTGAAAAGGCGGTCCAGGCAAAAATTAGGGACATACAAAAGAACATATTCCCGCTGGATCGAAAACCCGAAAGGGCGGTCCAGGCAAAAGTTAGGGATTCAAAAAAAAAACGAAAAAATAAGCATGACCACATAAGCGTCAGTTCTTCTACCATGGTTTTTGGATTGGCACGTTCTCCCCAGGAAGTGTCTACTTCCCATCAGTTGTTGTATATGTCGGGCTTTGCCTCGTCATTGTTTTGATATGCCCCAATGGCATCATCCCTATTGAAGATTGTCGAGTGTTTGTGATGCGACGTCGGGTCACTTTCCATCTTATCCGTCCAATTTTGTCTCATCAAGTCAATCATTCATACAATCATATCAGTCAATCCTTCATACAATCATACAAGTCAATCCTCCATACCAGTCATACAAATTATGTCGACATCCATGCATCCATACATTCATGCATATACACATTCATGCATACAAACAACATCATTCATACATGGTTGCGTTAACCACCCTGAGTCTTGTTTTGAATATCCTTCCATATCAATCAATCATGGATAATTTGTAACCCTCTCTTTCCCCAAATGTCATCCCCAGTATTTCATCCTGAGATGTCGCCCTCTTTTCGCCGAGTGGCAGTTCCTTAACGAACAGCTTGTGCATTGTCTTATCCAGTCTTTTGTCGTCAATGGCAAGCTCGGCAACAATCCGAACAACTAACATTTATCTTTCATCCAGCAAGTTATCCTTCATCCAGTTTTATTTTTCATCCAGCATTCATCTTTCATCCAACGTTTATCTTTCATCCAGCATTTATTTCTCGTCTAATTTTATCCTCCATCCGGCGTTTATTTTTCATCCAACATTTATCTTTCATCCAGTATTTATCTTTCATCCAACCTTTAAATTTCATCCTGCTCTTAAAATTTCATCCAGCATTTAAATTTCATCCTGCTTTTAAATTTCATCCGGCTTTTAAATTTCATCCAGCTTTTAAGTTTCATCCCGTTTTTAAATTTCATCCAGCTTTTACCTTTCATCCAGCATTTACCTTTATCTTTTGTCGTCAGTTGACTAGTTCGGCAATAACCCGAACAGCTAACATTTATCCCCAGTGAAACCATGTTATCCCCAGTGGAGTCGGATCCCTTTTCTTTAACGAACTCGGGCACCTTTTTGTTTTGTTTTGTCCCCAGTCAGATCATCATCGCCGTCTTGCATTTATACCTGCATCGCGAGCATTAACAGCATTGCATGCATAACATTGCATCCATAGCATTTTCCAGTCAAAATTGGTCAAAAATGGTGTACTCTGTATTTAAGTCTCTTCGACTCGTCGAATTTAAAATTTCACTTTTAAATCTCCGTAACGAAGAAACTTAAATAGGGGCATCTGTCATACCCCATTTTTGACCCATTTTCATTTTTGTTTTTCTCGTCCTTTTAAGCCGGAAATTCCCGTCGTTTCAGACGAAATTTCGGCAGAGAGGTATTTTAAAATACCTCATTTTTTTCGGTTCGTTTTAGGGCCACTTGTTATTTTTTTTTATGTTTATTTTTTTTTTCATTTTTACTTTTTAGTCTCAGTTATTGTTCATTTATTCCATTTTATTATTATCATTATTATCATTATTATTACTATTTAATTATTTCCTTTTTATTATTATCTTTTTATTATTATCTTTTTTTAAATTCTTTTTTTTTTAAACTATTTTTTGGTCAAAGTCATTACAGTGTACAGTGTACACTGTACACTGCCTCCAGCCTGCGCCTATCCCCTTCACCAGTTCACTGTTCCTTTTGTTCATTGCTTCACACAATCCTTCACAAAATTCAGAAGAAAAAGATTTCCTTCCCACTTTTAATCATCACACCTAAAATTGAATTTGCATATATAGTGAACAAAATCCAGCAAAAAGAGAGGACATTTTATCTATCAACAGAGAAAAGAGCAAAAAAAAAAAAACAAAACTGCTTCCCTCACACAAAACAAGCCACACGCCCCTTAACACCATAACCAACCTCATACCCAGCAACATTTCCACCAACCATCACAAAACCCAGCAAACACAACACGTCCCAGCCCAAACCCACACTCACGCAACTTAACACACCATCACAACACAGCAACACACAAATACACACCCAGCCGCACAAACCCTCACGAAGGCAACCCAGCAACAAACCCTCACCCAAAACCGCACACAATCTAGCAAAGCAAATCATACACAACCCACACAAACAGCCCTAACACGAACACACCACGGTAACACAACACAACACGACCCCAAGCACAAACCCACGGCCAAACAATACCAACACCACAACACACGACCCAAACCTCACCCACGCAAACAGAACACACACGCACAAGCCTTAAACACACGGCCACAACACAAGACCATTCCAAAACCGTACACAAACAAGAAGAAAAAGGTAGATTTTTCGTTTTTTTAAAAACCTAGATCTAGACTTTTTTAAGAGGATTTTGGAAAAAATAATTTCGGATTCAAGAATAGGGAAGAAAAGGAATTTTAAAAGAGAGAAGAAGTTTTAAAAAGGGAGAAATTTGCTTCTCCGGCACGGTGGCGCCGCCCATTGGGCCGGCCGACCACCACGCCGGAGGTTTTGTTGGTTCGGCCTTTTGAAAAGAAGAGAGAAGGAGGAGAGGCTAGAGAGAAGAGAGAAGAAAGAGTTTTAGAGAGAGAAAGAAAACTGAAAAATGAAAAAACCAGCCCTCCAAGCCTTTTATGTAAAAAACTGAACCGGTTCGGTTCTTTCAGACCGAACCGGTCTGATTTTTTCCCTCTAAGCCCAGTCAAGCTGATCTGCGGCCCATTCCTTCTTTTCCCTTTCTGGTTTTCTGCTTGCTGACTCCACCCCCCCTCCTTTCCTCCTACACCCTTTTCTTCCTATTTCTTTTTCTTTGCTTTATTTTTTATGTCATTTTTTTCTTGCATTTATTTTTTTTCTAGTATTTATTTATTTTATGCATTTTATTCACTGTTTTTTATCTTTAACACTTCATGTATTTTATTCTCTTTTTTTTTTATTTCATCATTTTATGCAACATATTTATTTTATGTTTTACATTTCATGCATTTTTGTCTTTTATTTTACTTCATGCAACATATTTACTTTATATCCAACATTTCATGCATTTTTATTTTCTTTTTTTTCTTTTATTTTGTTTTGCGCAACATATTTATTTAATGTTTTGCATATCATGCATTTTTATTCTTTTTTTATCACTTTATGCAACATGTTTATTTTAATGCAAAAATCATCTCATGCATCTTTATTATTTATTTTGGCATATTTATTTATTTTTATGCATTTACAGTTTTATTTTTATTTATTGCTTTGTCGTTTTTATTTTATTTATACTTTAGAATGTATTTAGGGACAATGTAAATATAAATGAGAATATTGCACCGACACACACATTTATTCCGCTTTATGTCAAAAAATGATAAAACGCAAAGGTAACGAACGTATCCGAGGAAAAGGGGATCTCACTTTGATTCAACGTCTTTGTGAGAAAACTCCCGCACTTAGTATATTTTAGTTGATTAACTTAATCAAAAACCAAAAACATTTCAAATAACAAAAAGCCAAAAAAATCTCTTCTCAATCAAATTTCATTTTCAAGTCAATTAACTCCTACATTTTCTTCAAAAACAGTTTCAATCAATTTTAATTATTTCAAACTTTTTCTTCAATTAAAATCAATCAAACTCACAACTTTATCCTTCTATGCCTTTTCGGCCTCTTATCTTCTCAAAAACATTTTCAAAGCTTTAAAATCAATCAAACAAATCACTCGGCTTTTTACCCCGAACTACGTGATTTTGATCCCGCTCGGGTACGTAGGCAAAAGACTTTTGTCTTTCCAAATCAATAAAAATAACAAAAACATTTTCCTTTCTTTTGCTTTCATCACTTTAATCTTTTCACACTTAAGCCTTTATTTACGAACAAATAATCAGTTTAGCATAAAGATAAATAAGCAAGAGGTTCCTATAGAGTACTATAGACGTTTAGGATGCTAATACCTTCCCTTTGCGTAACCAACCCCCGGACCTTTGATCTCTAAAAAATAGGGTTTTTCGAACTTTCTCTCTTTTCCTCGGAAAAATAAAAGATCGGTGGTGAACCTAAAATGCGAGTCAACGCTAATTAATAGCTTGATATCCAAAAATCACCGCGACATTTCTGAAGATATTTTGTTGGTTTATTTGTTTCCTTATTGGATCATTCATAATTTAGAAACAAATCTAATTCAGAAGATTTGGAGCATAATTAAGAGACTTGCTGAAGCCTATATAAGGAGTGCTTTGCTGCTATTCAAGAGAAGAGGAATTAGAGAGAAATATCAGAAATAGAGTCTGTGTTAGTTTTAAGCTTGTTAGCTTTATTTGTGCACCACTCATATGTTTTGAGTTGGTTTAGGTTTTATTGAGTTGTAATTCATTCTAAGTCTTTAGGTACGAATGAAGTGTTGTCATTGATATTGAGTTCAAAAACAGGGGATTGTTAAGGGTTGTTCAAGTAGCTGGGTTTAGTTGCTTGAATAGGAAGTTAGAGGATTCTAATACTCAGAGTTGGGTAGAAGTCTGACTAGGAGGTGTTTAATTGCTAAGGCTGGGAACTGGGAGTCATCTGTCTTGAGTCTTTGGGTTAAATCGTATAGTGGATTTCCTTCCTGGATTGGTATCCCCCAGAGTAGGAGGTGTTTACTCCGAACTGGGTTAACAAACCTGTGTGTGCTTTTTACTTTCCTGCACTTTATTTCTGCTCCTGAACTGTGTTTTGTTCATACTCTGTTTTAGTTCTGAATCTGCTAATTTTAATTCAGAACCAATTTTAATCAGAACCAGTTTAACCTCCTTACCAGTTGCTAAGCCAGAAATTTCATGATGTCTGGGATCTGGTTGCAAGACCTGATCATAAGAACATCATTGGAACAAAATGGGTGTTCAGGAACAAGCTCAATGAACAAGGAGAAGTGATCAGAAACAAGGCTAGATTGGTAGCTCAAGGGTACAACCAGCAAGAAGGAATTGATTACACTGAGACATTTGCTCCAGTTGCAAGACTGGAAGCAATCAGGTTACTTCTTTCTTATGCTATTAATCATGATATCATCTTGTACTAAATGGATGTTAAGAGTGCTTTCTTAAATGGTGTAATTTCTGAAGAAGTGTATGTCAAACAACCTCCTGGTTTTGAAGATGTTAAAAATCTAGACTTTGTTTTTAAACTTAAGAAATCCTTGTATGGTCTGAAACAAGCTCCCAGAGCTTGGTATGAAAGACTAAGCAACTTCTTAATTAAAAATGGTTTTATAAGAGATCAAGTTGACAATACACTCTTTAGAAAAACTGTTAAGAAAGAAATCTTAATTGTGCAAATATATGTTGATGATATCATATTTGGTTCTACTAATGCCTCCCTTTGCAAAGAGTTTTCTAAGTTAATGCAGGATGAATTTGAAATGAGCATGATGGGTGAGCTGAAATTCTTTTTGGGAATTCAAATCAACCAATGCAAAGATGGTGTCTATGTTCATCAGTCCAAATACATTAAGGATCTTCTGAAGAAGTTCCAGCTGGATGATTGCAAGCTGATGACCACACCCATGCATCCTACCTGCACCTTAAGCAAAGAGGACAATGGCTCTAAAGTAGATCAGAAGTTGTACAGAGGTATGATAGGTTCCCTTTTATACTTAACTGCCTCTAGGCCAGATATTTTATTTAGTGTATGTCTGTGTGCTAGATTCCAGTCAGATCCTAGAGAATCTCATATGACTGCAGTCAAGAGAATCTTTACGTATCTGAAAGGAACAACTAATTTGGGACTTCTGTACAAGAAATCTCTGAATTATAAGCTAGTTGGATTCTGTGATGCTGACTATGGTGGGGACAGGATTGAAAGAAAGTCCACCAGTGGACACTGTCAGTTTCTTGGTGAAAATCTGATATCCTGGGCCAGCAAGAGACAAGCAACCATTGCTTTGTCAACAGCTGAAGCAGAATACATCTCAGCTGCAAGTTGTAGCACACAACTGCTCTGGATGAAACATCAATTAGAGGATTATCAGATTCATGCAGACAATATCCCTATTTATTGTGATAACACTGCTGCAATATGTCTGTCTAAAAATCCAATTCTGCATTCTAGAGCCAAGCACATAGAAATAAAACATCATTTTATAAAAGATTATGTTCAGAAGGGTGTTCTAGATATTCAGTTCATTGATATTGATCATCAATGGGCTGACATTTTCACAAAACCCCTAACAGAGGAAAGATTCAATTTTATTAAAAAGAATCTGAACATGCACTTTATCTCTTAAAAATGTGCTTGAATCTGAATGAAAACCTTGATTCTGAGTTTATCATCAGCTAAGACTTATCAGACACTCATTCTCTGAGAGTCTGAAGAAAGTTAAGCCTGAAAAACTTCAGAGTCTGAAGGATCAAAACCTGGATTTTCCGACTTCTGAATCTGATAGGAATCTAATGTTTGGTCAGAATCTGATAAGTATAACCCTGGGCAATGATGATTAAAGCTTTGAAAGTTTATACTCTATCCCTCCCAAAGTCATCAATATAAAAATGTGATTTTCTGTTTGGATATCAAATGCTAAAATTGCTTAACAAACAATTTCAGTAGGTATCAGTTTGTTTTAAAATATTTTAACACAGACACATTTTTTCATTTGCTCAAACTTGTATCAGACATGTTCAGCGTTTAGAACTTAATTTAAAATTGGTATCAGTTGGTCTGAAAGAATTCAGCAGCACTTGAACTTTTAAATCCACACTGAACCAAATGCTATATCTTGGTATCAGCACTGAACCATTCTTTTTGGTATCAGGCTCTGATATAAGTTCAGCAGTCTTAAAACCTTCAGTTGATATATGATCTGAACCATTTTGTTTAAAATAGCTCAGATTTGCTCTAATACTGAACAGCTATGTCTGAACACAGAATGCTATGATCAGAAGCTCTGAACTTTTTCTGCTTCTGAACAACATTCTATTTTCAATGCAATGTCATATACTCACTGAAAATCAAGTATGTTCTGATGCTCATCTTTGCTGCTTGATTATCTATATGATTGCATAAAGGGGGAGAAATATATGCTCATTTTGTTTAAAACTTTTTGTTGATGACAAAAGGGGGAGAGAATGTAAAACAAGTATTAAGCTCCTGAGCTCAATTATAAGTTAAATTTTGTCAGTAATTAACTTATGTTCAGAGAAAGGGGAGAGATGTAAAACAAATGTTTAAAGCTCCTGAGCTCTAAATATAAGTTAAGATCTGATTGAAATTAACTTATGAGAACTGTTTTCAACTCTTAGCCTCTGAATTGAAATTATGTGAAATACATAACTCTTAGTGAGTTAAAATGAATTTAAAATGACTTGGATAAGACTCAGGGAGCTTACAAAACTCATCCTGTGGATTATCAGACTTAGGGGGAGAGCTTACAAACCTCATAACCTGAAGTCAGCAAGTTATTTATAATTCTGAGTGTTAATTTCACTTGATTGTTTAAAGTTGAGTTTAATTAACTTAGATAAGAATCAAGGGGAGCTTACAAACCTAACCTTGAGGATTTTCAAACCTAGGGGGAGCTTACAAACCTCTCCTGAAGTTAGATTGTTAATTAAACTTAACAACAAATCTGAAATTTTCACATTTGTGATTTAAACTGAACTTAATTAACTTAGATCAGACTCAGGGGGAGCTAACAAACCTCACACCCTGCAGTTAACTTGTTAATTAAGTTAACAACAATTTTCTGATTAATACTTATGTTTGTCATCATCAAAAAGGGGGAGATTGTTGGAACAAAATGTGTTAAACAACTCTCTTCTGAATTAAGGGGGAGATTGTTGAAACATTATGCATAAGCATATCTCTCTTTGTGATTTTGATGATAACAAAAGTGTTAAATAGAAAATTGGTAATTTGCTAATGCTTTGTTCAAGTGATTTCAGAACCACGTGTTTAATGATTGGTAATTGATAATGGTTATGAAAGAACAAGCTTAGAGCCAGAAAGGAAAGCTTAGAAGCAATGTTGCAAAGCTGGAAGAAAACTGGGTCTGAAGAGTGCTCCTGAAGTGGTGCTCCTGAAATGAGAGTCTGAAGCCTGCGTCTGAAGACAGCTTCTGAAGTCTGAGTCTGAAGGAAGTCAACAAAAGTCAACATCTGAAGACCTGCTTCTGAAGTCTGAGTCTGAAGAAGTGCTTATGAAGTACTGTTCACGCAGAAGCTTCTGAAGTCTGATATGGCAAGAAAAACAACTGTTACTGTGCGCATTTAATGCCTGGATATGTCAGAACAACTCAATGGAACAGTTGTCTCCCTGACTCAAACATTCCCCAGCTTTTAAGGAAAGCAAATTCAAAAATGGCTGCTGCTCTGTTTTCTGGAAAAGTTCAGCACACATTTGCAGCTATCCTAGCTCTCAATTTGCAACGGCTCTTTGCTTAATTTCTGCAAGTCTTCAACAGCTCTAATTTCCTCTATAAAAGGAAGAAGAATTGAAGAAGAAATTTGTCTAAGACTCTTGAAACAAAACTGCTGAACCTGTGCTCTGTTTTTGCTGTCAAAACTCATAAGTTCACAAAACTCTTAGAAATTCTTTCTATCTTTGTAACTTAGAATTTCTTAAGGTTAAGAGTCTTAACCTGCGTTGTATTAAGAGAACACCTCTGATATTTTATCAAGTGTTCAACCCAAACTTACCTTCTTTGTATTTCAGTTTGGTCTAAGTCTTAGTCTGCGTACTAAGCATTGTAAGCCTCATTACTTAGTGTTTTGAGCAAGTTGTAACCTCGTTCCTTTGTGGTCTGAGTAAGGAAGTCTCAGTACTTTGTGTTTGAGCATTGGGAAGCCTCTTGACTTAGTGTCTTGAGCATTAGAAGCCTCTTCCTTTGTGGATGAGCAATTGGAAGCCTCTTCCTTGGTGGTTGAGCAACTGGAAGTCTCTTCCTTAGTGGTTGAGCAATTGTAATCATCTGATTATAGTGAAAATCTCTTGTTGGAAAACAAGGGGACTAGACTACTTCCAACATTTGGAAGGAACCAGTATAAATCTTTGTGTGTCTCTCTTTCCCTCTCTCTTTTCATTTTGAATCCGCTGCAATACTATTGATAATAGTTCAGAACTGATTCATATCAGCTTCTGAACTTAACTTAAGTTTTTGAAAAGAAAGTAACCAAGTTTTTGGAGTCCACACAATTCAACCCCCCCCCCCTTCTTGTGTGTTTTTCACACCTTCATCTTGTGGGTGAGCTGACCTATTTTCTTGGACTTCAAATGAAGCAGATAGAAGATACAATCTTCATCTCTCAAAGTAAATATGCCAAGAATATAGTAAAGAAAGTGGTATTGCAATTGATGAAAGTGGTATTGCAGTTGATCAAAGCTTGTATAGGAGCATGATTGGAAGCTTACTGTATCTCACTACAAGCAGACCAAACATCACCTTTGTTGTAGGGGTATGTGCTAGATATCAAGCTGAACCTAAAATGAGCCATCTAACTCAAGTATAGAGAATATTGAAATATATCAATAGTACTAGTGACTCTGGTATTATGTACTCTCACAGTGAAATCTCTATGTTAGTTGGGTATTGTGATGCAGACTGGGCAGGCAGTGCAGATGATAGAAAAAGCACTTCTGGAGGATGCTTCTTTCTGGGAAATAATCTGATTTCATGGTTTAGCAAGAAGCAAAATTGTGTGTCCATATCTACTGCTGAAGCAGAGTATCTATCAGCCAGTAGCAGTTGTTCCCAACTAGTGTGGATGAAGCAGATGCTAACATTGTATTGTGACAACCTGAGTGCAATAAATATTTAAAAAAATCTCATTCAACATAGCAGGACAAAGCATATTGATATTCGTCATCACTTTATCAAGGATCTTGTAGAAGATAATATAGTAAATCTTGAGCATGTTGCCACAGAAGAACAATTAGCTGATATATTCACCAAAGCCTTAGATGCCAAGCAATTTGAAAAATTAAGGGGCAGACTAGGAATTTGTCTCTTTGAGAAGTTATAGCAATTACCGTGTTTTGAGCGTGCAACGGCCATGTTCTCTTCCCTCCATTTAGTGGTGCACACTGGTTTAGGGAAATCATTATAAACTTCCCATAACCACCCACCTACTTGCCATAAACCTCTCCTCACACGCATTCACTCTCTCTCTCTCTCTCTCTCTCTCTCTCTCTCTCTCTCTCTCTCCTCATTCTCAGAAAACTGTTCAGCCTTCATCCTCTACACCTTGTTCTCTCATTTTTTCCTTTCTCCACTAACATCAGCATGAAGTTCGTCCATGATCAAGACGCCAAGAAATCTGAAACCCCCAATCCAACACCTAGCAAAACTACCCAAGATCAAACTGCTCTAACCTCTGCAAAGACCAGAATAATATGTTCTCATGCTAACGAAGGTTCATCTGCTGTCATCACCAATGTTGTCCCAATCAATGTTGTTCCAGGTCGCATTCTAAGAAAGAAAAGGACCAGATCATCCACTACAACAAAGGGCAACACATCTAATGTAAGTGAATCCTCCACTCCTTCTGTGTAGGTTCAAATAAAAATGTTGAAGTCTCTGTAGCTGTCAAGAAACCCCACTCTATGGCCAGTTTATACCTTTATCCTATCAATATCCCTAATGTCGAACCCGTTGTTACTACATCTGCCAAAGATCTTGTTGTTCCAAACGTTGTGGGTTGTGTAGTCTCTAACCCTAGCACTGAAAAGACTGTAGGACAATCTAGTGAAAATGTTGTTGGTGTTGAGATGGCTGGTGATAATGCTAATATGTCTCCTTCTAAGAACATTGTTGATAACCCTGAGTCTACCCCATCCAAGACTGATGATGTTTCTGATGTGGGTTCGCCTATGGAAACCCTTTCTGAGTCCGATGTTGTGCCGGATGTTGAAACATCCTTGATCCAACCTGGTGATCCTGTTGAAACCAGTCAAGAAAAGTCCCCTGAAAAGTCTGCTACTGAGTCTGTGCATGCTGAGTCTTCTAACAGTTCTCAAGAGAATGTGACTGATGAGAATTCCCAGGATGCTGAGTCGGAGGACAAGCCTGTGAGTAGTGAGAAAGCTAAAGATGGTGAAGACCCTGTGTCAGAAAATGTTGAGGAACCCCTGCCTAACCAAGAAATTCAAGAAGAAAGTGTTGGTGTGGAAAAGGATCAGTCTACAGCTGCTGTTAATGTAGATGATCTGGATTCTGATGATGAACCCATATGGAAAAGATTAGCCCAGAGTGTTGCCAAGAATAGAAAAGGTTGATGTATCCGTAAGGAAAATATTAGCCCATAAGGAAAAGGATGTTGTATCCACCAGCAAGCCCCTACAGGTTGCCAGTAAATGTTGGACCCTCTAAAGGACGGAGCAAGGTTGTGGCTCCTACCACCAAGAGAAAGTCCTTGAAAAGGAAGGAAGTGCCCCCTAGTGACTCTGAGGAAGATGTTGAACAAGATGTTCAAGACATCATGCCTTCAGCCAAAAAGAGAATTGTTGGGAAAAAGATCCCTCAAAATGTCCCTGAAGCTCCCATTGACAACATTTCTTTTCATGTTGTAGAGAACGTGACCAGGTGGAAGTATGTGCTCCAAAGGATAGCTTTGGAGAGAGAGCTGGGTAAGGAGGCCTTGCAGTGTGAGGAAGTGATGAATCTGATCAAGGAATCTGGTTTATTGAAAACAGTCTACAAGATAGGTGACTGTTATGAACAACTGGTAAAGGAGTTTCAGGTCAACATTCCTGAAGACTGTGACAACCCTTTGAGCAAGGAATTCCAGAAAAATTTTGTTAGAGGAGTATGTGTCAAGTTCTCTCCCACCAACATCAACAGGTTTCTGGGGATTGATGATGCTATTGTCTCTGAGCTGGATGTGTCTGATAACCAAGTGTGCAAGGAAATTACTGCTAACCAGGTCAAGGTGTGGCCTAGGAAAGGAAAGATATCCTCTGGTAAGCTGTCTGTGAAATATGTCATCCTCAACAGGATTGGAGCTGCTAACTGGGTCCCAATCACTCACTCTTCAGACATAGCCATAGGTTTAGGAAAATTTATTTTTGCAGTTGGTACTAAGGCCAAAATTGACTATGGTGCCTATATCTTTGATCAAACTATCAGACATGCCAAAACTTTGGCTGTAAAACTCCCTATAGCTTTTCCCTCTCTGTTGTGTGGTATTATTTTAGAACAACATCCAGGTATTAAGAATGCAATTGATGTTCCTAAAAAGAGGGAAACTCCTCTCACTCTTCACTACAAATTGTTTGGTAAGCATCATGTTCCAGACATTGTTGGAACATCTGGAGCTGCTCCTTCTGGAGGTCTTATGTCTAGATAGGAAATTGTGGCTGCTCTAAAAGAGACCTGTCAAATGCTTGATGAAAGGAAAGCTCAGTTTGAACTGATGATCCAAGCATTGGAGAATGAAGAGGTTGCTGCTGAGGGTGAGCATGAAGGAAGTGGGGGTAAAGAGGATGTTGCTGCTGATGATGTGGAGGAAGCTTCTACCAGCACATATGATGATTTTTAATTTTCTGTTATTTGGTTTCTCTATCTTTTGTGGGCTATGCCCTAGATTTATGTGCCTCTGGTCTGTACCTTAATATTGCATATGCCCTGCTACTGTTGTTCTTGTTCTTTCCATTCTGTTTAATGCATGAAGAATATGTTTGGCGGTTTTGTGGCTAAAAAGGGGGAGTAGTTAGTAGTTAGATATATACATTTCATTATCTTATGCTATGCAAATGGTGTCCCTGAGGGGGAGTGAAACATATGTCTCTGACTGGTCTGTGAAGTTGATTGATACATGCATGTTTTCAGGGGGAGTGTTACTGTATTGATTGACATGCATATATTCAGGGGGAGTGTTTTTGTTTTGGTAGAAGTCATGTAGAATGGCATGATGTGTTACACAATGTTGAATTATTCGGTGCCAGTTGTTTATTTGTATATGGGGGGGGGGGTATATTTTTCTCATTTTGGTGGTGTGTATGTTCTGTTCCACTGTTGCATGCCTCTGATACTCTTGAGTGATACCCAATTTTTTTCTACTACAGTTCATTGAGGAACTTTGTTTGAAGTTGTTTTTGAAGATGTACTATCCTTCTTCATGGTTGTGTGCTTATGATGAGTGAAGAAATGGTTGCGTGGTATCTCTCCAGATTATCTGTATGATCTTAGATTGTTTTAGCCAAAAAATTTCCAAAGGGGGAGATTGTTGGATATTTAGTTGTTGGCTTCATTTTTGCTAAATCAAATGTAAAAGCATGATGCTGGACCCAATGTTCCAACATATGTGTACGACTTCTGTGTGCGCTATTTCCCCACATTATTTATTGTGTTTTAAATATTTGAGGAGTCCACGTTTTGACATGTGGGAAAAGTTGCATGACGTGCTCAGTGATGTGTTTGTATCCTAAAGATGTGGAACATTTTAGGAAGCTTTGATTTTGACTCATTTCCGAAAGATGTGTCAACATTTTAGGAAACATTGGATTTGCTTCTATTTCTTGTGAGCCGGTCTCTTGATGGAGTGCAAGTTGATCTGAAGCCCAACAAGAAGATCCAGCACGTACTGCTGCCTTATATATAGAAGGACAAAAAACCTAATTCAGTATTCAAGCTGTCATTTTGTAAGGAAGTGTTTTTAGGGTTTTGAGTCATTGTTTGTGAGCCTTTCTTGTGTCATCCTGATGCAAGCTTAGGACTGTGTTTATTGAGTTGTGATTTTGTATTCTACACCTAAGCTTTGAAGTACGGTGATAGTTTGTGTTTGAAGGTGTCTTCATCATTCGTTTTGTATTTGTATAATCACAGGGTGTGTGATAGAGTGGATGTGAGATGGGATCTCAAGTCTAGGAGTTCCTAGGCTGAAGTCAGTACGGGTAGTGTCTAGGTGATAAGTTGTAAACTTGGAGTTTGCTGTGTACTTAGAACTAGGGCTACACTAGTGGACTTCCTCCTGGCTTGGTAGGCCCCAGAGTATGCGTGTTTGTCACCGAACTGGGTTAACAAACATCTTGTGCCATTTACATTTCTGTCTGTTATTTCTTTCCTTGTTATTTGTGTTGATCATTAACCTGACGTTGGAACATTGTATTCAACATTCACCTATGTACCAGTGTTGGAACATTGCATACAACATCAGGAAACTACGTGCCTGAATTTCAATATGTGGGTCCATGTATTCATAAGTCAGCCTTATGCAAAGAAGAGTATGTAAAGATGGGGGATAATCAGTAATATAACTCTGATTATCCAATTATGTAAAGACGATGGATCACTCAGTAATAGAACTCTATTGTCCTAAACCAGTACCACATGCATGTTGTCGTGGTGATTTTCAGAGATCAAGCTATTGATTAGCATTGACTCACTAATTTTATTTCACGACTGAACTTTTAATTTTTCAAAAGAAAAGGGGAAAAAGTTCTAAATTACCACATTTTTAAAGATTTAGGGTTCGGGGGTGTTGAGTCTTTTGGTGTTGGCTGCATGTTTTGGCAAATCGAATGTGTTGAATAGAAGCATCTCCATGTCTAGAACAAATCTTCAGATGCAGGAAATTTGATTTGAAGCTGTTCAGAAGCTCAAAATGACTTCAGAAGTTGAATGCTTCATCAGAAGCACTGTAGCACTTCAGAAGCTGATCAGAGTCTGATGCCAGCGTTGACTTTGGTTGACTTCATCAGAAGCTGGTTATTTTCAAGTTGTTTCTACGCGAATCTTGGCAAGATTTATCAAGGATTTATCTACGTGTATTGCTTCTAGAATGTTGGTTGTTTTGGAGAAGATCTAATGAAGATTTGGTTTGTTGTTATGAAAACACGTAATTTCCTGATGTAATCTTTCAAAGATACATTGTGGTTTTATTTGTTTCCTTATTGGACCAATCATAATTCAGAAACAAATCAGTTTAGAAGATTGGCTACAGAATTAAGAAGAGCTACTGAATTCTATAAAAGGAGATTGCTGCTATATTTTCAAGACTTACGAAATACAAAGTATTATTCAGAGAATAGAGTCTTTGTTTTAAACTTAGAGTTTTTATTTGTGCACCACTCAGTTTGAGTTGGTTTAGAGTTTTATAGAGTTGTAATTCATTCTAAGCCTTTAGGTACGAATGAAGTTTTGTTATTGAAGTTGTTCTTAAAAACAGGGTAGTTTTCAGAACTGGGTTTAGTTCAAGGGTTGTTCAAGTAACTGGGCAGTTACTTGGATAGGAAGTTAGAGGTTTTCTAATACTCAACGTGTTGGGTAGAATTCAAGACTAGGAGGAAATTAATTGCTTAGGCTGGGAACTGGGAGTCAGTGTCTTGAGTCATAAGGATTAATTCCTATAGTGGAATTCCTTCCTGGATTGGTATCCCCCAGAGTAGGAGGTGTTTACTCCGAACTGGGTTAACAAACCTCTGTGCCTTTTACTTTCCTGCACTTTATTTTGCTGTTCTTGTATTGTGTTTACTTGTGCTCTGTTTTTGCAATCTATTGTGCCCTGCGTATTGTTCAGAACCTGTTTGGTTCAGAACCTGGTTACTCTGTCTTATTGCCTGGCCAGAATTTCAGGGGGTTAGTTACGTTTAGGGAAGGTGTTAGCACCCTAAACGTTCGTAGTACTCTACGAGAACCTCTTGGTTTTATTTATTTATTTATTTTGGCTATAACTTGCTTATATATTTTTTTAAAAGAAAAGAATGAATTAGAGTAGTGAGGAAGGAAAAGAAAATGTTTTTATTTTTATTTTTTATGATTTGGAAGGACAAGGTCATTTGCCTACGTACCCGTGAGGGATCAAAACCTTGTAGTTCGGGGTAAAAATGTCGATTGATTTGTTTTGTATTTTTTATTAGTTTTAAAAAGGTTTTAAAGATAAAATAAAGGCCAAGTGACAAAAATGAGATTGGTTTGTGTTTTTTATTTTTGAAAAATGATTTAAATGTTATTAAAATGGATTAATGGTTATTTAAGAAAATAAAAGAGAAAAATGGGCACTTGATTGAAAATCAAGGTTTGTATAAGAAAAAGATTTTTTTTGAGTTTTGACTTATTTGCATGTTTTTCGTTTTTTTAATAATTAACTGAGACTAACAAAACATTACTAAGAGCTAAACGCGAGGAATTTTCGTGGTGACGTTGGATCACCACGAAATCCTTTGGAAATTAAACTAACCTAATATTTTTTGCATTTTTTGTGTTTTTGACGTAAAGCGGAATAAATAAAGAAAATAAATACACATGCATGATTCTTCTCATTTATGATTTACATTGGCCCTAAAATACATTCTAATAGCACAAATGAAAATAAATAAAATGACGAATGAAACTAAAATGATAAAAATAAAATGCATGAAATAAAAGAAAAATAAATAAAAAAAATGCATGAATATAAGATAAATGCAATGAAATAAAATGCATGAAAATAAATAAGGAATTAAAAAAATAAAATGCAAGAAATGATAAAGAAAATAAAAAAAATAAGAAGGAAAAGGGGGTGTTGTGAGCAGAAAGGGGGTGTAAAGAGTAAGAAAAAAGTCAGGAAGGGGAAGAGAGAAGTGGGCCGCGTGGGCTTAAGGTTGAAGAAGAGAAAAAAACCAGACTGGTCTGGTTCGAGAGAACCGGACCGGTTCAGCGTTTATAAACACCAATGGGCCGGTTTTAAAATCATTTCTCAAAAATTTTCTCTTTCTTCTCTTCTTATCCTCTTCTCTCCCTTCTTTCTTCTCTCTTCACTTGTAACGACCCTATTTTCGTATGTTATATTTTTATATATTTTATTTTATGGATTTGCATTTAAAAATATTTTCTCGTAATCGAGATATAATTATTTGGCGCGAGGATAAGTTCGTAATCGAGTTTTTAGGGTTTTGGGGCGAAATTGGGCCAAGAAGATGAATAGTATTGGGCTTTTGGGTTTATGAGTAGTAATGATCAAGTGTATATGATAGTAGTGAGCTTGGATTGGATTGAAGGGCTAGGATTAGTCCTTGAGAGTTAGTAAGGATGGATGGCCAAGATTGTTTTGCTTGGATTATAAGAGATTATCACAAAGACTTGTGAATCACTATTCATTGCTTTGTGGAGAAGAAGAAAAACGTGAAAGAGAAGGAGAAGAGCAAGAGAAAAACCTAGGGCAAGAGGAAGCTTGAGATTGCTAGAGATTTTGAGAAGGTAAGAGAGTTAGTATTGCTATTTTACAAGTGATTGAGAAGGGGAGAATGTCTATTTCTCCATCCCAAACTTCCTCTCACTTTGTCTAGGTTTTGATAGAAAGTTTTATGGTTTAAAGATGTTAAATGATCATGTCATGCTTGCTTGATGCTAAGTGATGTTTATCTATGTTTTAGAATCCTTTTGTGAGTGTTATGATGTTTTGGAATTCAAAGGAAAAGTTTGAAAAGTTTAGTGTTTTAAACCCTAATTTCTTTGCTAGATGCAAGCCTTGCTTGGGATTGTTTTTAAATGATGTTTTGTGATGGAAAATCGTTTTTAATATGCCCTGGATGTTTGGGTAATCTTGAATGGGAGAAAATGGTGGAAAATCACATTTTTACATGATTTTGTACTGATACGGTCGCTGTAGCGACGGACCGTCGCTTGTAGCGACCAGGCAGGATAATTCCCTGCCTACCCGCGCTTGAAGCGACCGCACTGGCGCTTGTAGCGACAGGGGCGCTTGTAGCGACCATGGGTTCGCTTGTAGCGACCAGACAGGATAATTCCCTGCCTGTCCGCGCTTGTAGCGACCGAGGGCTCGCTTGTAGCGACCAACCCTGGACATGCCAACTTCGTTGATTTGTTCTGGAGGTCCTGGTGCGCGCGGGGATGACTTTTTGCTACTGTATTTTCATAATATGTTTTGGAAACCTTGCCCACCATTTTAACTCATTCTTAATGTTTTCTAAAGATTATTTGTTTTCAAGAAAAGCTTGAGTAAAACCCTAGCATGTGTGTGGGATTATCAAAGTGTGTGGGTCTTCCTTTGAAACCCTTATGTGTGAGATTTTGATATGATTTGATTGGTTTATTTGAGATTGTGAACATGGTTGAGTATATACATGTTTGTATTATGATTGGCCATGAGTGCCTACTTGTTGAAGTTAGCCTGAGTATTGGTAGTGTACACACATATTTGAGCATATGTAGGTGTAAATATCAATAGTTGCTAAGTGAACATACATGCATTTCATGATGGTATGTATGCTCTTTATGAGTAAGAATGAAATCCAATTATTATTGGTCATATGCACGACCGTCCTTTTATGGCGAATGAGAGGTGCAGTCGATGAAATCCAATTATTATTGGTCAAGTGTACGACCGTCCTTTTATGGCAAATGAGAGGTACACAAGGGATATAAGTTTATCCAACAGTCCGCCATGACTCTAAAGCTGAGCAAGAATTGGTACCACATGCATTAGAGAATGCATTTGAGGCATGCATCCTTTGTGACATTAGTGTTCATTTAGGAATTATGCGTGCATAATGGTTGTTAAGTGGTAATTGTCATTGATGAGTTTTGTGGGTTGTCAATTACGTGTTGTGTTTTGGTTATGTATAATAATGTGTTATTTATACATGTTTATTGGTTGTGATACTAACACTCTCTGTTTTGTGTTATCTGCTGGATCTTTGGGGATCCAGATTATCAGGTTGACGAGAATATAGTCGAGGAGTAGCTTTTGCAGTTTAGGAGCCTGCATAGTGGTGAGGGCATAGCTTAGCTATCCTTACTCTTTTGTACTAGGTGTTGTATCCTAGTTAGAGTTTAGGGCTCTGATATTTGTAACACCATTTTGGGTATCTGAACGCGTATGTATGAATTTGGCAATGGTCTCTGTTGTAGAATTGCCTCTTTTGAAAATCTTATGTATATATATTTTTGTATATTATATACATGCTTGCTTATAAGCTGTGTTTGTTATTCTTCCGCTGCTGTTTGTGAATCAAATATATTTTGATTTCTGTTGATGTTTATTAAAAATTGTTTTTCAAAATGTTGTAACTTCCTATGTCCTTAACGTTTTCTTTATTAAAGTTAATAATCGGCGGTTAAGGGTTAGGGTGTTACAATAGTTGGTATCAGAGCAGGTCGATCCATTGGATCAATTAAGTTTAGTATACCCTTTGTGTAACATGTGTTTCCTTAAACACTGTGTTCTCACTTGTGTTATGTGATGTTTGGTAGTGTGGATATGACGCAACGAGCACTTGCGGACGCGATGGAGCGGATGGCGGATGCCATGGCTCAGGAGGCTGCTAGTAGGACCGCGGATAGAGCCGCACAACAAGCTAGAGGAGGCGGAGAAGATGAGCTGAGACTCGAGAGGTTTATGAACAACAAACCGCCTATCTTCAAGGGAGGATACGATCCAGATGGAGCTCAGACTTGGTTGGAAGGAATTGAGAGAATTTTCGGGGCTATGCGTTGTCTGGACGCGCATAAGGTATTGCTAGGAGCGTATGTTCTCCATGATGAGGCCGATCATTGGTGGGGAAATGCTAGTCAGAGGTTGGGAGCTGGTGGAGCTTTAGATACTTGGGCTCGTTTCCGGAGGGAGTTTTTAACCAAGTATTTTCCGGCAGACGAGAGGAACCGTAAGGTGATTGAGTTCATGGAGCTCAAGCAGGGGAGTTTATCTGTTTCTGAATATGCGGCCAAGTTTGAAGACTTGTGTCGTTTTGCTCCTCATTACAACACGATGGAAGCTGAGGAAGACAAGTGTGTAAAGTTTGAAAATGGGTTGAGGCCAGACATCAAGCAGTTGATTGGGTTTAGCGAGATCAGGAATTTTCCGATGTTGGTGAATAAGAGCCGAATATGTGATAAGGATGGTAAAGCTAAGGCTAATTACTACAAAGCCGCGAATGAGAAGAGGGGAAAGGACATGGCTAGAGGTAAACCGTATAGCAGAGGTGGGAAGAAACCTGATGAAGGTGGGAGTAGTGGTGGCAAGTTTGGAGGTAATAGGAATTGCTTTAAGTGTGGGCAACCGGGACATCGTTTCTTTGAATGCCCTAAGTATGATGGAAAATGTTTCAAGTGTGGTGATCCTAACCACAAAGCTGATCAGTGCAAGAAGGGTATTGTGTGCTTCAACTGCAAGGAAGCGGGTCATAAGAGCAACGTGTGTAAGAAGCCTAGAGCGGCTGGAGGAAAGGTGTTTGCTTTAGATGGTGGTGATGCGAAGGCGGACAACTTGATCAGAGGTACATGCTTTATCAATAATACTCCTTTGTCTGCTATTATTGATACGGGTGCTACCCATTCGTTTATTTCTATGGATTGCGTTAAGAGGTTGGGTCTTAAAGTAGAAAATATGATGGGACGCATGGTTATTGAAACGCCTGCGAGTGGTTCAGTATCGACTACTCTAGTTTGTGTTGATTGTTCAGTCATTATGTATGATCGACACTTTGGAATGGATTTAGTCTGCATTCCGTTGAGCGGAATAGACGTTATCTTTGGTATGAACTGGTTAGAATTTAATCAGGTTCATATCAACTGCGGTAAGAGGACGGTTAAGTTTCCAAGACCGGAGCCAGAGTTGTGTTCGAAGCTCATGTGTTGTCGAGAAGTGGCAAGATCAGTGAAGGCTCAAGAGGATGTGTTTGCTATGTTTGCTTTGTTGAAGGTGGAAGAGAAGATTGAGGTTGATGCGTTGCTGGTGGTGCGTGATTTCACAGATGTTTTTCCAGATGACATTTTGGATTTACCACCCGAGAGAGAGGTTGAATTCGCAATTGACATCGTACCTGGCACTAGTCCAATATCAATGGCGCCGTATCGTATGTCAGCTGCTGAACTAGAAAAGTTGAAGGAACAATTGGAGGAATTGTTAGAGAAAAGGTTTGTAAGACCGAGTGTATCGCCGTGGGGTGCGCCGGTTCTGTTGGTAAAGAAGAAAGATGGTAGTATGCGTCTGTGCATCGACTATCGTCAGTTGAATAAAGCAACTATCAAGAACAAGTATCCACTTCCGAGGATAGATGATTTGATGGATCAGTTAGTGGGAGCCTGTGTGTTCAGCAAGATTGATTTGAGATCGGGATATCACCAGATAAGAGTTAAGGCGGAGGATATACCGAAGACTGCTTTCAGGACAAGGTATGGTCACTACGAGTATGCTGTTATGCCTTTTGGAGTTACTAATGCACCTGGAGTGTTTATGGAATATATGAATCGTATATTTCATTCCTTTTTGGATCGATTCGTGGTGGTCTTCATAGACGATATTTTGGTATACTCGAAGACGGAAGAGGAACATGCTGAGCATTTGAGGATTGTGTTGGAGGTGTTGCGCGAGAAGAAGCTTTATGCAAAATTTTCTAAGTGTGAATTTTGGTTGCATAAAGTTAGCTTTTTGGGTCACGTCATTTCAAGTGGTGGTATAGCCGTGGATCCTGCTAAGGTAGAGGCCGTGCAAGATTGGGGAACGCCGGAGTCTGTTACTGAGATCCGAAGTTTTCTTGGTTTGGCCGGTTACTATCGGAGGTTCATCGAAGGATTTTCGAAGTTGGCGTTGCCATTGACGCAGTTGACTAGGAAGGGTCAAGCTTTCATTTGGGATGATAAGTGTGAGCAGAGTTTCCAAGAGCTGAAGAGGAGGTTGACATCTGCACCTGTGCTAATTCTGCCAAATCCGAAGGAACCGTTTGTGGTTTATTGTGATGCGTCGAAGATGGGTCTAGGTGGTGTGTTGATGCAGAGGGGACAAGTTGTTGCTTATGCATCAAGACAGCTGAAGATTCATGAGAGGAACTATCCTACGCATGATTTGGAGCTAGCTGCTGTCGTGTTTGTTCTCAAGATTTGGAGGCACTACTTGTATGGATCAAGATTCGAGGTTTTCAGCGATCACAAGAGTCTGAAATACTTGTTTGATCAGAAGGAGCTCAATATGAGGCAAAGAAGATGGTTAGAGTTTCTTAAGGATTATGATTTCGAGTTGAGTTATCACCCGGGTAAGGCTAATGTGGTAGCCGATGCGTTGAGTAGGAAGTCTTTGCATATGTCGTCTCTGATGGCGAAGGAACTGATATTGATTGAAGAGTTTAGAGACCTCAGTTTGGTTTGTGAAAGGACAACCAGAAGCGTGAAGCTAGGAATGTTGAAGTTGACGAATGATTTTCTTGAAGAGGTTGTGGAAAAGCAAAAGTCTGATGTGAGATTGATGAAACTTAAGACGCTCATTGAGCAAGGGAAAAAGGTAAACGTTGAGATCGATGAGAAAGGCGTGATGAGATGTCAGGGAAGGTTATGTGTACCTGATGTGCCTGAATTGAAGCGGATGATTTTGGAGGAAGGTCACAGAAGCAACTTAAGTATTCATCCTGGTGTTACTAAGATGTATCAAGATCTGAGGAAAATGTTTTGGTGGCAAGGGATGAAGAAAGAGATCGCCGAGTTTGTTTTCGCGTGTTTGACTTGTCAGAAGTCCAAGGTGGAGCATCAGAAGCCGTCGGGGCTATTGCAACCTATGTTTATTCCCGAGTGGAAATGGGATAGTATTGCGATGGATTTTGTAAGCGGTTTGCCGAAGACGTCGAAAGGTAACAATATGATTTGGGTAGTTGTCGACAGGTTAACAAAGTCTGCTCATTTCATAGCTATCAAGACCGGTATGTTAGTACCGAAGTTGGCTGAGATCTATGTCGAGCAAATCGTGAGATTACATGGAATTCCGTCGAGTATTGTATCAGATCGAGATCCCCGTTTTACTTCAAGGTTTTGGGAGAGTTTGCAAGAGGCGTTGGGGACTAAGTTGCGGATGAGTTCTGCTTATCACCCGCAGACGGATGGTCAGTCGGAGAGGACGATTCAATCATTGGAGGATTTATTAAGATCGTGCATTTTGGAACAAGGAGTGAGTTGGGAAGCTTGCTTACCATTGATTGAGTTTACTTATAACAACAGTTTTCATTCGAGCATTGGTATGGCACCTTTTGAAGCGTTGTATGGAAGAAGATGTAGGACACCTTTGTGTTGGTTTGAGTCGGGAGAAAGTGTGGTGCTTGGACCTGAGATTGTGCAACAAACAACCGAGAAGATCAAGATGATCCAAGAAAAGATGAGAGTGTCGCAGAGTCGCCAGAAAAGCTATGCCGACAAGAGAAGAAAGGATATAGAATTTCAAGAAGGAGATCATGTGTTTCTAAGAGTTACATCGACTACGGGTATTGGACGAGCTTTGAAATCGAAGAAGTTAGCATCGAGGTTCATTGGTCCATATCAGATTTTGAAGAGGATTGGGAAGGTGGCGTATAGGATTGCCTTACCGCCGTCGTTGTCAAATCTACATGACGTTTTTCACGTGTCTCAATTAAGGAAATACGTATCGGATCCGTCACATGTGATTGAGTCGGACGAGATACAAGTGAGAGAGAATTTGACGGTTGCAACGGTACCCTTAAGGATTGAAGGACAAGAGATGAAGAGGCTCTGGAATAAAGAGATTTCATCGGTGAAAGTCGTTTGGGGAGGCCCAGCCGGTGAATATGCGACGTGGGAGCTCGAGAGCAAGATGCGGGATTCCTATCCAGAGTTGTTTTCAGGTATTTTCGAGGGCGAAAATTCTTTTTAGGGGGGTAGAGTTGTAACGACCCTATTTTCGTATGTTATATTTTTATATATTTTATTTTATGGATTTGCATTTAAAAATATTTTCTCGTAATCGAGATATAATTATTTGGCGCGAGGATAAGTTCGTAATCGAGTTTTTAGGGTTTTGGGGCGAAATTGGGCCAAGAAGATGAATAGTATTGGGCTTTTGGGTTTATGAGTAGTAATGATCAAGTGTATATGATAGTAGTGAGCTTGGATTGGATTGAAGGGCTAGGATTAGTCCTTGAGAGTTAGTAAGGATGGATGGCCAAGATTGTTTTGCTTGGATTATAAGAGATTATCACAAAGACTTGTGAATCACTATTCATTGCTTTGTGGAGAAGAAGAAAAACGTGAAAGAGAAGGAGAAGAGCAAGAGAAAAACCTAGGGCAAGAGGAAGCTTGAGATTGCTAGAGATTTTGAGAAGGTAAGAGAGTTAGTATTGCTATTTTACAAGTGATTGAGAAGGGGAGAATGTCTATTTCTCCATCCCAAACTTCCTCTCACTTTGTCTAGGTTTTGATAGAAAGTTTTATGGTTTAAAGATGTTAAATGATCATGTCATGCTTGCTTGATGCTAAGTGATGTTTATCTATGTTTTAGAATCCTTTTGTGAGTGTTATGATGTTTTGGAATTCAAAGGAAAAGTTTGAAAAGTTTAGTGTTTTAAACCCTAATTTCTTTGCTAGATGCAAGCCTTGCTTGGGATTGTTTTTAAATGATGTTTTGTGATGGAAAATCGTTTTTAATATGCCCTGGATGTTTGGGTAATCTTGAATGGGAGAAAATGGTGGAAAATCACATTTTTACATGATTTTGTACTGATACGGTCGCTGTAGCGACGGACCGTCGCTTGTAGCGACCAGGCAGGATAATTCCCTGCCTACCCGCGCTTGAAGCGACCGCACTGGCGCTTGTAGCGACCAGGGGCGCTTGTAGCGACCATGGGTTCGCTTGTAGCGACCAGACAGGATAATTCCCTGCCTATCCGCGCTTGTAGCGACCGAGGGCTCGCTTGTAGCGACCAACCCTGGACATGCCAACTTCGTTGATTTGTTCTGGAGGTCCTGGTGCGCGCGGGGATGACTTTTTGCTACTGTATTTTCATAATATGTTTTGGAAACCTTGCCCACCATTTTAACTCATTCTTAATGTTTTCTAAAGATTATTTGTTTTCAAGAAAAGCTTGAGTAAAACCCTAGCATGTGTGTGGGATTATCAAAGTGTGTGGGTCTTCCTTTGAAACCCTTATGTGTGAGATTTTGATATGATTTGATTGGTTTATTTGAGATTGTGAACATGGTTGAGTATATACATGTTTGTATTATGATTGGCCATGAGTGCCTACTTGTTGAAGTTAGCATGAGTATTGGTAGTGTACACACATATTTGAGCATATGTAGGTGTAAATATCAATAGTTGCTAAGTGAACATACATGCATTTCATGATGGTATGTATGCTCTTTATGAGTAAGAATGAAATCCAATTATTATTGGTCATATGCACGACCGTCCTTTTATGGCGAATGAGAGGTGCAGTCGATGAAATCCAATTATTATTGGTCAAGTGTACGACCGTCCTTTTATGGCAAATGAGAGGTACACAAGGGATATAAGTTTATCCAACAGTCCGCCATGACTCTAAAGCTGAGCAAGAATTGGTACCACATGCATTAGAGAATGCATTTGAGGCATGCATCCTTTGTGACATTAGTGTTCATTTAGGAATTATGCGTGCATAATGGTTGTTAAGTGGTAATTGTCATTGATGAGTTTTGTGGGTTGTCAATTACGTGTTGTGTTTTGGTTATGTATAATAATGTGTTATTTATACATGTTTATTGGTTGTGATACTAACACTCTCTGTTTTGTGTTATCTGCTGGATCTTTGGGGATCCAGATTATCAGGTTGACGAGAATATAGTCGAGGAGTAGCTTTTGCAGTTTAGGAGCCTGCATAGTGGTGAGGGCATAGCTTAGCTATCCTTACTCTTTTGTACTAGGTGTTGTATCCTAGTTAGAGTTTAGGGCTCTGATATTTGTAACACCATTTTGGGTATCTGAACGCGTATGTATGAATTTGGCAATGGTCTCTGTTGTAGAATTGCCTCTTTTGAAAATCTTATGTATATATATTTTTGTATATTATATACATGCTTGCTTATAAGCTGTGTTTGTTATTCTTCCGCTGCTGTTTGTGAATCAAATATATTTTGATTTCTGTTGATGTTTATTAAAAATTGTTTTTCAAAATGTTGTAACTTCCTATGTCCTTAACGTTTTCTTTATTAAAGTTAATAATCGGCGGTTAAGGGTTAGGGTGTTACATCACTCACCCCGCCGGAGCAAATTTCCGGCGCGGTGGTCGGCCAGCCCAAGGGGCGGCGCCGCCGCGCCGGAGTTCTAGAACTCTCCTTTTTTTTAAAATGTTTTCAAACCCCTTTTTCTTTCCTCTCTTCGAAACTAAACCTATTTTCTTTGAAATTTTTGAAAGAAACTCTAGATCTAATTTTTTTTTAAAAAAAAAGGAACTACCTTGGTGGAACTTTTGGTTTGGTTGTGTTGTCTGTTGGCTTGGCCGAAAGGCATTTGTGGGCTGGTGAGGTTTGGCCGAATGGTGTTAGTGATTTGGGTTTGTGACTTGTTTGTGGTATGATTTTGTGGTTCTGGTTATGATTTGGTGGTGGCTGGACCGATTTGGATTTGGGTGGTGTTTGGATTAAATGATTTTGTGTTTCGGATTTGGGTACGGTTTGCGGATTTGTGGTTCTGATTCGTATGATTGTGGTGGTTCTGGTTTGGTTTAGTGGTGGCTTGTGGTTGTTTGGTTGCGTGGTGGCTTCTGATGACTGATTGTGACTGTGGTTTTTTCGGTTCCTGGTTACTGATTGTGTCTGTGGTTTTTTCTTTTCGGTTACTGATGGAATTGCCCCCCTGTTATGTTAGCAGCCTGTCTAAATACACTTGATTTGTCATCACTGACCATAATGATCAATGAATGGCAGTTAAGTGACAAATTAAAACACATTAAGTTTCTGAAAAAAAAGTCTTCTCCACAAAGGTCAGACTGTAAAAATTAAAAAAGGTAACTAGTAAAAAAAGGAAGAAAAAAGAATAAACAATAAAAAATGCTAAATAAAATAACAATAAAATTATTTAAAAGAATAAAAATAAAGATAAAAATAAAAATAAAAACAAAAACAAAAGACGGACCCGAATGAAATTAAAAAAATGAGGTATTTTAAAATACCTCTTTGCCGAAATTTCGTTCGAGACGACGAAAAATTTCGCGAGTAAAAAAAGAAAATTTAGGTCAAAAATTGGGGTATGACAGATGCCCATATTTAAGTCTCTTCGTCCGGAGATTTGAAGAGAAAATCTTTGATTCGGCGGGTCGAAGGGACTTAAATACAGAGTACGTCAATTTTGGACCTAAAAAATGTGAAATGCTCGTGATGCAAATGCAAATGCAAGACGACGAAGATGACCTGACTAGAGGTAAAACAAAACCAAAGGATACCCGAGCTTGTTAAAGCAAGGGATCCGACTCCACTGGGGGATAACATAGTTTCACTGGGGAAGGGATTGTCTACTATCGCACTAATTCAGAACGATAGCCTAACAAAGACAAAGACCGATGTTACCTACTATCGTGTAAATGATAGCTTAAAAAAGGTAAAAGAAGGAGACATTATCTACTATCAACAAAGATGATAGCTTAAAGAAGACAGATGACATCTATTACCTATTATCGTGTATTGATAGCTTAAAAAAGGTAATAGAAGGAGACATTGTCTACTATCAACAAAGATGATAGCTTAAAGAAGACAGATGACATGTATTACCTACTATCGTGTATTGATAGCTTAAAAAAAGGTAATAGAAGGAGACAGTGTCTACTATCAACAAAGATGATAGCTTAAAGAAGACAGATGACATGTATTACCTACTATCGTGTATTGATAGCTTAAGAAAGGTAATAGAAGGGAAAAAACATGGTCTACTATCGTTGTATGGATAGCTTAATGAAGACCGACAAAGTATTTTACCTACTACCGTTGTGAGGGTAGCTTAAAGAAGGTAAAATGTAAATGTCAGCTATTCGGGATGTTGCCGAACTGCCACTGACGACGAGAAACAAAGGTAAATGTCAGCTGTTCGGGATGTTGCCGAACTGCCACTGACGACAAGAAACAAAGGTAAATGTCAGTTGTTCGGGATGTTGCCAAACTGCCACTGACGACAAGAAACAAAGGTAAATGTCAGCTGTTCGGGATGTTGCCGAACTGCCACTGACGACAAGAAACAAAGGTAAATGTCAGCTGTTCGAGATGTTGCCGAACTGCCACTGACGACAAGAAACAAAGGTAAATGTCAGTTGTTCGGGATGTTGCCGAACTGCCACTGACGACAAGAAACAATGGTAAATGTCAGTTGTTCGGGATGTTGCCGAACTTCCACTGACGACAAGAAACAAAGGTAAATGACAATTGTTCGGGATGTTGTCGAACTGCCACTGACGACAAGAAACAAAGGTAAATGTCAGCTGTTCGGGATGTTGCCGAACTGCCACTGACGACAAGAAAATAAAAAGTAAATTTCAGCTGTTCGGGATGTTACCGAACTGCCACTTACGACAAGAAAGTAA
Organism: Medicago ruthenica; assembly: GCA_018208015.1. Lineage (NCBI taxonomy): Eukaryota > Viridiplantae > Streptophyta > Magnoliopsida > Fabales > Fabaceae > Medicago > Medicago ruthenica. Next base: position 62,983,295 of record CM031375.1, on the reverse strand, counting down.
AAGGTAAATGTCAGCTATTCGGGATGTTGCCGAACTGCCACTGACAACAAAAGACAAGATAAAGGATACGCACAAGTTGTTCGTTAAAGACTGCCACTTGGCATAAAGATGCACAAGCTGCTCATTTGAACTGCCACTTGGCATAAAGACAGGATAAAAGGTGCACAAGCTGTTCGTTTGATCTGCCATTTGGCATAAAGACAGGATAAAAGGTGCACAAGCTGTTCGTTTGAACTGCCACTTGGCATAAAGACAGGATAAAAGGTGCACAAGATGTTCATTAAAGAACTGCCACTTGGCACAAAAAGGGTGACATCTTTGGACCAGACACACTGGGGATGACACTTGGGGAAAAAGAGATACAAATTGTTCATGATTGATTGATATGAAAAGCAAGACTCAGGGTAGTTAATGCAACCATGTATTGAATAATGTTGTCTGTATGTTGTATATGCATGAATGTGTATATGCATGAATGTATGAATGTATGTAAGACAGTACGACTTGTATGACTATGTCACCGCATGACTATATCAAGGATCGACTTGTACGATTGTATGACTAATGAACTTGATGAGACAAGATTGGACAGGTAAGATGGAAAGTGGACTGACGCCGCAGTACAAACACTCAGCAATCTTCATTGTGGATGATGCCACCGGGGACATATCAACGTTGACGGGGTAAAGCCCGATATATGCAACCACTGATGGGGAGTAAACACTTTCTGGGGAGAACGTGCTAATCCAAAAACCTGGCAGAAGAACTGGTGTTTCTGTGGTCATGCTTGTCTTTTGTTTTTTCTTTTTTGAATCCCTAACTTTTGCCTGGACCGCCTTTTCGGGTTTTCAGTCCACCGGGAATATGTTCTTTTTGCCCCTAATTTTTGCCTGGACCGCCCTTTTGGGTTTTCGATCCACCGGGGATGCTCATTTTTGCCTAAGTCGCCCTTTCGGGTTTTTGACTTACCGAGCCTTTTCTTTTCTCTTTCTTCTGTGTGTTTTTTTTTAGCAATTGATCATGTTCAGCCCGCAAAGTTTATCCGTTCTCAGGACAGATGTCGACGTACACCTCATTTATTCATGAGTTCAGAGAGAATGTGTTTGTTGTTTATGCTTTTCCAAAAATATAAAAAAAAGATTTATGATTTTTTTTTTTGAAAAATATTTTGCTTCAAGTACTACCATCAAAAATAGAAGAAATTTTATAAACAGAATAAATGGGAATTCCAAATAAAAGGCATAGACTCAAATTTATTTAACAGAGTGGTGGCCCGCCAATGGCATGGCTCCACGGACCTCACAAAGTTTGGAAAGTGGTAAATATAAGGGGAAGGTACATTGAACACAATAACCGTTATTCTCCCTAACAACTTTGAATTCCACCATTTGGATGCTTCAGATTTAGAGTTTCTTTGACCGCTGATGTGCCCCAAGTGAGTCATGGCCAACCTGATGCAGTTACTTTGTCTTTTGATCCTTAATTTTTGCACAGATCGCCCTTTCGGGTTTTCGACCTATCAAGATGATTATTTTTGTGTTTTATGTCTCTAATTTTTGCCTGGACCGCCCTTTCGGGTTTTCAGTCCACCAAGATGCTCATTTTTGCCTAAGCCGCCCTTTCGGGTTTTCGACTTACCGAGCTGTTCTTTTATTTTTAGACAAAGTATTTCTTGACTGCATCGGCGTTCACAGGACGGGGAAGCTCATCACCATCCATAGTCGTAAGAGTCATTGCACCACCAGAGAACGCTCTCTTGACGACATATGGGCCTTCATAATTAGGCGTCCATTTGCCCCTGGAGTCCGGTTGGAAGGATAAAATCTTTTTGAGCACAAGGTCTCATTCTCGAAATTCACGGGGATGAACCTTCTTGTCAAAGGCTTGTTTCATCCTCCTTTGATATATTTGTCCATGACACAAGGCAGCCATGTGTTTTTCTTCAATCCAGTTTGTCGCGTCGAATTTCGGATGTCAAGCTATTGGGAAGCTTTGAATCACTAATGTTAAATCACGACTGAACTTTTAATTTTCCGGGGAGAAAAGGAAAAAAGTTCGAAATTACCTTGAAAAAGATTTTAGGTTCGAAAGTCGATTATGCGAGGGGAAGGTATTAGCACCCCTCACATCCGTTGTACTCAACGGGAACCTCTTAGTCGGCATAGGCTTAAAATGTTTCGATGTTTTACTTGCGTGTTTAAACATATAAAAAGGAAATATAAAAAAACATAATGTGAAGTGAAGAAAGAGATAAAAACAAACGAAAGGGAAAAAAAGGTTTTTTATTAATGGGCTTGACAAGATGTCGATCTTGCTCCTACGTATCTCCCGGTAGTCGGAGAATTCAAAGCGTACGTAGTTCTTTGGGTAGAAAAAGTTTGTATGTTGGTTCGTTTTAGTTAAAAAATATCTGATCGCGTCCGAGCGAAAAAGTTTGAAAAAAGAAAGGAAATGAAAGTAAATGTCAACTGTTCGGGTTGTTGCCGAACTGGCCATTGACGACAATGCATAAAGGTAAATGATTTGATAAAAAGATTCGCACTCGGACGTGGGCAAAGGTTTTAAAACGCACGAAAGCGTAAAAGGTTTAAAATGTTAAAAAGACGAACGCTAAGGCGATAAACTCGCGCAAGGCGTAAATGTTTTAAGGAAAAAAAGACAGACGCACAGAGGCGTAAAAAAGTTGGAAAATAAACGACAAACGCGCGGAGGCGATATATTCGCGCAAGGCGTAAATGGTTGAAAATAAACGCGCAAAGGCGCGAAAGGTTCGGATTGACCACGAGGGCCAAAAAAGGTTAAAAATGGTCCAAGGGGGGGCCAAGGGAAGGTTGAGCGTGCTAAACGCGTCAAAGGTGGAATGACGGTTGCCCGAGCGACGAGACATACGTCACGCATTCGTGCAACCGAGGTTTGGGGAGACATACGTCAAGCCATTCCCGTTTCATTCAAGTTTGGTTTTGTTACTCGGAGAAACCTCAAAGGGAACCAAAATGCTTTAAAAGGAAAGTTAAAAAAGGGAATAACGAACAAGTTTGTTTGTTCGAGTTTATTAAAATCATGAACATTGCTTGTTACTTAAGCTATCGAAACTCAAGAACAAGCGGAGTTCAAGTTTGAATGATGAACAAAATCATAAGACATGCACAAAATTGGAAAGCTCACAAGTTTGGCTCAATTCAAGTTTGGTTTAAAAAGAATGAGCAAGCTTGGCTTAAATTCGCGTTTGGATTGAAAATCACGAACAACATGGTTGTTCAAGTTTGTTTTGAAAATAAACGAACTTTAGCTTATTGCTCAAACTTGGTTTTGAAAATTGAAGAACATAACTTGTTTCATAAGTTACTCAAAATTTATCGCACGAACTTGTAAAATTTCCAAAGTTGTGCATGATTATGGATATGGTTTGGACAAAAATGATTTTAAGCCTCTTTAGGTTCTAAATCAAGGGCTGGAACCCCAAAAATTTGGCAAACAAAATGAAAGAGAAATATTATAGGAGACTTACAGAACTCCTAGCAATGCTTGAGCAAGATTGGAAGTGTCTTGCTTGATTGGTTAGAGGTTATGAACTCTAACTTGCTTTGGTTTGTGATGAACTGTTTTGATGCTGCAATGTGATGGGTTTTTTGTGTGGATTTCGTGTGTAATGGCTCTCTGAATTGGTCTATTGATTGTGTTGCAGCTGGTCTTTAATCCTTATGCCTTGCCATTCCTTTTATAGGCAAAAAATGCAATCCTTGCAATGATGAACAAAATCCTAGAACCTAGCTGATTTGGGGCTAAATTCAGGCTAGAACACTTTGCATTTAATGCTAATGGATAGAAGTTGCTTTGCCTTGTGCCAAGGGGCAAGACCTTGACTGATCTCAGCCACAAATGCAGCTGATTCTAGAAGGTAATGATGAGAAAAACTGAAAAACAGGGCAACTGCAAAAGGGGGTGATTCTTGGGATCAATCCTTGCAATCTTGGAAGGCCAAGCAATGAAAACGTGTACTGCCATGTACAGGGAGATTGGGGGAAGCAAAATGAGCATGTGGGCTGGTGTGTGGGAGGAGAAATCCAGCTCAAAACAGGGCAGCACAAACAGCTTTTTGCAAGCAAAAACCACTTGAGTTTGACTGGTTTTGGTGGAGAAAAAGGGAAGGAAAGGGACCAAGTAGCTGGCTGGCAAGCTCAGGTTGGATGATGGGTCAATTTGGAGGGACAAAAGCTGACCAAGGGCAGCCAATTTGTTTGAGCACATGTAAGGTTGGAAGAAAATCCTTCTTTCCTTTTACCTTTAATGTCACACTTTGATTCTTGCCTTGCTGCACTAAATCAGTCACAAATGGCAATAACAATAATAATAATACTAATAATAACAATTACAAATGAAAACAAAACAGATAAATCATAGAAAATAAAAATTCTGCAGAAAATCGCAGAGGTCGCAGTGCGAAGGCTACTTTGCACTGCGAACTTCCCTTTTTTTTTGAATTTTTTTGTATTTTAAAATAAAAGGTGGAAATGAATAATAATAATAATAATAAGAATAATAATAATAATAATAATAAGGATAATGAAAATGGTAATAATATAAATGATAATGCAAATAAAAATAATAATAATAAAAGCAATGAGAATGAAAATGATGATAATAATAAAAATGATGAAAAGCTTAATATTATTAATTAGTAAAATCTTAATAATAATAATAGATAATAATGATATTATTAATGAAAATAGAATAACAATAATATTAATAATATTAAGGATAATAATGATGATAATATTAATAGTAATGCTAATAGTGATAAAATGCTATGACAAGAATGAAATAATAAAAGGTAATAATAAATGATTAAATAATAAAAGATAAAACAAATAAAAAATATAAGTCAAAAAATGGGGTATGACAGATGCCCCTATTTAAGTTTCTTCGTCCCGGAGATTGAAAGTGAAATTTGAAATGGACGGGTCGAAGAGACTTAAATATAGAGCACGCCATTTTTTGACTAAATATTTTTTCTGAATTGTAAAAGTTATGAATGCATGTATGCAAATGTTATGAATGCTTGTAATGTAAACATGAATGTAAAGACGATAAAAAAAAATGACCACACTGGGGATAAAAAGAAAAAAAAACAAAGGGATACCCGGGTTCGTTAAAGAAACGGTATCCGACTTTACCGGGGAACATGGTTCCACTGGGGATAAGTGTCAGTTGTTCGGGTTGTTGCCGAACTGCCACTGACAACAAGAAATGAAAAGGTAAATGCCAGCTGTTCGGGTTGTTGCCGAACTGGCCACTGACGACAAAAAATGAAAGAATGTCAACTGTTCGGGTTGTTGCCGAACTTGCCATTGACGACAGGAAATAAAAGGAATGAATGTCAACTGTTCGGGTTGTTGCCGAACTTGCCATTGACGACAGGAAATGAAAAGAATGTTAGCTGTTCGGGTTGTTGCCGAACTGGCCACTGACGACAGAAGATAAAAAGAATGTCAACTGTTCGGGTTGTTGCCGAACTTGCCATTGACGACAGGAAATGAAAAGAATGTCAGCTGTTCGGGTTGTTGCCGAACTGGCCACTGACGACAGAAGATAAAAAGAATGTCAACTGTTCGGGTTGTTGCCGAACTTGCCATTGACGACAGAAAATAAAAAATGTCAACTGTTCGGGTTGTTTCCGAACTTGCCATTGATGACAGAAGATAAAAGGAATGTCAGCTGTTCGGGTTGTTGCCGAACTGGCCACTGACGACAGGAAATAAAAGGAATGTCAACTGTTCGGGTTGTTGCCGAACTTGCCATTGACGACACTGGGGATGCGTCTGACAAGCCGTTCCTTACAGAATTGCCCCTTCAATAGGGGAGAAGGGATGCACAAGCTGTTCATTAAAGAACTTGCCACTTGGCACAACACTGGGGAATATGCACAAGCTGTTCATTAAAGAACTGCCACTTGGCATAAAGACATGATAAAAAGACGCGCAAGCTGTTCGTTTGAACTGCCATTTGGCGTAAAAGGTGACATCTCTGGACCAGGAAGACTGGGGATGACACTTGGGGAAAAAAGAATTCACGAATTGCTCGTGATTGACTGATGAGACTTATGATAGTTAGAACAACCATGTATGATATGTAGTATGCTGCATGCACAAATGTACATATGTATGAATGTATGACTGTCACTGGGGACGTCGTGAGAGTGATTGACTTGTACTGGGGATGTCCAAAACGTTTGTTAAGGAATTGCCCCTTGATATAAGGATACAATGAGAGAAGCACAAGCTGTTCGTTAAAGAACTACCACTTGGCGAAAAGGAGATTGAAATCCCTAGACCAGACAGGCTAGGGATGACACTCGACTGTTTATTGTGGGAAATGCATGATATGAATGTGAGATGCATGTTAATGAATGAGTTTGATATGATGCATGAATTATGCTGACCTGGGGGATGATAGACATCACGTTGGACGCTGGGGGTTATGATTTGGGTGCCGAGCAAAATCGGGCTTGGATGAGGTGAGATGCTGAGCGAGGTCGGGCTTTGGTAAGATGTCGAGCGGGGTCGGGCTTTGGTTGGTTGCCGAGCGAGGTCGGGCTTTGGTTGGTTGAGACTCCACTGGGGGGTATGCCAATAAGATTGGGCTTTGCTTGTGACTTCGTTGGGGATACAAGGATCATTTTGGAAGCATGATCGATATCCAGCCTTAGATGCCAATAGTAATTGGGCTTTTGATGAGTAGGTGCCAATGGCAATTGGGCTTTTGATTGTTTGGACAAAGATTGTCTTCCTGGGGAATTCGTTAATCCACTGGGGATTGTACTAATCCGCTGGGGAGAAGAACTGATGATTCCGTCGGGAATGCTTATGCTTTGGTTGGCAAGTCCTTGCCTGAATTGTCCTTTTGGGCTCTCAATTTATCGGGGATATTCCCGATTGATTCACTGAGGATTCTGTTGGGGAATTCCTTCTTTGCAATTGACCATGCTCGGCCTGTGAAGCTTTATCTGCTTTAAGGACAGACATCGATGTACACTCCAAATATTCATGAGTTCGAAAGGAATGTGTTTGTTATTGATAAAAATAAAAGACTCACAAAATAAATTTTGAAAAAGTTTTTTTTGTTGTTTTGAAGTACTATCATCAAGAATAAAAATGAATGACATAAAAAATGGAATTTGATGAAAGGTAAAGAATGTTGGGAAGTGAAATTTATTAAAGGGGTGATAGCCGGCCAAAGGCGTGGCTCCACGAATCTTACAAAGTCTGGAAAAAAATGGTAAATATAAAAGGGAGGGTACATTGAACACGGTGGCCACTAGTATCCCTAACAACTTTGAATCCCTTGTTTGGATGCTTCCGATTCGGAGTCTTCAGACAATTGATGTGTCCCTAACAAATTACGACCAATCCGATGTAGTTACTTTGTCTTTTGATCCTTAATTTTTGCATAGGTCGTCCTTTCAGATGCTCGACCTATCAAGATAGTTGTTTCTGTTTATGTCTCTAATTTTTGCCTGGACCGCCTTTTCAGGTTTTCAGTCCACCGAGACGCTCATTTTTGCTTAAGCCGCCCTTTCAGGTTTTCGACTCACCGAGCTGTTCTTTTTGTTTTTAGACAAAATATTTCTTGACTACATCGGAGTTCACAGGACGCGGAAAATCCTCGCCATCCATTGTTGTGAGAATCAAGGCTCCTCCGGAGAAAACTCTCTTGACAACATAAGGACCTTCGTAGTTAGGCGTCCATTTGCCCCTAGAGTCAGGTTGAAAGGATAGGATCCTTTTGAGCACGAGGTCTCCTTCTTGGATTTCATGAGGACGAACTTTCTTGTCAAAAGCTTGTTTCATCCTCTCTTGATACAGTTGTCCATGACATAAGGCAGTCATGCGTTTTTCCTCGATTACGTTCAACTGATCGTATCTGATTTGACACCATTCAGCCTCTGACAACTTAGCTTCCATCAAGATTCTCAATGACGGGATTTCGACTTCTACGGGGAGCACAGCTTCCATGCCGTATACTAAAGAGAAAGGGGTTGCCCCTGTCGACGTACGCACTGAAGTACGATACCCGTGCAAGGCATATGGTAGCATCTCATGCCAATCCTTGTATGAGACTACCATCTTTTGCACTATTTTCTTGATGTTTTTATTTGCAGCTTCAACCGCACCATTCATCCGGGGTTTATAAGGAGAAGAGTTATGATGCTCGATCTTGAACTCTTTGCATAGCTCCTTCATCATTTTGTTATTCAGATTGGTCCCATTGTCCGTGATGATCTTGTTGGGAATACCATATCGACAGATGATATGATTCTTAATAAATCGGACCGCCACTTGTTTGGTGACGTTGGCATATGATGCAGCCTCAACCCATTTGGTGAAGTAGTCGATTGCTACTAGGATGAAGCGATGTCCATTTGAAGCTTTGGGTTCAATCCTACCAATCATGTCAATGCCCCACATGGAGAAAGGCCATGGCGAAGAGAGGACATTCAGAGCCGTTGGTGGCATGTGGATCTTGTCCGCATAGATTTGACATTTGTGGCATTTCCTGGCGTGCTTGTAGCAATCGTTTTCCAAGGTCATCCAGTAATATCCGGCTCTTAAGATCTTCCTAGCCATTGTGTGCCCACTGGAATGGGTTCCGAAGGAGCCTTCATGTATCTCATGCATTATGAGATCCGCTTCTTGCTCATCAACACATCTGAGCAGCACCATATCGAAATTCCTCTTGTATAGAACTTCTCCGTTTAGAAAGAAGTTGCCAGCTAATCTTCGCAGAGTTTTCTTATCCTTGTTGGATGCCCCATGCGGATACTCTTGCTTTTGAAGGAAACATTTGATGTCGTGGAACCATGGTTTGTCATCTATGACTGCCTCGGCTGCAAATACATGTGCAGGCCTTTCTAGGTGTTGAACCTTGATTGTTGGGATTTCATTCCGGCGACTGACCTCATACATAGAAGACAAGGTTGCCAAAGCATCTGCCATTTGATTCTCGTCTCGAGGAATGTGATGCAGCTTGACTTTGTTGAAAAAGGTTAGCAAATGTCTTGCGTAATCTTTGTAAGGGATCAAGCCGGTATGGCGAGTCTCCCAATCTCCATTGATTTGATTAATCACAAGAGCTGAGTCTCCGTAAATGTCGAGGTTCTTGATCCTTAGATCGATGGCTTCCTCAATTCCTAAGATACAAGCTTCATACTCATCCATATTGTTTGTATAGTCGAATGATAGTCTTGCAGCAAAAGGGAGATGTTTGCCCTCAAGGGTGACGATGACTACCCCAATTCCGTTGCCATAGACATTTACTGCTCCATCAAAGATTAACTTCCATCTAGATTCGGGATCTGGACCTTCGCCGAGTAGTGGTTCGTCACAATCCTTCATCTTTAGATACATGATTTCTTCATCGGGGAAGTCAAACTTGATTGGTTGATAATCCTCAATTGGTTGATGAGCCAAATGGTCAGCGAGAATGCTGGCTTTTATAGCTTTCTGAGTGTGGTATTCGATGTCGTATTCTGACAACAACATCTGCCAACGGGCGATCCTTCCGGTTAAGGCTGGTTTTTCAAAGATGTACTTGATTGAATCCATCTTGGATATCAACCAAGTAGTATGATTAATCATGTAGTGGCGAAGACGCCTAGCAGCCCAGGCCAATGCACAACAAGTCTTCTCAAGTAGAGAGTATCGGGACTCGCAGTCCGTAAACTTCTTGCTTAGGTAGTAGAGGCGTGCTCTTTTCTACCGGTCTCATCTTGTTGTCCGAGTACACAACCCTTGGAGTCCTCCAATACGGTTAAGTACATGATCAAAGGTCTTCCTTCGACCGGAGGAATAAGTATAGGAGGTTCTAGCAGGTACTCCTTAATGCTGTCAAAAGCTTTTTGGCAATTTTCTGTCCATACCACTTCTTGATTTTTGCGGAGCAGCTTGAAGATAGGTCCACAAGTGGCTGTCATATGGGATATGAATCTAGAAATGTAATTTAAACGTCCTAGAAATCCTCTTACTTGCTTCTCAGTTTGAGGAGCAGGCATTTCTCTGATAGCTTGGACTTTATCGGGATCTACCTCGATACCCTTTTGACTGACAATGAAACCTAGGAGTTTTCCTGATCTCACGCCGAATGTACATTTGTTGGGGTTTAGGCGAAGCCGATATTTTCTCAGGCGTTGAAACATCTTTAACAAGTATTCGCCATGCTCTTCTTCCGTTCCTGATTTGACAATCATGTCGTCGACATACACTTCAATTTCTTTGTGTATCATGTCGTGGAAGAGAGTAGTCATGCCCCTTTGGTAGGTAACACCCGCATTTGTTAGGCCAAAAGGCATCACCTGATAGCAGAAGGTGCCCCAAGGTGTAATGAAAGACGTTTTTTCTCTATCCTCAACAGCCATTTTAATCTGACTATATCCCGAGAAGCCATCCATGAAGGAGAAAACCTTGGATTTGGCAGTGTTGTCGACCAATATGTCAATGTGAGGTAAAGGGAAGTCGTCCTTTGGACTAGCCTTGTTTAAATCTCGATAGTCGACACACATTCTGACTTTACCATCCTTCTTAGAAACTGGCACTATGTTGGCCAACCATTGAGGATATTCCGAGGTAACGAGAAATCCAGCACTAATTTGCTTTTGCACTTCCTCTTTGATCTTAAGAGCCATGTCAGGGCGAGTTCTTCTCAGCTTCTGCTTGACTGGCGGACATTCAGGTCTTAGAGGTAAGTGGTGCTCCACAATCTCAGGGTCCAATCCTGGCATATCTTGGTATGACCATGTAAAGATATCCACATACTCTTCAAGAAGCTTGACTATTTTCTCTTTGACGGGCGCATCCAATAACGCTCCAATCTTAACTTCTTTCTTTTCTTCTTCGGAACCCAAGTTGATAACCTCTATCGTTTCCTCGTGAGGCTGAATGGTCTTCCTCTCTTGCTCTAGTAGGCGCATGATCTCATCCGGGATCTCTTCATCCTCTTCCTCTTCCGCTTCGTAAACAGGGAATTCAAAGTTGGGAGGGAGCCTAGGGCTAAGGTGTTCGACAGGTTTATGGGTGCTTAGTCTGCATATGATGGATGATTGATTTTAGTAAAAGATGAAAAGATGCAGACTCTTTGAAATTAAAAATAGAAAATGTTTTTAGGTTTTTTGTATTGAAAAATAAAAAGAAAAAGACAACGTATAAATACGTAGAAGTTGTGGTAGAAACAACGATTTTTATTAATTGATGATAGTATATTAAACAAGCCTGTCATACCCCATTTTTTGACTTATATTTTTTATTTGTTTTATCTTTTCATTTACTTATTTTTACCTTTTATTATTTCATTCTTATCATAGTATTTTATTTGCATTTTTTATCATTATAATTGTTAACATTATTATCATCATCATCATTATCCTTAATACTATTAATATTATTGTTATTCTTTTTCATTAATAATATCATCATTATCTATTATTATTTAGGTTTTACTAATTGATAATATTAAGTTTTTCATCATTTTTATTATTATCACCCTTTTCATTCTCATTGCATTTCATTTTATTTACCTTTTTTATTATTATCATTATTATTATTATTTATTATTATTCATTTTCCACCCTTTTATTTTAAAATACAAAAAATCAAAAAAAAAGGGAGTTCGCAGTGCGAAATCACCTTCGCACTACGACCTCTGCGAATTTTTCTGCAGATTTTATTTTATTGATTTATCCTTTTTATTTTCAATTGCAATTGTTATTATTAGTATTATTACTATTATTATTGCTATTTTGTGACTGATTTGGTGCAGCAAGGCAATAATTAATGTGTGACGTTAAAGGTAAAAGGAAAGAAGGATTTTCTTCCAACCTATCATGTGATCAAACAAATTGGCTGCCCTTGGTCAGCTCTTGTCCCTCCAAATTGACCCATCACCCAACCTGAGCTTGCCAGCCAGCTGCTTGATCCCTTCCCTTCCCTTTTTCTCTGCCAAAACCAGCCAAACACAAGTGGTTTTTACTTGCAAAAAGCTGTTTGTGCTGCCCTGTTTTGAGCTGGATTTCTCCTCCCACACACCAGCCCACATGCTCATTTTGCTTCCCCCAATCTCCCTGTACATGGCAGTACACGTTTTCATTGCTTGACCTTCCAAGATTGCAAGGATTGATCCCAAGAATCACCCCTTTTGCAGCTGCCCTGTTTTGCAGTTTTTCTCATCATTACCTTCTAAAATTAGTTGCATTAGTGGCTGAGATCAGTCAAGGTCTTGCCCCTTGGCACAAGGCAAAGCAGCTTCTATCCATTAGCATTAAATGCAAAGTGTTCCAGCCTGAATTTAGCCCCAAATCAGCTAGGTTCTAGGATTTTTTTCATCATTGCAAAGATATCATTTTTTGCCTATAAAAGGAATGGCAAGGCACAAGGATTTCACACAACATTCACATTGAAAAAACCTGAAACACACAGCCTTACTCACACGAAATTCATACCAAAATCCCTTGTATTGCAGTACCAAATCAGTCCATCACAAACAATTAGAACATTGCTCATAACCTCTCACCAAGCAAGCAAACCACTTCCAATCTATTGCTCAAGCACAGCTAGGAGTTCTGTAAGTCTCCTATAATCTTTCTTTTTCATTGTGTTTGCTGTTTTCATCACTTGCTTTGTTCAAATTTGTTTTGTGCACAAAAACCCCTTTTGAAACTCAAAAGGGACCTCAAAGGGGCCAAGCTTTGAAACTAAGTTTTTTCACCCCATTTTCTTCCATTTTGCCAAGCTTTTTAACCCCCTTTTGGTTCTGAAGCTTGCTTAGAAGCAGTTTCTGAACTTCTGTTCAGAAACAGCTTCTGAGTTTGAAAATTCGCATACTTCGCAGAGCAAAGTATTGCTCGCACTGCGAACACATCAGAACCTGACTTCGCAGAGCCAAGTTCTGGTTGCTCTGCGAAGTATGTGAAACTCAGAACATGAATCAGGCATTTAAATGTCAAAATTTTGGGATTCCAGCCCTTGATTCATAACCTAAAGAGGGTTAAAACCTTTTTTGTCCAAAACCCATTCATAATCATGCACAACTTGGAAAATTTCACAAGTTCGTGCGGTAAATTTTGAGTAACTTGTGAAACAAGTTATGTTCTTCTATTTTCAAAACCAAAGTTTAAGCAACAAGCTAAGTTCTTCTATTTTCAAAACAAACTTAAACAACCATGTTGTTCATGATTTTCAATTCAAACGCGAACTTAAGCCGAGCTTGTTCATCCTTTTTAAACCAAACTCAAAATGAGCCGAACTTATGAACTTTCCCATTTTGTGCATGTCTTATGATTACGTTTATCCTTCAAACTTGAACTATACTCGTTCTTGAGTTTCAATAACTTAAGCAACGAGTAATGTTCATGATTTTTAATAAACTCGAACAACAAATTTGTTCGTGTTTTCTTTTCTTTTCTTTAAATTTCCTTTTAAAATGTTTTGGTTCCCTTTGAGATTCCTTAGAGTCCCGACAAAACCAAACTTGAATGAAACGGGAATGGCTTGACGTATGTCTCCCCAAACCTCGGTTGCACGAATGCGTGACGTATGTCTCGTCGCTCGGGCAACCGTCATTCCACCCTTGACGCGTCTCGCACGCTCAACCTTCCCTTGGCCCCCTTGTGGCCATTTTTACCCTTTTCTTGGCCCTCGTGGTCAATCCGAACCTTTCGCGCCTTCGCGCGTTTATTTTCAACCATTTACGCCTTGCGCGAATTTATCGCCTCCGCGCGTTTGTCGTTTATTTTCAACCTTTTTACGCCCCTGCGCGTCTGTCTTTTATTTTTCAAAACATTTACGCCTTGCGCGAGTTTATCGCCTTAGCGTCCATCTTTCACCATTTAAAGCTTTGTACGCCCTCGTGCGTTTTAAAACCTTTGATCAAGTCCGAGTGCAAATCCTTTTATCAAATCATTTATTTTTATGCATTGTCGTCAATGGCCAGTTCGGCAACAACCCGAACAGTTGACATTTACTTTCATTACTTCCTTTTTTTTCCCAAACTTTTTCGCTCGGACGTGATCAAATCTTTTTTTAACTAAAACGAACCAACATACAAACTTTTTCTACCAAAGAACTACGTACGCTTTGAATTCTCCGACTACAGGGAGATACGTAGGAGCAAGATCGACATCTTGTCAAGCCCATTAATAAAAAACCTTCTTTTTTTTCCTTTCGTTCGTTTTTATCTCTTTCTTCGTCTCGCATTATGTTTTATATTTATATACGTCTAAACACGCAAGTAATACATCGAAACATTTTAAGCCTAAGCCGACTAAGAGGTTCCCGTTGAGTACAACGGATGTGAGGGGTGCTAATACCTTCCCCTTGCATAATCGACTCCCGAACCTAAAATCTTTTTCAAGGTAATTTCGAATTTTTTTCCTTTTTCCCCGAAAAATTAAAAGTTCAGTCGTGATTTAAATTTAGTGATTCAACGCTAGTCAATAGCTTGACATCCGAAAATCGACACGACAAAGCCCTACATGAGTCTCCCTTCGCTTCGGGCGAGACGAAAGGGGTTTTTTTGAAAAAGAAAAATAAACAAACACATTACTTTGAAGACTGAATAACAGAAGGAACATCGACAGCAACCCAATTGCGGAAAGCTCCTCCGGGCGTTACATGGACATGTGTTGTTTCCTCCGGCCCATCTTCAGTGATGGCATTGGTTTCCTTTGTGGAGTGAATGAAGCTGGCGCTACGAAAGTGTTGAGTCTTTAAGTGTTGGCTGCATTGTTTGGCAAAACCAAAGTATGGAATAGAAGCTTTTCCTTATGATGAACATTTCTTTAGTTACAAGTTTTCTCGTTTGAAACCATTCAGAAGCTGAAATCTACATCAGAAGCTGAAATGCTCTTCAGAAGCACTGTAGCACTTCAGAAGCAGTTTCAGGTTCTGAAGCCAGCATTGACTTCTGTTGACCACATCAGAAGCTGGCTTTGCTGGATTGTTTTTGCACGTATCTTGGGAGATTTAGCAAGGAATTATGTTTGGATAATTGCTTCTAGAATGCTGGTTTAATTGGAGAAGATATGTTTGAAGATTTGGTTCAAAGTTATGAAAATTTGTATTTTCTGTTTTAAATCTTTCAAAGATTTGATGCAGTTTTATTTGTTACTCTTTTGGAACAATCTTATTCCAGTAACAAATCAATTCAGAAGATTTGGAGCATAATTAAGAGGCTTGCTGAAGATTATAAAAGGAGGAGCTTTGCTATTGAAGATATACGATTTTAGAGAGTCAAAAATCAGAGAATTGAGTCTGTGTTTTTACTTAGAGTTTTTATTGTGCACCACTCATTGTTTGAGTTGGTTTAGTGTTTTTATAAAGTTGTAATTCATTCTAAGCCTTTAGGTACGAATGAAGTTTTGTCTTTGAAGTTTTCTGAAAAACAGGGTAGTTGTGTTTCAGAACTGGTTAAGTTCAAAGGGTAGTTCAAGTGGCTGGGTTGTAGTTACTTGAATAGGAAGTTAGAGGTTTTCTAATACTCAACGTGTTGGGTAGAATTCAAGACTAGGAGGAAGTTAATTGCTTAGGCTGGGAACTGGGAGTCAGTGTCTTGAGTCATAAGGATTAATTCCTATAGTGGAATTCCTTCCTGGATTAGTATCCCCCAGAGTAGGAGGTGTTTACTCCGAACTGGGTTAAAAAATTTCTGTGCCTTTTTACTTTCCTTCACTTTAAATTTGCTGCATGTGTGTGTTTGTGTTTGTGCTCTGTTTTGCAAACTATTGTGCCCTGCGTGCTGTTCAGAACCTGTTAGGTTCAGAACCTGATTACTCTGTTAGTTTCTGTTCATTGCCTGGCCAGAATTTCAATTGGCATCAGAGCAGGCACCCTGCCTGTATTTTGGGTGAGATCCAGAGGACTTAATTTCTGGTAAGCATGGATAGAGAAGGAGGCTATGTCAATAGACCACCCCTACTAGATGGCACAAACTATGAGTATTGGAAGTCAAGGATGTGTGCTTTTCTAAAGTCTATTGACAGCAGGACTTGGAAAGCTGTGATTAAAGGCTGGGATCATCCTGTGCATACAGACAAAGATGGTAACAAGACTGAGGTTCTGAAGCCTGAGGAGGAATGGACCAAAGCTGAAGATGATCTGTCATTGGGAAATTCAAAAGCTTTGAATGCTATCTTCAATGGTGTTGATCAAAACATGTTCAGACTCATCAAACAATGTACTGTGGCTAAGGATGCTTGGGAAATTCTGAAGACCACTCATGAAGGAACTTCTAAGGTGAAGATGTCCAGATTGCAGCTGCTGACCACCAAGTTTGAGAACATGAAGATGAAGGAGGATGAAAATATCCAGGATTTCTATATGAATGTGCTTGATATGGCAAATTCTTTTGACTCTCTTGGTGAAAAGATGTCTGATGAGAAGTTAGTAAGAAAAATCCTCAGGTCCCTGCCCAGAAGGTTTGACATGAAGGTTACAGCAATTGAAGAGGCTCATGATATCACCACTATGAAGCTTGAGGAGCTGATTGGGTCTTTGCTTAATTTTGAGACTGCATTCTGCAAACACCCTGATAAGAAAGGGAAAGGAATAGCATTTGCAGTTAATTCAGGAGCTGATGATCAACATGAGTCTGATGAAGAGGATAATGACTTATCAGAAGCTCTAGTGTTGCTGGGAAAACAATTCAACAAGATTCTGAAGAATGTTAACAGAAAAGCCAAAGCCAAAGGTCAGAATTTCAGAGGCAATAACAAAAAGCAAAAAACTGATGAGAAGAAGACCAAGTCTGAGGAGAAAAGTAACCAAGCTAAAGGTGTGCAGTGCTATGAGTGTGAAGGGTATGGACACATCAAGTCTGAATGTCCCACTTTTCTCAAGAAGCAGAAAAAGAGCCTAGCTATTTCATGGTCTGATGATGGTTCTGAAGATGATGATGTTAGTGAATCTGATATGTGTGATACTGGTCTGGTTGTAAGGTCAGGAGCTATCTTGAAGAAGGAAGCTGTTTTAGAGTCTGAGACCTTTTCAGAGTCTGACTCAGAGTCTGAAGCCTCATCTGTGTCTGAAGCTGCTAAAACCTCATATGATGAACTAGCTGATAACTACAAGAAGCTGTATACCAGAAGTGCTGAGGTTTGCAAACAAGTGTTGGATCAGAAGGAGACTATTCTACAACTGGAGGCTGAAAAAGGTGAATTGTTAGTACAGAATTCAGATTTAAAAGAAGAAGTGAACCAACTGATCTCCCAACTTGATCAAATGAAGAAGCAAGTGAAGATGTTGAACTCTGCTACTGATAAGTTGGAGGACATTTTGGGGAATCAGCAACAAGGAAAAACTGGTTTAGGTTTTGTTGATCAGACTCAGATTCCTAAACAGATGAATTTTGTTCCTGCTGCTCAAACTCATAATTCTATGGTTGGAACATCTAAGAGGAGACCTCAGAAATAAGCCCAGATGCAAGGTCAGAAGCATATTCAGATGAGACCTCAAAAGCAAGCTCAGAAGAAGCCTCAGATGCTACCCCAGAAGCATGTTCAGATACTACCTCAGAAGCAACCCCAAAAGTACAACAGAAGAAGGAGGAATCATACCTGGACCTGTCATCATTGTGGTAAGAAGGGACATATCAAACCTTTTTGCTTTAAATTGTATGGCTATCCTGAACACTTTCAATATAGAAGAGTGCAACCAGCTGCACCCAGACACAGTGTTCAGAAGGTGTGGAAACCTAAGGTTCAGAATGTTGGCTTGATTGCTCATACCTCTTTGAGAGCCACCTCAAAAGAAGACTGGTACTTTGATAGTGGATGTTCAAGGCACATGACTGGTGTGAAGAAGCTGCTGAGCAATATCAGATCATACTCCAGAAGTTATGTGACATTTGGAGATGGTGTAAAAGGTCAGATTCTGGGTATTGGTGATTTCATCAGAGAAGGTTTGCCCAAACTTAATGATGTGCTACTGGTGGAAGGATTAACCTCTAATCTGATCAGTATTAGCCAGCTGTGTGATCAGGATTTGAAAGTTAATTTCAACAAGCAGGAGTGTATTGTTACTGATCAGGATGGAAAAACTCAGATGAGGGGCTGCAGATCCAAAGACAATTGTTACTTATGGGTTTCTGAAGAAGAAAGAAGTCTGACTTCTTGTCTTATGAGTTCAGAAGAAGAAGTCAAACTCTGGCACCAGAAACTGGGACATTTGCACTTGAAAGGCATGAAGAAAATCCTAAGTACTGAAGCTATCAGAGGTGTACCAAATCTGAAGATCAATGAGGACAATGTTTGTGGTGATTGTCAAATTGGAAAACAAACAAGAAAGTCTCATCCCAGATTAGTTCATCAGGTAACTACTAAAGTACTAGAACTTGTTCATATGGATTTAATGGGGCCTATGCAAGTAGAGAGCATTGGAGGAAAGAGGTATACTTTTGTAATGGTAGATGACTACTCAAGATTCACATGGATCAACTTTGTTAGAGAGAAGTCTGATACTTTTGAAGTATTTAAAGACTTATGCATTCAACTACAAAGAGAAAAAGACTGTGGCATAGTCAGAATCAGAAGTGACCATGGCAAAGAATTTGAAAACAAGAATTTTTCAGAATTATGTGCTTCTGAAGGTATAAAGCATGAGTTTTCTGCACCTATCACACCTCAGCAAAATGGTATAGTTGAGAGGAATAATAGGACATTAGCAGAATGTGCAAGAGTTATGCTGCATGCAAAGAAGCTGCCATATATGTTCTGGGCTGAAGCAATGAATACTGCCTGTTATATTCACAACAGAGTCACTTTGAAGAAGGGTACTACATCAACTCTGTATGAATTGTGGAAAGGGAGAAAGCCTACAGTCAAATATTTCCATGTTTTTGGGAGCAGATGCTATATTTTGGCTGATAGAGAAAATAGGAGAAAGCTGGATCCTAAGTCTGATGAGGGCATATTCCTGGGTTATTCAGTGAACAGCAGAGCTTACAGGGTGTTTAATTCCAGAACCAAGGTTGTGATGGAGTCCATTAATGTGGTAATTGATGATCTGACTGCTGAGAAAGATAGAAGTGAGCCTGAAGTTGTTCCAGAGTCTGAAGCTTCAGAAGAACAAACTTCAGAAGCAGAAAAGCATTCAGAGTCTGAAGAAGCAGAAGATCAACCAGATCAAGTTCCTAATGGTAAAGGGCCATCAATTAGAGTTCAGAAGGATCATCCTAAAGACTTAATCATTGGAAGCTTAGATCAAGGTGTCAGAACCAGGAGATCAGATGCTGCTGCTACTGATTCATGCTTTGTGTCAAAGGTTGAGCCTAAAAATGTGAAAGAAGCCTTAACTGATGAATTTTGGATTGAAGCAATGCAAGATGAGTTGAATCAATTCAAAAGAAGTGAAGTGTGGGATCTGGTTCCAAGACCTGAAGGGTTGAATGTGATTGGCACTAAGTGGATATTAAAGAATAAAACAGATGAAAATGGTACTGTAGTCAGAAACAAAGCAAGGTTGGTTGCTCAAGGTTATACACAAGTTGAGGGACTTGATTTTGATGAGACCTTTGCACCTGTGGCCAGACTAGAATCAATAAGACTACTGTTGGGTGTATCCTGTATTCTCAAGTTCAAACTATTCCAGATGGATGTGAAGAGTGCATTTCTGAATGGATATTTGCAAGAAGAGGTATATGTTGAACAGCCTAAGGGTTTTGTGGATCCTAAGTTTCCAGAACATGTGTACAAGTTAAAGAAGGCTTTATATGGATTGAAGCAAGCACCAAGAGCATGGTATGACAGGCTGACTCAGTTTCTTGTGGCTCAAGGTTACAGAAAAGGAGGTTCTGATAAGACCTTGTTTGTGAAAGATGAAAATGGGAGTTTGATGATTGCTCAAATTTATGTGGATGATATAGTGTTTGGGGGGATGTCTCAGAAGATGGTCAAACTGTTTGTTCAGCAGATGCAGTCAGAATTTGAAATGAGCTTAGTTGGTGAACTGACATATTTTCTTGGATTATAAGTCAAGCAAATGGAAGATACAATCTTCATTTCTCAAAGTAAGTATGCCAAGAACATAGTGAAGAAATTTGGATTGGAATCTGCTGCTCACAAGAGGACACCAGCTGCTACCCACCTGAAGTTAACTAAGGATGAAGATAGAGTTTCAGTAGACCAAAGTCAGTACAGAAGCATGATTGGGAGCCTATTGTACTTAACTGCAAGCAGGCCTGATATCACTTTTGCTGTAGGAGTTTGTGCAAGATATCAAGCTGATCCTAAGATGAGTCATCTGACACAAGTTAAAAGGATCCTGAAGTATGTGAACAGCACAAGTGACTATGGAATCATGTACTCACATAGTTCAACTTCTGAACTGATGGGATATTGTGATGTTGACTGGGCTGGAAGTGCTGATGACAGGAAGAGCACCTCAGGAGGTTGTTTCTTTTTGGGAAATAACTTAATTTCATGGTTTAGCAAGAAGCAAAACTGTGTGTCATTGTCAACTGCTGAGGCTGAGTATATTGCTGCTGGAAGTAGTTGCTCACAATTGGTGTGGATGAAGCAGATGCTGGAGGAGTACAACATTAAACAAAGAACTATGACATTGTTTTGTGACAATTTGAGTGCCATCAACATCTCTAAGAATCCAATTCAGCACAGCAGAACCAAACACATAGACATCAGGCATCATTTTATCAGAAACCTTGTGGAGGACAAGATTGTTCAGCTGGAACATGTAGCTACTGAAGAACAAGTTGCTGACATTTTCACAAAGGCCTTGGATGCTAAGCAGTTTGAAAACTTAAGGAGCAAGTTAGGTGTGTGTTTACATGAAGACTTATAGCAATTAATGCAAACTGGATGTGAGGAAGATAGAGTACCTGCCAGTTGTGCTTATGCAGAGTGTGATCCTGTGTCTGAATCTGATAGCTTTTCCAGGATCTGTGTTACTTATTTTGATTTTATTCCCTATATGAAGACTATGTTTTGTCAGAATTTTGTGGCTAAAAAGGGGGAGAAAATCTTATGTAATGGGTTGGCTCTGATACCAAAAGTCGTATGCAAAGTGTTGCTGCTCAGAAGTTCATATTTCAGATGTTCAGTTTTTTAGTGTGGTTAGTTGTGAAGCTCAGAGTTCAGAATCAATATAACAAGAGCTGTCAAGATGTTATTGAGGGGGAATATGTGTCTCAGGGGGAGTACAAGGTTGTTATATTCCTGAGTGATGTAGTGATCCTGAAGTGTAGTGGTCCTGAAGTGTAGTGGTCCTGAAGAAGATTTGTGCTCAGCTCCTGAAGTGTGCTCTGATACCATTTGGTAGTAAGGGGGAGTTTGTTTGTGAAGCTTCAGGGGGAGTATTATGTTGTTCAGAAGTTAATCAGTAGCTCTGATACCATGTTTAAGTGTGTGCTTCAGGAGATCAGAAGCTGAAGCTGTTTGTTGTTTAACATAGCTCAGAAAAGTGTTTTATCCGCTGCTTTTGTTTATGCTATGATGTTTTTTTTGGAGTTCTTCATTGCTGAGTTGATTACAAGGGAGATTGAAGAACTTGGTTGGTTTTAGCCAAAAATTTGCCAAAGGGGGAGATTGTTGAGTCTTTAAGTGTTGGCTGCATTGTTTGGCAAAACCAAAGTATGGAATAGAAGCTTTTCCTTATGATGAACATTTCTTCAGTTACAAGTTTTCTCGTTTGAAACCATTCAGAAGCTGAAATCTACATCAGAAGCTGAAATGCTCTTCAGAAGCACTGTAGCACTTTAGAAGCAGTTTTAGGTTCTGAAGCCAGCATTGACTTCTGTTGACCACATCAGAAGTTGGCTTTGCTGGATTGTTTTTGCACGTATCTTGGGAGATTTAGCAAGGAATTATGTTTGGATAATTGCTTCTAGAATGCTGGTTTAATTGGAGAAGATATGTTTGAAGATTTGGTTCAAAGTTATGAAAATTCGTATTTTCTGTTTTTAATCTTTCAAAGATTTGATGCAGTTTTATTTGTTACTCTTTTGGAACAATCTTATTCCAGTAACAAATCAATTCAGAAGATTTGGAGCATAATTAAGAGGCTTGCTGAAGATTATAAAAGAAGGAGCTTTGCTATTGAAGATATACGATTTTAGAGAGTCAAAAATCAGAGAATTGAGTCTGTGTTTTTACTTAGAGTTTTTATTGTGCACCACTCATTGTTTGAGTTGGTTTAGTGTTTTTATAAAGTTGTAATTCATTCTAAGCCTTTAGGTACGAATGAAGTTTTGTCTTTGAAGTTTTTTGAAAAACAGGGTAGTTGTGTTTCAAAACTAGTTAAGTTCAAAGGGTAGTTCAAGTGGCTGGGTTGTAGTTACTTGAATAGGAAGTTAGAGGTTTTCTAATACTCAACGTGTTGGGTAGAATTCAAGACTAGGAGGAAGTTAATTGCTTAGGCTGGGAACTGGGAGTCAGTGTCTTGAGTCATAAGGATTAATTCTTATAGTGGAATTCCTTCCTGGATTGGTATCCCCCAAAGTAGGAGGTGTTTACTCCGAACTGGGTTAACAAATTTTTGTGCCTTTTTACTTTCCTGCACTTTAAATTTGCTGCCTGTGTGTGTTTGTGTTTGTGCTCTGTTTTGCAAACTATTGTGCCCTGCGTGCTGTTCAGAACCTGTTAGGTTCAGAACCTGATTACTCTGTTAGTGTCTGTTCATTGCCTGGCCAGAATTTCAGAAAGATGTTCTCGAGCGGTTCAATGTTAGTGCTTGGTTCGGTAACTCTTGCAGTTGGAGTGAAACCTAACCCTTCTCTATGCTTACGATCCGGCAGACTTATTGTCTTTCCCCAATCCGGGAGTAAGTCATCTTGCACTGCTCTTTGTGCGCTCTTGAAAGAAGACATGGACGCTTCGTTCTTTGTGGTACTCTCATCATCTAAGGAAAGACCTTGGAATGATGTCCCATCAACGATATCAGCACCGATGAATGAGAAAGCCGACAGATGGCTGATCAACAGAGCTTCCTCTCCTCCCACAGTGACTAGCTTCCCATTCTTCACAAATTTCAGTTTTTGATGTAGTGTGGACGTCACTGCTCCGGCCTCGTGGATCCACGGTCGGCCTAACAAACAACTGTATGCTGCTTGTATATCCATTATTTGGAAGGTTATTTAGAAGACAGATGGCCCGATGGTAATAGGTAAATCCACCTCCCCGATCACTGATTTCTTCGAGCCATCAAAGGCTTTAACAACTACCCCACTTTGCCTCATGGGGGTCCCCTGGTAGGAAAGCTGGTCAAGGGTGGTTTTGGCCATTACGTTTAATGAAGAGTCGGTGTCTACAAGCACATTCGATAAAGCATCTGACTTGCATTTTACCGATATATGTAATGCCAAATTATGGTGCCTTCCTTGCTCCGGGAGTTCCTCATCACTAAAGCTTAAGCTATTGCAGACAGTGATGTTTCCGACAATGCCTCCGAATTGGCCGAGGGTTACGTCGTGCTCCACAAAGGCTTGGTCTAAGACCCTCATCAATGATTCTCTATGCGCGTCGGAGTTCAACAATAAGGATAACATAGAGATTTTGGAAGGCGTTTGCAACAACTGATCCACGACCTTGTATTCGCTCTTTTTGATTAGCTTCAATACCTCGTCGAGATCCGAATCGGCATTTGCCCCACTGGACTGACCTACATCTTTGCTCGCGCAGGGGTCTTGGGTTTGCTTCGGTTTGAATACCGGGGTGCTGACCTTCTCTTGGACCGTTGTGGGAAGAATGCGTCCGCTCCTTAGCACTTTGCTGTTGTCCGTGATATTACCGACAGGGGCTAAGGGAGGAATAGGCGTCTCTTGGCCGTTGTTCATCATGGTCGCAAGGTACTTATAAGGAACTGCCTTGTTGGAAGTGTATGGGGCAGGCCCTGGTAAGCATATTACAAGTGGAGTAGCGGCAGGCTCTTGGCTGCGGAAGGCTAACTCCAAGTGCTCCTGGATATCAAACTCCGGAATTATGACACATACACTTTCGTCCTTTTTGGTGACAACAAGTTCCTTCTTGTCCATTAGTCCTTGTATGTCATTTTGGATTTGCATACATCCTTGAGGACTTACCGAACACTCTTCGCAACTAGCATGATCGTGCTCGAACATGGCTGCTTTACACATCTTGTTGTGTAGTGGAACCAAAGGCGTCCTGATCTTTTGGACTTTCAAAATAGGACTGGTTCCTTGGTGTTCTTGAACCATGTTGATTGAGGAACCATGGTTCGGCAGTGGGTTAGTTTGGACATTTGGGTTTGAGTCCTTGAAGGTCAATACTTTGGTACGGACTAGCCTTTGGACCTCATTTTTTAGAGCAAGGCAACGTTCAATGTCATGGCCTGGTGCACCTTGATGGTATGCGCAAGTAAGGTCATGGCGATACCATGGAGGTAATACACTCGGTACGGGAGGTGGTGCTCTTGTTTGTACGAGATTTCTCGTAAGTAAAGCCGGGAGCAGGTCCGCGTACTTCATGGGTATCGGATCGAATGCCATTCTTGGGCGATTCTGATGATTGAAGGGTTGTTGAGGTGCTTGAGGTAGGAATTGCTACTGACCTTGTGGGTGTGGCTGTTGATAATGTTGTTGTAGATTTTGTGGGTGTTGTTGTTGATAGGACTGTTGATATTGAGAGGGAGGTCTTTGCGGGACCTGAACTTGGTAGTTTGGAGGTGTGGAGATGGAAGGTGAAATGGCAGAGACATGTGGATATGCCAAGTATCCTTGATGGGGTCCTCCGTGGCCAATCATGCCAATATCCTGCTCTTTCTTCCTTGGGTAGCTACCCCCGAATCTCTTTGTGCTACTAGATGGAGCACTTTCCTTTACTAAGCGTCCTTCTCGGACCGCATCCTCCAAACGTACGCCCATGCTTACCATTTCTGTGAAGTCACTCGGCGCACTGGCAACCATTCGCTCGTAGTAAAAGGAACCAAGAGTGTTCAAAAAGATCTTGGTCATTTCCTTTTCTTCTAGAGACGGGCTAATCTGAGCTGCTATCTCTCTCCACCTTTGTGCGTACTCCTTAAAGGTCTCTTTGTCCTTTTGGGCCATGGCCCGAAGTTGGTCCCGGTCCGGGGCCATGTCCAAATTGTATTTATACTGGCGGACAAACGCCTCTCCCAAGTCGTTGAAGGTTTGAATTTTGGTACTATCCAAACCCATGTACCACTTTAAAGCGGCACCGGTTAAGCTATCTTGGAAGTAATGGATGAGCAACTGATGGTTGTCGGTTTGTGTCGACATTTTCCTTGCGTACATTACCAAGTGACTTTGCGGGCAAGTGTTCCCCTTATACTTTTCAAAATCCGGGACCTTAAATTTAGGAGGGATCTTGACATTGGGTACAAGGCAGAGGTCATGGGCGTCCTTCCCGAATAAATCTTTCCCTCGGAGGGCTTTAATTTCCTTTTGCATCTCATCGAATTTTTCTAGGAAATCAGCCATCCTATCTTGGGCACCTAAACTTTCGGCATG
Source organism: Medicago ruthenica (assembly GCA_018208015.1). NCBI lineage: Eukaryota > Viridiplantae > Streptophyta > Magnoliopsida > Fabales > Fabaceae > Medicago > Medicago ruthenica. The sequence continues at coordinate 62,957,816 of CM031375.1, read as the reverse complement.
AAAGATAGGCCCGTGATCAAATGGAGTGGTATGAACCACTGGTGCAGAGAAGGCCGCAGCAGCCTGGGTAAAGTTTACCTCGGGTTGAGTGATCGGGGTTTCTTGAAGAGTTGTGGGAATAGGGATGGACTCTTCACCAAAATCAAACGGCATGCCCCATGTACAACCGGGGGGTTTAGTGTAGTGCTGAGTTCCGGCATGTAGGGTTGGAGTTGAAGTAGAAGCTGATGCTTGAGCTTGGGAGCTAGGGGGAGGAAGAGGTGTCGGAATTTGTGCGGCTGCTAGTAGTTTCACTAACTCTGCTAGCTTTTCCATCTCCGCTCGCATAGATGTCACTTCTTCACGAAGCTCTTGATTCTCTTGTGCTAAATTCTCCATTTTTCTCTTTACGGTTGCTCGGGTATTGTAGGTGTGGGTTGCCTAGGGACGATGAGCCACTTTTCTTTACGGGAAGACACGTAGTGTTGCGGAGAAAATGCGAACACTAAAGACTCAATTTGGATTATAAGAAATCCTGAGGATAAGAAAAGGGAAATGAGTTTTGACTCGAAGATGACCGTATGCATGATAATGAATGATGTATGCATGAAAAAAAAAATTTGTTTGTTTTGCTTTATAAGGAAATTAAAAAGTGTGCAATTAATATTAGCAATTAGAAGTGTTAAAGGCCGGAAAATTAACATTGTCAAAAATATATATTTTATTGAATAACATTGAGATTACAAAGTGTAACTAATGCTAATACAAATCAAATAGCCGCTCGCTTTTCGGCCTTGTCTATTTCCTCCCTATAGAAATCTACTGTGTTCTTACAGAACTTCATAAATTCCTGGATTTCCGTAGGGATGACAAAGTATGGCATGACCATCTCGGCCTTTGCTAGTTTCTTCGGAAGCTCGGCGATGACTAAGTTTGAGAAGGCGACCAATCTAGTGAAGTCCTCACTTAGCCGGATGGCGTCTCTCCATAAAAACTCGATCACTTCCTTGCGTTGGGCTAGCTGGATATTTGCACTTCTAATCTCATTAAGGAGTCGTGCAATGTGGCTTCCATGATCTCTTGCAATCTTATCGAAGTACTTTTCAAATTTCTTGATGTCCGCTTCGAGATGATTGCAATGTAGCTTCACGTGATGAGAAAGACTTTCATATCTTTGCCGTTGGACACGTTCGGCTTGGAGCTGCTCCTTGTGGTCCTTCATGACTCCTTGGAGTTGTTGATTTTTCTCTTGAAACTTCAACCTCCATTTCTTTTGAGCTTCGATAGCTAGCTCGCCGAACTTCTTGAGTTCTTGGTTGGAATGCAAGATTCTTTCCAATTCCTCGTCCTTGGCCACAAGGTTGGCATCCGCACTAACCAAGCCGCCTCCAATCCAATCTCTTTTACCCTCGGAGATCTTTAGCCGCTTTTGACACACTAGGAGAGAATTTGTTGCTTCATCTCGATCTCTCTTCGTCCTAGTGATTTCCCATAAAGCTTGAAGGTGTTTTAATTCTAGCTCTCCATTTTTATTTTGGAGCTCTCGAATTATAGCTTTGAGTTCTTCCGCTTCTTTGTTGGGGACGATTGTGCTTGGCTTAGGTGTAAGAGGTTTTAGAGGGCATATGACCTCAAAGGGTAGCTTGATCGTTTTAACCCTCTTCTTCACACACTGAGTATATAGAGGCTTGGCCACGCAATTCTTCTTGCCGACCCTTCCTTTGTGCACTTGGCTCCAAGCCCTCCGGATTCTTTCTAGCATGGCCGAGTCTTGATCTCCCTTTCTTAAGAAGAAAGGTTCTAGCAAGAGATCACCGGGTTTGTCTTCCATGGGATAGCCTAGCTGGCGAAGAGAGAAGACCGGATTGTAGTTAATGCATCCCTTAGTACCAATGAGGGGTACATTAGGGAAATCCCCACAACTTAGGATGACTTCTGGGTCCTCTAAATCCGGAGAAAACCAATGAATGTCTTTCTCAGTGAGAGCTAACATTCTTTGCGACCATTGAAGCTTAGCTCGGTTTTCCACAAAATCTCGGCTCCTTGGCATGTGGGATGTCAACCAAATTTGTACCAAAGAAGTACAACATGAGATTGTGTGCCCTCTCCCTTGTCCATGCCTTGAATAAAGTGAATGGTAAAAATCCGCCAAAAGGGTGGGAACCGGATTGTTAACCATGAACACCTTTATGGCCGGTAGGTCTACAAAGTCGTCCATATTGGGGAACAAAACTATCCCATACACCAAAAGTGCTAGAATTGCGTTGAATGCCTTCCCCTCTTTGTTAGCTAATAAGAACCGAGCTTGGGTCTCCAAAAACCTTCTTGTGAAGCCTTTAATGCTCCCTCTAGTTTCCCACTGAGGTGCTATATCTTGAACATTAAGGTGCAAGGATTCGGCGATGGCTTCCAAAGTAGGGTCCTCTCCCGGACCGAGATAAAGCTCACGGTCTTTCATATTACATCCCAAAATCTTCTCATACTCCTCCAATGTTGGGGCTAGTTGGAAATCTTGAAAAGTAAAACACCGGAGAGGCGGGTCGAAGAACTGAGCCAAAGTGGTTATAGCCGTTGAATCTATCTTTACGGATAGGAGGTTGAGTATTTGCCCATAACTTGCCTCGAAGTTGCTCTTGTCTACGGAAGAGAGCCGCCTACTCAATGCTGACAAACTTTCCGTTTTAGGGACCTTGATCTTGAAAGCGAGCGTATTCCTATTTTTGGAGGCCATATTCTTTTTTTGCTAATATTGATTGCTCTTTTTAATTTCCTATATAAAGCAAAGTGGTATGCGAAAATTATTTTCCATGAATGTAAATGTATGATATGCATGGGTGTGATATGTATGTTCAAAATTTCCCCCATCCTCACGTGTAGGCTCTAAAGATGAGATTTCCTAAGAAGAGGTCCCTAGAGTCATCGATCTCACATGGAATTAAGGTTGTCTATGGACATACGTCGACATGACTTCAATTAATTCCACGTGAAAATCTCCTCAAAGCGGGGTTGGGCATCCTACCTCACGGACATACGTCAACGTGGGCTTCCGCTCACAACCACCATTCTAACTTAGTTTTCTCTCGAGCTCGGGTAGAGAGCCTCACACGTCCGGCATTAACCCGAACAATGTGGAGTAACATCACTCAAGTAACCCCACAATTGATATATATATATATATATATATATATATATATATATATATATATATATATATAAATATGAAGCAAAATGATATATGTAAATGTAGAGCAAAAGAATAAACAAATAAATGATAAGAACATATAAACACGCAAGCAAAATGAAACATTTTAGCCTAAAAGCCGACTGAGATAGGTTTGACTCGTTATGCAAAAACGAAGTGTTTTATGCATTAGTCCCCAGTGAAGTCGCCATCTTTGTCGCGTCGAATTTCGGATGTCAAGATATTGGGAAGCTTTGAATCACTAATGTTAAATCACGACTGAACTTTTAATTTTCCGGGGAGAAAAGGAAAAAAGTTCGAAATTACCTTGAAAAAGATTTTAGGTTCGAAAGTCGATTGTGCGAGGGGAAGGTATTAGGACCCCTCACATCCGTTGTACTCAACGGGAACCTCTTAGTCGGCATAGGCTTAAAATGTTTCAATGTTTTACTTGCGTGTTTAAACATATAAAAAGGAAATATATAAAAACATAATGTGAAGTGAAGAAAGAGATAAAAACAAACGAAAGGGAAAAAAAAGGTTTTTTATTAATGGGCTTGACAAGATGTTGATCTTGCTCCTACGTATCTCCCGGTAGTCGGAGAATTCAAAGCGTACGTAGTTCTTTGGGTAGAAAAAGTTTGTATGTTGGTTCGTTTTAGTTAAAAAAGATCTGATCGCGTCCGAGCGAAAAAGTTTGAAAAAAGAAAGGAAATGAAAGTAAATGTCAACTGTTCGGGTTGTTGCCGAACTGGCCATTGACGACAATGCATAAAGGTAAATGATTTGATAAAAAGATTCGCACTCGGACGTGAGCAAAGGTTTTAAAACGCACGAAAGCGTAAAAGGTTTAAAATGTTAAAAAGACGAACGCTAAGGCGATAAACTCGCGCAAGGCGTAAATGTTTTAAGGAAAAAAAGACAGACGCACAGAGGCGTAAAAAAGTTGGAAAATAAACGACAAACGCGCGGAGGCGATAAATTCGCGCAAGGCGTAAATGGTTGAAAATAAACGCGCAAAGGCGCGAAAGGTTCGGATTGACCACGAGGGCCAAAAAAGGTTAAAAATGGTCCAAGGGGGGGCCAAGGGAAGGTTAAGCGTGCTAAACGCGTCAAAGGTGGAATGACGGTTGCCCGAGCGACGAGACATACGTCACGCATTCGTACAACCGAGGTTTGGGGAGACATACGTCAAGCCATTCCCGTTTCATTCAAGTTTGGTTTTGTTACTCGGAGAAATCTCAAAGGGAACCAAAATGCTTTAAAAGGAAAGTTAAAAAAGGGAATCACGAACAAGTTTGTTTGTTCGAGTTTATTAAAATCATGAACATTGCTTGTTACTTAAGCTATCGAAACTCAAGAACAAGCGGAGTTTAAGTTTGAATGATGAACAAAATCATAAGACATGCACAAAATTGGAAAGCTCACAAGTTCGGCTCAATTCAAGTTTGGTTTAAAAAGAATGAGCAAGCTTGGCTTAAATTCGCGTTTGGATTGAAAATCATGAACAACATGGTTGTTCAAGTTTGTTTTGAAAATAAATGAACTTTAGCTTATTGCTCAAACTTGGTTTTGAAAATTGAAGAACATAACTTGTTTCACAAGTTACTCAAAATTTATCGCACGAACTTGTAAAATTTCCAAAGTTGTGCATGATTATGGATATGGTTTGGACAAAAATGATTTTAAGCCTCTTTAGGTTCTGAATCAAGGGCTGGAACCCCAAAAATTTGGCATTTGGATGCTTGATTCATGTTCTGAGTTTCACATACTTCGCAGAGCAACTAGAACTTGGCTCTGCGAAGTCAGGTTCTGATGTGGTTGCACTGCGAGCAATACTTTGCTCTGCGAAGTATGCGAAATTTTGAACTCAGAAGCTGTTTCTGAACAGAAGTTCAGAAACTGCTTCTAAGCAAGCTTCAGAACCTAAAGGGGGTTAAAAAACTTTGCAAAGATTGGGAAAAAGGAGTGTAAAAAACTCAGTTTCAAGGCTTGGCCCCTTTGAGGTCCCTTTTGAGTTTCAAAGGGGGTTCTTGTGCACAAAGTGAAATTGAACAAAGCAAGATATGCAAACAGCAAACAAAATGAAAGAGAAAGATTATAGGAGACTTACAGAACTCCTAGCAATGCTTGAGCAAGATTGGAAGTGGCTTGCTTGATTGGTTAGAGGTTATGAACTCTAACTTGCTTTGGTTTGTGATGAACTGTTTTGATGCTGCAATGTGATGGGTTTTTTGTGTGGATTTCGTGTGTAATGGCTCTCTGAATTGGTCTATTGATTGTGTTGCAGCTGGTCTTTAATCCTTATGCCTTGCCATTCCTTTTATAGGTAAAAAATGCAATCCTTGCAATGATGAACAAAATCCTAGAACCTAGCTGATTTGGGGCTAAATTCAGGCTAGAACACTTTGCATTTAATGCTAATGGATAGAAGTTGCTTCGCCTTGTGCCAAGGGGCAAGACCTTGACTGATCACAGCCACAAATGCAGCTGATTCTAGAAGGTAATGATGAGAAAAACTGAAAAACAGGGCAGCTGCAAAATGGGGTGATTCTTGGGATCAATCCTTGCAATCTTGGAAGGCCAAGCAATGAAAACGTGTACTGCCATGTACAGGGAGATTGGGGGAAGCAAAATGAGCATGTGGGCTGGTGTGTGGGAGGAGAAATCCAGCTCAAAACAGGGCAGCACAAACAGCTTTTTGCAAGCAAAAACCACTTGAGTTTGACTGGTTTTGGTGGAGAAAAAGGGAAGGAGAGGGATCAAGTAGCTGGCTGGCAAGCTCAGGTTGGATGATGGGTCAATTTGGAGGGACAAAAGCTGACCAAGGGCAGCCAATTTGTTTGAGCACATGTAAGGTTGGAAGAAAATCCTTCTTTCCTTTTACCTTTAATGTCACACTTTGATTATTGCCTTGCTGCACTAAATCAGTCACAAATGGCAATAACAATAATAATAATACTAATAATAACAATTACAAATGAAAACAAAACAGATAAATCAAAGAAAATAAAAATTCTGCAGAAAATCGCAGAGGTCGCAGTGCGAAGGCTACTTCGCACTACGAACTTCCCTTTTTTTTGAATTTTTTTGTATTTTAAAATAAAAGGTGGAAATGAATAATAATAATAATAATAATAATAATAATAATAATAATAATAATAATAATAATAATAATAATAATAATAATAATAATAATAATAATAATAATAAGGATAATGAAAATGGTAATAATATAAATGATAATGCAAATAAAAATAATAATAATAAAAGCAATGAGAATGAAAATGATGATAATAATAAAAATGATGAAAAGCTTAATATTATTAATTAGTAAAACCTTAATAATAATAATAGATAATAATGATATTATTAATGAAAATAGAATAACAATAATATTAATAATATTAAGGATAATAATGATGATAATATTAATAGTAATGCTAATAGTGATAAAATGCAAATAAAATGCTATGACAAGAATGAAATAATAAAAGGTAATAATAAATGATTAAATAATAAAAGATAAAACAAATAAAAAATATAAGTCAAAAAATGGGGTATGACACAGTTCAGCTGATCATACCTACTTTGACACCATTCAGCCTGAGACAACTTGGCTTCCATCAGAACTCTCATTAACGGGATCTCGACTTCCACAGGGAGCACTGCTATATGTTCAAGTGTGCAGAATCAAAGATAGAATCTATCATTAAAGGATGAACATATGAAGAGCACCAAAAGGACCAAGAGAAGCTAAGAAGACTATGGTAGAAGATATGAAGGAAGGTCAACCAAAAGTCAACGTCCTAAGAAGACAGATACCACACATAAGCTGGAGAGTTACCTCAACAAATTTTGTGAAGGTCATCAGACTCAGAAGTAGACCACAAACTTGGATGACCACTCAGATTTGAGAAAATCCTGAGGGACCAAGTATCCACGTAGGTTTTGTCTTCTTCTATGAATTGTCCCTATCAAGGATCTGATAAGTACAGTTCTTTTGTCTTCTTTTATTTACGTGCATAAACAGACAAAGGTCCTCAAGAATAAAAAGAATGCAACAGATAATTCTTCTTCAGCAAATGAAATTCAAAAGACTATTCAATGGAATTATCCATATCTGGCAAAGGGCCAACATTCTTGATTCAAGCTTCTCAACGACTCTATTTGCACTGGCACTCTTCTCGAACGTCTATAAAAGGAGCTGAAGACCATAAAGAAGATTAACAAGACTCTACTATTTTTACTGTGCCATTACTCTGTCAAATCTGATAGCGTAAAAACTTAAGATTTTTGTATCAAAGTTTATATATTAGAAATCCTAGAGTTGTAAAAGAGTCTGTTCATTTGTTCAATATACACTACCATTGTTAAATCAAGTGTAAGAACAAATTAGAAGTGTCTCGCTTGTAAAGCTTGAGCGTAAAAGTCTCCTGGTGAAACCTTGAGCATTAAAAGTCTATTAGGTGTGTCCTTAGAGCATTGGAAGTCTTTTGCATGCGTGCTTGATCATTTGTAAGTCTTTAGGAAGAGTCCTATATCAGGGAAGTCTTCAGCAGTTGTGCTTAAGCAATGGAAGTCTTTAGGAAGAGTATTAGAGCAAGGAAGTCTTGAGCAGGTGTGCTTAAGCATAGGAAGTCTCTTGGAAGAGTCCTTGAGCAATTTATAATCAGTAGTGATTAAAGTGATATCCCTTGGAAGTGCAAGGGGACTGAAATACTCACGTGTTGTGGGAGGAACCAGTATAAAATTGCTTTGTGTCTGCCTTCTCTCTCTCTTTGTGTGTCTTTATCTTTGTGTTTATGTACTTTATCCGCTGCACACAAACTCTGTATCAGAATCTGTATACCTCAAATTCTGAACAACTTTTTAACACACATAAAAAGGAACCAGAAAAAGCCAGCAAATTCAACCACCCCTTCTTGTGTTTTTCTCACCTTCAGTTAGTATCAGAGCACGGTTTATGCCTTGTCACTTAATTGTGCCACTGAAAAAGATCCAGAGAGAAAAACATGTCTTCTGTTAGTGAAAACTTCACTCATGATCTCAACAACACCTCCACCTATGATAAAAACAGTTATTCTGTCAAACCTCCATCCTTTAATGGAGATGCTACACAATTTTCATGGTGGAAGAGCAAAATGTATAGTCACATCATAGGAGTTTATGATGAACTTTGGGATATCATTGAAGATGGAATCAACTTTGAGGTTGATGAAGAAGGAATAATGGCAGACATGAAGAAGCTGACAACCACTCAGAAGAAGATCAACAGAAAGCACCACAGAGTGAGAGGGATTCTGGTGGATGCTTTACCTCATTCATGAAGTTGAGAAAAACACAAGAAGGGGGGTTGAATTGTGTTGGCTTTTTTCTTGGATTCTTTTTCTTAGTGTTAAAAAGCTGTTCAGAATCTGTGGTATACAAATTCTCAAACAGAGTCTAAGTGCAACAGATATAGTACAGAAACACAAAGATAAAGACAGAGAGAGATAGAGAGAGAGAGAGAGAGAGAAAGCAGACACAAAACAATTTTATACTGGTTCCTCCTATAACCCAGGAGTAGTCCAGCCCCCTTGCACTTCCAAGGGATTTCACTATAATCACTCTGGATTACAAATTGCTCAAGGACTATTCCAACAGACTTCTTATGCTCAAGCACACCTGCTCAAGACTTCCTGCTCTAGGACTCTTCCTAAAGACTTCCTTTGCTTAAGCGCACCTGCTTAAGACTTCCTGCTCTAGGACTCTCCTAAAGACTTCCTTGCTCAAGCACGCAGGCAAGAGACTTCCAATGCTCTAAGGACACACCTAAGAGACTTCTAGTTGATCAAGGTTTCACCAG